>SNQJ01S0001850.1:309464-327799 GCA_010110895.2 Picea sitchensis
AATAGACCCACCTTCCGACATCTTCATATTAAATAATCTCTTCATTAGAAATACCTTATTGGATGCCAAGGGTTTTTCATACAATTTGGCCAATGCATCCATCAAACCCTTCATTGTCTTTTCTTTGGAAATATTGAAAGCCACTGACGCTGCCAGGATTAGCCGTATCGTTCCTAGAGCCTTTCTGTCAAGAATCTCCCATAATTCGTCCTTCGTAGCCGCCAATTTCTTTGTTATTCCACCCAATGGTAGGAATAGATCCTTCTGATATAACTAATCTTCCATCTGCATCTTCCATAATTGGTAGTTTTGGCCATTAAATTTCTTGACCCTAAACTTTCCATCTTCTAACATTGCTCCCACTCGAACTAGGAACCCTCTTTTCCTGCAAGTTACCTTTCGCTCTGGTACCAGTTGTTAGAAAAATAGGACCGTGGAGCAATAAAATAAAACAAATGCAGAAACAAAACAAAGAAGATACACAATACAATAGAGACACAGATTTACGTGGTTCACCCAGTGTGGGCTACGTCTACCAGAGAAATTGCCAAGTCCTTCCTTTATTATTATCTAGCATATGAAGGGATACAACCTACAACAAATCCACTGTAACTTCCTCTTCTTTCTCTCACAGTCTCCTATCTCAGAATACAATATTCACCATCAACCATAGACGCAATACATTTCCCTCATAAAAGAGAGTTGCCTTCTAGGGAAAAAAACCCTAACATAATCTCTACCGTTAAATCTGCGACCTTTAAATGAATGGTCCAAATTTACAATGAAATTACAATATACATTTACAAGGAAATTTTTCCTTTGAGGGCTTCGCCCTCGAACCCCTGCTGGGGGCCCGCTTTCCCCTAGACCCCCCAACCGGGGGGATAGTCCCCTGGGACCCCGCAGAGGGGGTACCCCCCGCTGCACTCCCCCGCGTGGAAGAGTGTAAATACTTTTGGGGTATAAATACTTCATGGGGTATAAACATGGCTGAAAGTAAAAGACCTCTGAATCAGGAAGATACTCAGGCTCCACAACCAACATCTAGAGAAACCATGATCATTCCAAGAGTTAAGCAGCTCAAACAATAGATCACTCTAAGTGGTCCCTTTGACCTTGTGGCGTGCATTTCAACCCACCTCAATCTCTCCCATTCCCCTCCACGCAATGAATATTATGATTCATCAAAATAACCTATTGTCTATGAAGACTCCATTGGCCCTTTAGTGGGTGAAATTAGCAACTTGGGTACCTAGGTGGAACCTACTATGTAAGCCCTCAATGGGCCTTGATTTCTTTTTTTCTTTATTAGTGTTTTGTCGCATACTTCTCTTGCTACACTAGTTATTATAATTTACCCTTGCAAGGTATTAAGATGGCTAGTGTTGTTAGACTATTTGTGTATGTTATAGGACATCCTTTTGTTAGCTCTGAAAATAGGACAACTTTTTGGTTTTGGTGTGTATGGATGCTCAACAAGAAAGGCCACAACTATCTTTTCTAATATAGTTTAAACATTACTATGAAAAAAATATGTGTATGCTTGAAATACAAAATTGAATGATTTTTTTATTTGTCCAATTTAATGTTTTGGTATATTGAATTCAAAATATGAATTCCATTTTATTTCATTTTACATATTTATGTGAAAATTTCAAAGCTTTAACATTTTTGGGAGAACTTGATTAATTATGCCGAAAGGCATATACCTATTGGTAATGGGCACAATTAATGACCTTTTAATCTAAAAGTCTAATCTGATGGTTAACAATTGAAGATGCTAGCATATTCTTAGTAGTCCTCTCAAATCAATGAATGTGATTTACTATCCATAACTTCCTTGCATTTACAAATGCATCAGTTAACCTGTTTACCTTTTCACATTTACCTAATCATATTAAGAAATTACTGTAAGACTATAAAATTGACACGTTTAGATGATTAACCAGAAAAATTAGAGTGTTGGAGTATGAAAAACCTGATGCCACGTTCAATATATAAAGTTAAGTTATTTAATATAAAATGCCTATGGCGTTTCATATTATTATGACCATCTCAAACGCTCAAGACCATGGAAATTTGGGGGGCAGCTGTCGATTCGCTACCCGACCCATCATATCGTAATTGTGTTTTCGATAGGAAGAGTCATTCCTTCTGACATAGGAGATTATAACGTTTGTGATAGAGGTGAGGAGTACGAGTCTCGTAATCAGGAGCCAGATCCGGATCGGACCTGAGAAGCAGAGGCTGGCATATCTTTATCAATAGCAATGGTTTCAACAGTGACGGGTCCAGAAGGGGGTGGAGGAACCTATATCAACAACATCACCTGCAGAGCGGATATGGGGAGAAAAACAACACACCGGTGTGTTGTGTTGCAACTATCAATAGCAGAGTGAGCCATGGGAGCAACAGTAGAGTCGGTTTTTCCATATATAGATTCATTCGTTGATGAAGCTTATCAAAAGTAGATACTTACCTGCTCCAAGAGCTCATCTCTTGATTCAGAAACATATGCTTCAACAATAGTGGATTAGGGATGGATGAATTAGGGAAACCGTGTGCAGACTGTAGAAAGATGACTGAAGTTATCCAACCATGCACAACATTCAGTTTGTTGACGAGGTGTTTAAAATAATGCAATTTTGCTCCCTAGTTCCCTCAAGATGATCCCCACAAATTTTCAAGCGTTCACAAAATATTTGGAGCGAGTAACCCACAAATTTGCAAGCGTTCACAAAATATTTGGAGCGAGTAACATCAACAAATTGCTGCAGGTAAAATCTAAAACTCATGTAGGGCTCTTCTAGAGTTTGAATCTCAATTGATAAGGGATTTGACGATCAGGTGTTGATTTATATTATTTTGCATCTGTATTGGAAACAAATCTTCCCATCAATAAAAATGTATGGAGTATTCTCTCTCATCACGAAGGTATCCGAAGGTTATATCTTCTAAAGCATGACGGTTCTCCTAGGTGTTTTTTAACTACACTGGAGTTTTACCCGCTGTAAGCCTTTCGGCGTTCACCAGCCGCGAGTTAGCGACTATGCTAGTTTTATGTTGTTGATGATTATGATGAAGTTTACCATTTACCATCCAGTCAGACCAATAATTTTTGTGGCACAAATAAAGGGAACCATACTAAATATTCTTTATAATGACATTTCTATATTTGAACATGATGAAAATGAAAGTACAAAGCTCATTGTGGTTTTTGTAAGCCAGGGGTTTTGAAGAGTAGTTAGGTTATGAAGCTAGGTAAAGTTTAACTATTTTATTATTAAATATAGTAGGTGAAGTTAAAATGACATGTTGTATGCTTGACTTTTTTTTATCACAAATTTTATAAATTCACTCATTATAGATTTAAAATTTATGTGGTGTGTCTTTTCAAAGTGAGAATATTCTAGAGAAGTATCCACAATAGTAATTTTTAGGTCAACATCTCAAATCCATACCACGACAATTCTCTGGAATATTTGTCTTTGAAAATTCATTCATCCCAAGGTATATTAAACAATAAAATTTATAGTTCGTAGAACATTTTATTTTTTGTCCTTAATGATGAGGAGCATGGAAGTCGTCTTGGGGATGCCAAGGTGAAGACATGCTACAAAATATGGCTGCAGAAGACATACTATGGAAACTTGTTGCATAATACATGCTATGGAACCTTCTACAAAAGTTATTCTATGAAATAGGACATCGTTGCTACAAAACATGATTGATTGTTGCAGAACATGATTCATTGTGGAATGTGATAGGTTGCAAGAAGTGACAACATTGTTGCAGATTGTAATAATGTTGTAGATTGTGGAAGTGTGGCAGAATGGGAGTGTTTCTATAGGATGGACGCATGGATGTATGTTTAGTATTAATATGTCATTGTAGAAGCATTTGTGGGAATTACGGGTTAGGTGGAATCACCCTTGGCTACGAAAATTCCCCATGTAATGCTATGGAACCGAGCATGAGAGAAAATAGCAACGATCGTGAGGGATTTGTTTGCATTGGTAGAGGAAGTCCAAATGACATGTTGTGTAAAGAGTGGACGCTATTGAGTGTAAGTTGAAAGGTCACATTGTACAAGGAAAATCATTACACAAGAGGAATAGATGGAAACCTAAGGAAACAAACAGCTCATGGGAAGTTGAAGGTGAATAAACACAACATCAAATATTCGACAGAGGCAGCTTGCAAGAGGGAAAAATATCTCGCAAGGAAGGGAGAGAGGAATGGTTGAGGTTTCCATGGCCTTTGGCCTAACAACCCAACAAAATCTATAAGCTCATATGCGTCCATGGAGCTGGTGTATTTTATTCTATATGCAAATGAATAAAAGAATCAAAGTTTTCATATTAGTCCTTGACTGTGTATGTGTGGATGAGTCTATGTGGTGTGATATCACTATGTCATCTGTGTGTATGGATGTTTACATGTATATTTCTTGGATTATTTTAGACATATGAATGATGTATGTGTCTATGGAAAATGGATCGATTGTGTAGACATATGAATGATGTATGTGTCTATGGAAAATGGATCGATTGTGATCATCTGTAGGTGGGCGTGGTCCGGGGAGATATCATGGCAATTGTGCAATAGACTTATGATTCTCTATAGATGAGTGTGGCTTAGTAGCATAATATGATCTGTAATGATAACACATTTGCATTGTTGTTGAAATCTCATATATGTTTCCAGAGGATGAGAAATATGTTTGAATATACATCCATGTGTAGAGATTTTCTGGGGAGCAATAGTGTGTCTGTGTTCCATAGATATGAGAAGTATGGGTGTATTGTCTAGATTGTGTCCTAAAAATTGATTGCAAATTCGGTTTACTATAGATTCTAATTTATTATGCTATAGATGAGAAGGCATTGGTGTGCAGTTGAAGAGTAGTTGATGGTGGATGTGCAACCCTAGCGGTTGTAGCATTGCTCGGTGTGGATAAATCTTTGAATGGTTATATTTACAATTGGAGTTTTAGAGCAGTTGTGTTCCCAATCTTGTGCAAGAGACGTAAAATTTCGATGTATGTGTATGATGACTAGAAGGAGGTGGAATCTCTTTGCATAAGATGGTACCAGAGCTAGATTTATCTCTGGGATGGAAGAATTTGCAAGGGTATCAAGTTAGTTGCAACTATTAAATGAAAGTATTTGCAAGAGTATGAGAGTTGGTTATGCTCTTGAGGATTAGCTACACTCTTGAGGATTGGTTACCCGATAGTGTTCCTGTGTAAAATTAGTAGCAAGAATACCTAGGAGAATGTTGTTTCAACTTTTGTTTGTTGGGAGAAGAGTGATGGGAGGTAGTGCTGGAGGAAAGCCTTGTGAATAGTATTATGGTTGAGGGCTAAGAGAAAAATCTCGAGGATTTCTTCGTGAAGATGAGGAGGTCAATGAGGTGCGGGAACTAAGAGTTAGAATGATTGAATATGATGAAACAATAGCAGATTTAGAATCATATATGAATGAGATAAAGGAACATGTGTCAGAGTGAACTTGTTAAAGGGAAAATATTGAAGCTACAGAAGAAGATAACCAAGAATAGAAATTTGCATGAAGTAAAGTCCAAAAGGTTGTTGTTGAGAAGGAAGATAGTCTCTGAGGTAAATTTGTTTCTAGAGATAGGGGTAGTGTGGGTCATGAGAGAAATTCATGATCGATGAGATGTTAGGTGTGGTAGTGGTTATCCATGATTGTTATCTTGAGACAAAGGCATAGTAACTGGAATTGAGCATAGGAGTAGGTTGCAAGAGAAAATGAAATCGAAAGGTTTCCTGGATTGGGGAGTAGGTTCATATGTTCTAAGAAACATGTTGTCAGCAATGAGTGCATTATTACTGGATGGTGGCTAGATATTTAGAAAGAAAATGAATCTAAATAGACACATAGGAAAAATTATAGCAATGGAAGATAGAGGCACATGTGGTGTGTGTCATATGTAGAGAAGAAAGGAGGGAGTGAAGATAGAATTATTATTCCCCCTTAATATGTTATTTACTTTTTTGCAAGAAGAAGAAAATTTGATGTAGATGAAGGCGAATGTGCTTAGCTTAGAAGTAGATATGAATATCATTCAGAGAAGATGCAATAGAAATATGGAGGAATTTGTAGAGATTACAGCAATTGTGAACCACAAAGGTTGCAGATGATGAAGATGTTTGAGGAGAATGCCTGAGTAGAAGATGCCTTGAAGATAAGTGCTCTGGGAGGAAGTATGAGTGAAGTTTTTGAATTGAAGATGGGTGAAATTATAGTCTTGAAGATGAGGAAACTAATGAATATGTTGCTGACAGAGAAAGAGAGAAGATTTTAAATCTTCCGAGGAAGAAGACATGTTGCAGAAGTTAGAAGGATTGAAGGTTATTGAATCAGAGGTGTTACATGAAGATGAAGTCTCTTGAAGGTACGTCTCTTCTAATTTTTGAACAATGTGAATCTGCTAACATAATCACTGATTGAGGAATTTTGTGTGTGGTTGTGGATTGAGTCAAGGGAGGTGTAACATGTGAGAATGTGACTCCATGTTTTGTGGTCACGAGCATGTGTGGATGGATTCACTGAAGGCACTTGTACACTGCATGAAAAAGGGTAGCGAGATGTCTCAGATGGGATGTGACTTAATTGAGTTGTGCAGATTATGCATAGTTGAGGAGCACCTAACCAGTGCTTGTGGTGATGAAGAAAGAGAGATAGAGATGACAGAAGTACCATAAGGTGAGATGTAATTGGAATGAGATGGAAATTCCAAATTTCCATTGATGAGATTAGTGTTTTGTTGTTGCAGATGGATGTGCATCAATGGATAACAATGAGTTAAAGAAAAAATGTGCAATGGAAGGAGATTTCTTCTATTCCTTGTAGAGTTGAATGTACAACAATGAAGTATGTAGAGTTGGTGAATGCAACAGTGATGAAAGTTGCATTAGGAAGCTGGAGATGTGAATATTTTACCTCATGAGCATGAGGGAATGCTTTATTAAAAACCTATGGAGTTTGATGCAGGAGCATCGAAGTCATCCTGGGGATGCCAAGGTGAAGACATGTTATGGAATATAGTTGAAGAAGACATGATACATAATCTTGTTGCAGAAGACATGCTACAGAACCTTCTAGATAAGTTATGCTAAAAAAAAGGATAGGGTTGTTGCAGAACATGATTGGTTACTACAGAACACGATTTGTTGCGGAATGTGACAGGCTATGAGAAGTGAAAACATTGTTGCGAATCATAATAATGTTACAGATTGTGGAAGTGCAACAGAATGGGAGTGTTTCTAGAGGATGGATGCATGGACACATGTTTAGGATTAAAATGTTGCTACAGAAACAATTGTGGGTGTTACGAGTCAGGTGGAATCACCCTTGGCTATGGAACTTCCCCACGTAACACTACAAGACTGAGCATGAGAGAAAATAGCAACAATTGTGAGGATTTTTTCCACATTGGTAGAGGGAGTTACTGAGTGGAAGTTGAAATGTCACACTGTAAAAGGTGAAGAATTGCACAAGAGGAATATCTATAAATGTAAGGATATAAGGAGCTCATGGGAAGTTGAAGGAAAATTGTTTCAGATGGTGAATAAACACATCATCATATAGCTAGTAGAGGAAACTTGCAAGTGAGAGAAATATATCGTGAGGAAGGGAGAGAGGAATGGTTGAGGTTGTCATATCCTTTGGCATAGAAACTCAACAAAATTTGTGAGCTCATATGTGACCATGGAACCAATGTATTTTATTATGTATGCAAATGAAAAAAAGAATCAGGGTTTTCATATTAATCCTTGTGTGTATGTATGGATGAGTCTATGTGGTGTGATATCGCTATGTTATTTGTATGTATGGATGTTTACATTTCTATTATTTGGATGATTATAGACATATGAATAATGTATGTGAATTTGGAAAATGGTTCAATTGTGATCATCTGAAAGTGGGCACATGTATGGGGGGTGACCATGCAATAGACTTATGATTCTCTGCAGATGATGTGTAATGCTAACACATTTTCATTGGTGTTGATATATCATATGTGTTTCCACAAGATGATAGATGTGTTTGAATATAAATACATGCATAGAGATTTATTAGGGAGCAACAATGTGTTTGTATTCCATAGATGTGATAAGTTTGTGTGTATTTTCTAGGTTGTGGCCTAACAATTGATTGCAGATTTGGTTTTCTATAACATCTAATTGATTGTGCTACAGATGAACAAGCATTGGTGTGAGAATAAAGATGAGATGATGGTGGATGTGCAAACCTATCGGTTGTAGCATTGCTCAGTGTGGAGAAATATTTGGATGGTTGTATTTGCAATTGAATTTTTAGAGTAGTTTCATTTCTAATCTTGTGTAAGAGATGCAAAATTTTGTTGTGTGTGTACGATGACAAGTAGGGGGTGGAATCTCTCTGAATCACTTAACCTATTTTAAGTAAGAAGTTGTTAGGGACTTAATCCCTCACATAGATAGAATAATATATTTTCCATGTAATAAAGGACGACATTAGTTAATAAGGCCTAAATATATTTTCCATGTAATAAAGGCCGACATTAGTTAGTAAGGTCTATTTAATAAATGTGAACAAGTCAATGTAAGAACACCTAATAGAATCTTTCTCTTCTAGAAAGATCTTCCTCTAGAATGTTCTTTAGAAGATAATTAGTATAAATAAGAGTAGGAGGCATGAGAAAGCATGTCTTGAGAATTATTGTAATAGATCTCTACTCTGTTGGAGGTTGCTGCCTAGAAGAGGCAAGTGAACATTGCTTTATTTGAATAAATGTATTATTTTTGGTGTTTTTCTTCTCATATTTTTTCGTTCCATTGATATTTGTTGAATATTCATGTTTCTGCATATTATATTACATTTGGTACCTTACAAGTTGTACGAGAGCACTTTCTTTGGTAGGAATTGTGGGTTAAATTATTTTCAGGGTAGAGACGTGTTCTGGTGTATTTAAACTACAATGATCTATTGTTCATCCCATAAATACACGGTCGAGGAATCTTACACGTAGGAAATATAAGAGGTTTTTAAGCTCACATTGTTGGACACCCTTGTAACCCCTGTTGGTACCCCTTCAAGTGGTAGTGAATTATTCAATACCTATATACAGACTAACCCAGGTATCATGAACCCAACTTTATATCACCTGATCGGTCACCTAAATGCTATAGTTCCACCGAGAATAGAACTCGGGAAGATAATCTCGATTACTTGGGTAATCAGGTAGTACACCTAAGGGTACGGTCTAGCCTCCTTAGTTGGTGCCATGAGATATTGGATTGAGTACTATTGTTTGACCCTGCACGTATATCAGAGAGTTATAGCATAGGGAAAACCCTTGTTTGTAGGAACCTTGAATACACTAACCCTTGGGATGGAAATAGAACAAAAAAGGAACAGACAAGATCTATTTTCGTGCAACCTTGCCTCATGCATTCTCGTTGCAAAATTAATACACATTTTTTCATGTTAATAATTTGGGCATTTCAACACTGTAGTATTATTCAAATCAGAGTATTATTTAAAAAAAAAATTATGGGTCCTTCCCGCACCCTTATTTGATTCCTATCTCATTGGATTTTCCCTTTCACCCTGATCATTATGATACCTATCATTCTTAACCATTTTTCTACCCCATGGACCCATACCCTTCTTAGCACCCTTATTTCCCACTTATCCCATTGGATTCCTTTCGTTTCCATGATCATAGTGGTATATATCACTTATCTTCTTTTTTTCTGTGGACCCACCCCTCATTCCCTCATGGCTCCCACCCACCAAGAAGAAACCAATTAGAAATTGAGCACTAACCTTACTACCCTTCAATCCAAAGTGCATAATGACATTCTTGTCCTTCATGCCAAAATGGACCACATTCAAGAACAACTCACTAACCAAATTGTTAAAGTCAATTCCACTCTCCAACAATACATGAATAAATTTAAGGGCCCTTCCTCCTTTGACCCACATCTCTATATTGAAGGTGTTGACTCCAACTAGCCTTTGCACTCTCATTCCAACTCCCTACCTCATGACCTCTGTCTTCTCCAAGTCAAGGTGAACAAATTTGATGGCTCAGATCCACAAGCCTGGATTACTCACATGGAACATTGTTTCTCCATCCATGGAATTACTGATGAGTTGACCAAGATTTGTTATGGCATTCTCTATTTGGATATAGAACGATGGAAATTATGTTAATGGCTTCTAAATGCATGCCAAGGGTATGTTTCTTAGACACAATTTGTTGCTAAGTTATATGAATGCTTGAACACATACACCATAGTGGAAGATTTTATTGTTTCCTTTGAGCACTTGGATTTTCGAACAGAGGGAATGACAGATGCCTTCTTCCATGAATGCTTTATGAATGGCCTCAAGGATGAAATACGAGCCTAGGTCATCATGGCTCGCCCCCAAACTTGGTTGGAAGAAACTAAAGGTGCCAAGGAGATGCACCATGTCATCTTGGCCTAGAGCAGAAAACCCACTTTTGTTCCCGCCCAAAACCCACCAACCCTGCTTCTTAGGTCCCTCCTCTCAAGGTCCAAAAATCAACACAGGAAGAAATTGTTGAACACCAACTCAAGGGTCTTTGCTACAATTGTGATGATAAATACTTTCCCTGGTGTTATCACACTAAATTGCCTTGGGTCTTTTAGTTTGTTTTTATCATTTTTAAAGCCTTAGATTTTATTTTATTTTTAAATTTTCATCCCTTTAAAGTTATGTTTGTTAGGACCCCTTGGATGACTAAACTTTTGAGTCATAGCTCATATTTTGATCCTCAATTTGATTTTTGATCCTTGAACCCTTTTAGCTCATGGTTTATTCTTTTTGGTCCCTTTCATGATTTGTCCCTAGGTCGATACCTCCCATGATCAAGCTGATGTGACACACCTCTCTTCTCACTCATGACCTCATAAGCATGCCTCATCGTGCTCACTTACCTATCTAATCATATTTTTGAATTGGAAGCGTTGCCTACTCATTAAGCAGTTCTGTAGCGCCTATACAGTTCGTCATACTTCCACCTCAAGTCATGATTGTCATGACTGATGTCATGTCCCTTGTTTTCAGTGCCAACAGTTAGTTAAATATTCTTACCATCTCTTTCATTTACGAGCCTTGTAACAGTTTATATTTTTGAAGGGATTGACAACAATGTGTTGTGCAAATTTGCAAGTTCTGATCATGTGACCGTATGTCAACCAAATCCGATGCTGAGAAAAATTCCAGGGCCGAAGTTCTCTCAAATTTCATCCTAAGATTGCGTTGAAGATCTCAACAAGTGTCTACTCCACAGGTATCTTGTGTTTCCTCCTCTGCATGTTAAATTTTCACAAGAAGTTTGTGCTCGGTTTTTGGTTTGCTAAGTTTGCACAGCGGTAAAGGATCCATATTTGTATGATAGCCTTATCTCCTCTCTTTTTCAGACTTGTAAACCTCATGGCCCATATCCGAGTCTGATTACAATTTCTTACCTTAGCCATTGAAGTTGCAAGCTCTTGACTAGTCTGTCCTCTGCGTATGCATTGCGCTACCCAGAGGCACTGCTTAACCTCTCGGTTCTTCCCCTGCCTCCTTTCATCTCGAAATCAATCATTTTACTCAGTTGCAAAGGGTCAACCTTGTATATTTGAACCCCTATTCAAAGCCTTCCTAATCATTACCACCCCTTAAGCCTTTCAAGAGACCTCATGCTGAGTCATGGAGACCCCCCAATTGAATAAGGCACACAAAGGAGGAAAGATAGTTAGGACAGAACTGGTGGAAATGCATCTTTTTGATACATATCCCATAGCAAGAGAGGCCTTTCAGAGAGTAGAGTGTCTCTCTTTTTGTCAGACCATGTAGAGAGGCCACCCAAAGGTAGAAAAAGAGTTTGCATTACATTATGATGGCATGAAAACCAAGGTTGGGGATTTGGAATTTGAGGTAACTGAAGCCTCCATCTCAGCTGCAATATGGATCCCCATTGCAAGTGAAAAGTGGTTTAAGTCCATGCTTTTGAGTTCAACCTATGCAAAAGATCTCGTTAAACCTGAATATCAAGCCAATGAGTTGTCTAAGACTATGCCAAGAAGTCAATTGGTTGAACAGTTTGACAAATTATTGAAGATCATACAAAGATATTTTACATGTGAAGGGAGATTTAACAAATTGTACCATTACCATATAAGGTTGTTGCTACATTTTACTGGTAAGGTTGAGATGAATATTCCCTATTACCTGTTAAGAAGCATAGGTAAAATGTCAGACAAGGTTCAAGACAAATCTAAGGATGTGAATTCTAGCCTTTTCCACTCTGGATTGATCAAAATGTTAGTCTCTGAGGAATTGGGAAAGAAAGAGATTTCATGGGAGCATTTTGTGGTTACTTCTCACTTCAATCTGGATCTAGCATCTACTCCTCAATCATAGATTGCAGGTCCTTTTTCACAAACCAGTGCCACTAAAGAAGGGACCAACATGAAGAGAAAGGGAAAAGCCCAAGTTCAAGTTTCAGAGACCAGCAAGAAGAGAAAGGGAAAAGCCCCAGTTCAAGTTTCATAGATCAACAATCAGGTCATGGAAGCCGAGGAGGAAGTTTTTATTTCTCCACATAGAGATTTTTCACCACCTCCTCCACCAGGGTTAGAAGAAATGCCTTCTTCTACCAAAGCTACATCCAAGAAAGGGAAGAAACTTCTCTTTCCCTCTTCTCCTCCAACAGTTTAAATCAAGGTTAAAATACCTTACACTAGGTCATCAATTCCTAAGGAGGTTTTCCAAGAGCATCCTTTGCCAGAAACCCCTGTTCTAAAGAAGAGGGGAAAAAGCATTAAAAATCACATGGAGGAGAAATTAGAAACCCTTATTTAGAGGAAGAAGGGTAAAGGTAGTTTTCATTCTACTGAAGGGAAGCAAGAAACCCATGTATAGAAGGGTAAGGGTAAAGGTACTAAAAGACCTTTGGAGAGAAAATATGAAACCTCTGAGAAAGGCATTGAGAAGTCTATGGAAAGAAAAGATGAAACTCCTGTGCGGAGAAAGAAGAACAAAATTAGAGCTAGCAAGGAACCTGATGAGGTAGACAAGACACTTCCCATGCAGGAGGAAGAGGAGTGTGAGGAAAATCCTATTAAGACTGAGCATGCCACTGTCCCTCTTGACAGTCAGACCTACAAAAGACTTATCAAGAAGCTTAGAGATGCAAGAAAATAAATAGCTCATCTTAAAGCAGAAAACAAGTTCCACTTGGCTCAGATGCAAGAGCTCATGGTTGGCTACAATTGTACCGTTGACTTGGCAAGGTTTGAAGCGAGAAAGGCTTTGCCCCTTCATAAAAAGCTGAAGAATCTTTATAGATAGAATAGAGGCTTTCAGTCTTAGAATAGGAAGCTAAAGGTAGATCTGAAACACTTTGAAGATGAGGCATCCCAAAGAAATTTATAGGTATTGGTTGAAGCTTCCATTGAGGATGATAAACCAACAGCTAAGGAGAGCACAACTACACTGAAGAAGCATGTCAATTCTAAGAAGAAGAAGTCTTCTGTTCCAATTGAAGATCCTCTTTCTACCAGAAAGAGTGTGAGGCTAAGTGTTAAAATGACAAAATAGCTAGTAATGGTAAGCCCCATTTTTGAGAATTTTTCCTTTTTGGGAGGGTTAACTGATATGCACATACTATCTCTGCCATCATACAGGCTACTAAGCATTTAACTAGCTGGGTTTTGAGTTTTTGCTAAGTGTTAGTTTCCCCAGTGGTAAAAAGGCACTACCCATTATACAGTCAAGGCACTAAATTGAAATGGTTTTGTCCTCATGAAAGACCACCAATTTTTCTGCACATGTTCAAGATTGAAGGCATTGCGTTTTTGGCAATGCTACCTAATCTGCACACAGATGCAGCGTAAGTGGTGCTACCTAAAGGCACTACCTAATATTTGGCATATAACATAATTGTCAGATAGGCACAACACAGTGGTGCTGCACACAGGTGTTACCAAATATTTCATAGAGGGCAAAAACTAGCACACATATGCAACACAGTGGCACTACCTTTTCTCCTAGTAGTGCGCTACCCAGATTTGCTACCCAAGGAAGCTGCCAACAAACACCAGGGATCTAGGAGGACCAAACTAACAGCTTTGGGATAGATTGATGATGGAGAAGGTTATAGAAACAACAACTGGCATCATGAAGACAACCACATGCTTTTAAAGACACATGGAAAACAAGGAGCTGCACAACAAAGGGAATCAAATTAGTTTGAAGTTCAGTTGGATTAGTCACCAACATTTTCCTGTTTTATAGCATAGGTGGTTAGATAAGTTGTTAAATCAAATAAATTTTTAGAGTTTTTGAAGGGAAGGAGGCGAGCTCGTACCTCCAGTTGTTGCCTCCCTTTTGTTATAAATAGATAAATCAATTTCTTTAGTAGGTTCGGATGGTTGAGCAAGGCTCCCTTAGACTGTAATATTTTGATGAAGTGACTGTGATCTGTCTATGTACTAGACTTAAGACTTTTTGACTAATAGAAATCAACTTCTTTTTCATTCTATTTGCTTCTGATGCTAAATGTTCATGCTTTGAATGATTCACATGAATAATTGTGGCAATGTTATGGTGGATGTTTGATCATTATATTATCATGATGTTTATTTAGCTTCCTTAGTTTTTGATGTCAAGAAGATCTTGTGATTATAAACTTTCTTCCTTATACTTTTGTAGACCTGATGTTTGTATCAGTCCCTACACTCCTCTCACAAAATTCTTCCCTCTATTCATATTTACTCCCAAACTACTGATTGAAGTTAGCAAAGACCTTGATTGTTGGTGCATTGCTAGCCTTGTTTCTGAGTTGGAACATTATCATTTCGAGTCTTTTCCATTTGACCCTTTAAAACACTCTTACATTCATATATAACCTGATGGGTACTAGGCTTGCCTTCCATGCAATCTGAAGGTGACTTATAGTGCTAACATTTTGGCATCATTGTCGGGGAATGATTTGAAAAATTTTCCCTGGGATAGACAACACAACTTACTAGTTCTAAAGGTGCATTAGAACTTAGTATCTTGAAGATTGCATCCTGCACCTGGTGACTCCATTGATTTAACTCTGGCACCTAAAGGAAAACATACGAGTTCAAATCCAAAACTACCTTTGGTTCCACTTGAGACTGACCCAGAGAATATAATTAAGAAGGGAAAAGCTTCTCAAAAAAGTTTGTTTGCTACTACTACAAGTGCTTCTGGTCAGTTTCCTGATTCCACTCTTGATACTCTAGTTGTTTTATCAAGTAAGATTCCTTTATCTTCTGCTGAAGTATCTAAAAAACTTGATTTTGAAGAGTTTCCTGTTGAAGACTCTTCCTTTGAAACTGAATTGAAAGAAGAAAACGTTGATATATTCTCCTCCCCTGATATCGAGAAGTGTTTCAGTCTTGATAGTTTTGAAGATTTCCCTACTTTAGGTTTTTCTACACCTCTCTCTGTTAAAACTTTTGTTGCCAAAGAAGTAGGAACTTCATCTCCCTCTCAGACCTTACTATCCTCTTCCAAGACTTCGCCTATTGTTTTGAAGACTGAAACTCCCCCTTCATCCGTTCCTTCTTCTCCTAATCTGCACACAGCCAAGTCTCCTTCTCCTCCTTGTTCACCTAGAATCCAAAATCAAATGGTAGTTGTTAACCCCCCTGCAAATAGGATGGATGCCATAGTGGCTGCAAGATATGCTCCTCTAGTCTTACCTCAGCTAATGAATGCTCTTCCCCTTGGATATTATTTGAAATACATGCCCAAGTTTATTGGAGAAGAAGATATAATAGCTGAGGAACATCTTCTTTCTTTCTATAGCTATGGAGATAACCAAAATATTGAAAATGAAGATGTTTGGATGAGGGTTTCTGTCCAAAGCCTTTTTGGTGAGGCTAGGAAGTGGTTTAGGGGTCTAGCCCCTGGTTCCATCACTGGTATTGAGGCATTGGATGAAGCCTTCTTGAGGCATTGGGGTGACAAAAAGGATTTTGTGTCCTACATCACCGAATTTGGATCTTTGAAAAGGAAAGAAGGAGAGTTTGTCTCTGACTTTTCTAAAAGATTTAACAAAATGTACAAGAAGATCCCTGAAGAGATCAAACCCACTGAAAACATGGAAAACATCACTTTTTCCAGTTCTTTTGACTATGAGTTCTTCCTTCTATTGAGAGAGAAGGTCAACTTCCTTAGTTCATATGCAAGATGTTGTCTTAGGGGTAGAATACAACATAATAGCATCATATAAGCTCAGGGGAAAATCTAATAGAGATAGGAGAAAAAAAAGAGTTGAAGCTTCCACTTATAACTCTCCTGTTGTTCATTCACAAGTAGATGAGTTTACCAAGTTAGTAAAATCCCTTTCTATGGAGATTGAGAAGTTAAAATCAGAAGGAAGACAACCATATAGAAATGCTCAAAACACTGAAAACATAGGTAATTTCAGAAGACCCAACAATGCTCCCCAAATCCTTCCCAGAGATCCCATAAACAGAGAGAGATATGATCAAAGGATACAAGCACCTTTTCAAAATAATTTGGTTGTTGATGAAGAAAAAGAGGAGGTAGAGGCTGATCCTGAGATTCACTGCTTAGGTGATACATCCCCATCCCCACACTTGAATCAATCCTCTTATGAGAAATCTTTAATGGATATTCAAATTAATGAGTTAATCAAGGGAGAGAAAGCAAAGGAAAATGCTAGTAGATATAATCTGAGATCTAAGAAGAATGAAGAAAAAAATGATGCCCCTAATTAGCCTGTTCAAAAAGAATATTCTACCAAGGTTGTAACAGTGAGAAGCAAGGAAAAATACTCTCAAAACCCACAAGTTCTGATCAGAAATCCTTGATATGAAAATAGAAGGCTGACTTGTTATGCTATGCAAGCACCCTCTACTTCATTAAAAATAAACTTTACAGGACCTTGCTTCATGTGTTAAAACATGCAAGATAAACTTATGTGTTAAGTTCATGTATCTTCTTGTAAATGCTTATGTATGAGGAAATGTTCTTTTAGATGGTTAAATATGTACTTGAAATAAATATACAGCAACACAACTTGCAGAAAATAAACCATCAAACGCACAACAAGAACAACATGATAAAGGAGTTCACCCCCCTCCGGGCTACATCTCCTTGAGCCTCCATAAATGGACTTGGCTCTCTGGGATTAATTAGTCAAAATTTATTTTACAAGATGTTTCTCAACTCCAATGGAAAAACAAATTGTACCATTGAGATCAGAACACATAAAAACCCCAAAAATGACTAATAAAACTCTGAAAACGGATCATGGCTCATCCGGACATGACCTCTTCTACATGTGGCCATAAGCTTCCCTGAGCTTCTCTTTGGAAAAAAAACCTGTAAAAGTCCTCAACAACCTCTGAAACCTATCCCAATGTGTTCAAAGCATATCAATTAGCCAAAAATTATTATTCAATCATAGAAAACAAGCATAGGCTCACCCAAACATGTCCTCCATCAATGAGGGATTCAAGCTCCCTAGAGCTTGCTAAAACTTCAATGGTGAAAAACTTGCAAAAGAAGTCTTCAAATGGCCTTGATAATAGAACCAATGGATCCAGTACATCCAAAAACCCCTAGCTGGGCTTTTACGGCACCTCAATCGGCCAAAAGATGAAGAAGTTAGGCCTCCTCCATTTTCCTCCTTCAACCTTGCTGAAACTGGTTCGCCAAAATGCACCCCTCCATAGTGAACCTGGCACACACGCTCATTTAAGCGCAAAAACCTGGCACCGGGCGCAACTGCGCCAACGGTGAAAACCTTAGAACAGTTAGGGCGCCTCCAACCCCTAACCGCCTAGCACCTGGGCACATGGGCCATATGACCTCGCGTGTTGGGAAAAGGGGCCAAACGGTTTAACCGCTCCAACTCCCCGCGCATTAAGTTACGGTCATATGTAATATTGGCATATAGCCATGGGCCAAAAGTTAAACCGTTCAAACAACCCACGTGCACATTTAACCAGAGGCATGGTCGCATGTAATGGCATAAAACCAGGGGTCGGGGCTAAGCCCCGGGCCGACCCCCCGCCACACATTACAACATGTTAATTTAAATATAAACAAACTCGTATACATTACAAGAACTAATGTGTGGTATAGAGGTTGGCGGACTTTGTTAAAGTGCTTGTATGGTGGGGAGGTCCGGGGGTCGAACCCCACGGCCTCCATAAAATTTTAATTAACAAACCAAAAAGCCAATTCCGGGGTGCCACGTGGCAGCCCATGATTGGGCCACGTGGCACCTTACCATTC
>SNQJ01S0001850.1:327809-341029 GCA_010110895.2 Picea sitchensis
TACACATACATAAAAACAAATGCATGTATAGGACTCTTCAACTCTCCTTCCAGTACAAACATAAGTACAACCTCGAAACATGTGGGTACATAAGAGTTGAAATGAAAAATATAAATGGCTATAACAAGTGAACATCATATCCATCTTTTACATCCTCCTGGCGAATTTATGCAACAACAAAAAATGCCTTCAAAATGAATTGCATTCACATGCAACTTGCATCATACAAGTTGTGATAAACTGCTGCAACTTATCATGCTTCCCATAAATGCACACATAACTCTGAAAAATGCATTTATAATAGAAAATGCAAGCTTTACTTGCTCAAGAAATCCAGCCATTTCTTACCAAGCCAACTCAACGGTGACTTTTTCGGCGGAACATCGTCCTCTTGTGAATCATCTTGACTCACATCAATGATGGAATCTCCTCTTCCATTCTTGCCAATCTCTTTATCCATCTGCTTCTTATGCTGTGGATGAGTAGTTGGATGCAATGTCCAACATTGGTCAATGATATGACCCCGCTTCTGACAATGAGTGCAAATCTTTTGCATCCTCTTTTCACGTTGTCTTTGCTTAGAAAGTTTCCAGAAAGCGGTTAATCTTTTCCAACATTTTGAAACTTGATGGTTATACAAACCACAATATGTACATGGATTCTTTCTTCCATTTTTACATATAAATTTATCATGCTTAACATAATCAAAAGCAACTGAATGATAAGTGGAAGTATACCTTGAACATTCACCTTTATCGCCTCTTTGAGGAGGTGAATCTAAAGAGTTACAAGCTCTCCTTTGAAGACCATCAACAATGTTCTTGTCCTCATCACTGTCACAACTCTTTTGTTTCACACATTTGCATTCATCTTGAACACAAGCCTTGCATGCTAGAGGGATTGAACTTTCAACAAAAGTTCTTGAACTTTCACCTTTAAAGTCTTCTTGAGGAGGTGAACTCGAAACAAAATTTGCACTTGGAACTTTTTCCCTTGTCTCCTCGACTTTGGAATTTTCTCCATCAATTCGTTCATATCCAAGACCACAATACTTAGGCCTCTCTTCAACAACAATAGGCTCAACAATGCCTTGTGCATGCTTGCCCAAACCTCTACCTTCATAGCCCATTTTAAACAATAACTTGGACCCTATTCCTCTTGTGTGCTTTTCAAAAACACCAAAACATTCATCTTGTGAGGAATTAGAAGATAAAATAACATTGCATACCTTATGTTCATGCATGTACTTGGTAAGGGCTTCCCTTGCCTCATGGAGTTGAATCTCCATCTCATGCAACTTTGCAAGAAGCTGGTCTTTCTCCTCCTTCATGGCCTTCAACTGCTCTTCAAGGGAAATGTTCACATTTCTGTCTTCACCCATCTCTTTCATCAAATCTCTCATGGTTAGAATCTCTTCTTTGTCAAAGAATTTATATAATGAAGATGTATAAGAACTACCAATGTTTGAAGCTTCCTCCATCCTTGCAAGATATCAAACTTCAACACAAAACTTGCACAAAAACCAATAGCTAAATCTCAAGCTATCAATGGCAAACACATGAGAAAAACAAACTATGCTCTGATACCACCTGATCTGAAAATAGAAGGCTGACTTGTTATGCTATGAAGTGGAAACATTTATGCTATGCAAGCACCCTACTTCATTAAAATAAACTTTCTAGGACCTTGCTCAATGTGTGTATAAATGTCACAAACAAACTTATGTGTTAAGTTCATGTATCTTCTTATAAATGCTTATGTGTGAGCAAATGTTCTTTTAAATGGTTATATGTACTTATGATAAATGCAACAACACAACTGCGACCAAATAAACCATCAAACTCACAACAAGAACAAGATGATAAGAGTTCACCCCTCAGGGCATTTCTACATCTCCTTGAGCCTCCATAATGGACTTGGCTCTGGGATTAATTAGTCAAAAGTTATTTTTACAAGCTATTTCTCAACTCCAATAGAAAAGCAATTTGGCCTGTTAGAGATCAGAACACATATAAAAACACAAAAATGACTAATAGAACTATAAAAGCCGGATCATGGCTCACCAGGGCATGACCTCTTCTACATGTGGCCATAAGCTACGAGCTTCTCTTTGAAAACAACACCTATAAAAGTCCTCCAGCGACCTCAAAACACAATCCCCAATGTGTTGAGCATGTCCCGATTAGAAAAACATGATTATTCAATCACAAAAAAAAAAAACATATAGGCTCCACCAAACTATGTCCTTCATCAAAGAGGGCTTCAAGCTCCCTGGAGCTTCCTAGAACTTCAACAGTGAAAAATTTGCATGAAGAAGTCTTCAAATGGCCTTGAGAAACAACACCAATGGATCTATACGTCCAAAAACCCCTAGGCTGGGCTTTACGACACCTCAATGCGGCCAAGAAATGAAGAAGTTAAGCCTCCTCCATTTTTCCTCCTTACAAGCTTTACGGCGGCTCACCAAAAGCATACCCTCATTGTGCATGAACCAGAACAGTCAAAATGCATGTTAAAACCTAATACGTGCATAGCAAACAATCCAAAGCTGTAGGGCCGGTTAAGAGCCTCAACCTAGCCGCCTAGCTCTCGATTACCACCGGTTACGCATATGACCAGCATGAAATCCGAGGGCTGTCGTTTGCCGTCAAATAAGACCAATACATGGCGAGTCGTTTAGGCGTTCGAAATAGCAAATTAAACGCCATTGAACAAAGGTGCATGGTTTAACATATAACAACCGTGGGTTATAGTTTAAATACCCGCGCACACATTATATATACACATATAAATCGGGTCATATAATATGCTTATATGCATTGGTAATAGAACCGGGGGCTACATTACCATTCCCACACATAAGACATATGGAATGGTTATAACCACGCTGTGGGTATGGTCACATATGCCAATGCAAAGAACCGTGAATTCCGGGGCTAAACTGACTATAAAACAATGACACCCGTTCAGTAAATGTTACCCGTATCATTACAAAAGCAGCAATGAAGTAGGTATGTTGGCTAAGGAGATTCGGTACTTTAGTGGGGAGATGGGAATTTGAACCCGGCTCAACAAATTTTATATAACCAAATAACCAAACAATGGGTGACACGTGGTGTTGCCCTCAGATTGGGCCACGCGTGTCCTCATATCATTGCTGCAACTGAACGTATACACTACTTGATTCACCAACCATCAACCAATGAATGCGTGCCATGCCGCCACATATCTTTGGCGATACGTGGGATCTTGGCGTCATCTTGTTATGCGATGTCACCCTTCCGGTGGTGACCGTGTCACCTCAATTGATCAATTTGTCACGTAAAAAGCCAAATTTTCGACACATGTCATCATCACGGAGCATACGTGTGTCATGCCGGACCTGCGATGTCCTGGCTGTACGAACATACGGTGATACGGTTAGCATGAAATTTTTCCCTGTTTGCCTTGGTGAACAAATCACGATAACTTCTCCATGCGGACTCCATTTGACAAAGTAAATGCTCTACAATGAGGAATCGGGAAGGCGGTGAGACGCAATGACACCATTTAAATTAGCATTTAGAGAACTTTGAAAATTGAGCAAAATTTGATCCCACAGTCCAGTTTTGATCACTTTGCTGGGACTGAAGCAAAGAAGACTGTTTTTAGTCGAGATGTTGTTTTCAAAGTGGTAAAATATGTGTCCAAGCCGAGGAATTCCACCAACACAGAGCTGAACCTAAGAAAATAGAGGCTTGAGTTAGATGATGCAAAATCTGAATCATCTAAAGAAGAGAGCCGGAGGAAGGAAGAAGAAGAAGAAGAGACCTCATACTCGGTGTGAGGGAGATGGAGTGAGATAGGAGGAAACCCGGAAGGTAGTCCGCCTGATTTTCATTCCAATTTTGCTTTATCTATTACTAATGATGACCGGTATGAGAGAGCCGGTGAATTTAGAGGGATAGTAAACTATGGAAGAGTCCATGGTTGAAGAAATGGATTCCCTTGGATATGTGAGGCATGGGATATAGTTGAGCTTCAAGCTGGAATAAAATTAGTTGGTAACAAATGGTTGTTCAAGAAGAAGTTTAATGCAGGGTAAGTGGACGAAATACAAATATTGGTTGAAAGTAGCAAAAGGTTATTCCAGTTGAGGGAATTGACTTTGGTGGGCCCTCTCACCGTTGCTAAGTTAACTGATTACCTTTTTATCTATTACTTTCTTTACTTTTTGATCTTGAAGTGGAACAAATGGATGTGAGAAAACATTCCTACATGCGGGGATTTGGAAGAAGAAATCTACATGAAGCTGACGAGAAGGCTTTGTAGTGAAGCGAAAGAAAGAGGCGTTTGTAAGCTAAAAGTCACTATATGGTTTGAAGCAATCGCCTAGGATGTAGAGGTACCAAAAGTTTGACACATACATCCTTGGATTAGGATTTATGAAGCGGAGGGCTGATCATTGTGTATATTCCAAGCGGGTTGGTAATCACTTCATTTATGTAGTGTTGGATATTGATGACATGTTGTTGGTAGGAAATATGGATGTTATCAAGGAGGTGAAATCCACAACTATCCTCAAATTTGACATGAAGGATCTGGTGCTTCAACTTCGATACGGGAATGGAGATTAAAGAATCGTGCAAATAGAACTACGGTTGAATCAATATGTTGAAGACGATGTGCGGAGGTTTAATATGCATGGAAATAAAACCAATCAAGGTTCCTATTCCTATAGGTGTAAATTTATCCATAGATCAATGTTCGAATACACATGAATAGGAAGAGGACATATCCCATATTTCGTATGCGAGTCACGGTTGGCGGTTTGATGTATGAAATGGTTTGCCTGGGTGGACATTGCATGCGATTGGGAGGTTTGAACGAAGTGTAATATCAAGGAAAACTAGGGAAGGAGCATTGGACGAAAATAAAAAGGGTTTTCAGGTATCTTCGTGGCACAACCGGTTATGGATTGTGCTGCCAAGAAAGACAAATATTGGACAAAGTGAATTTGTGGATGCAGATTGGGCTATAGATCTAGATCACATAAGATCTACAATTGGGTATGTGTTTAACCTATTTGAACGAGAAATCAGTTGGATGAGCAAAAAAAAAAATCTATAGTGGCACTCTCAACTACATAAAATGAATACATGAGCCACACGTACAAGAAAGGAAGCGATGGTTACAAAGATTGTGTTGAAATTGATAGTTGGTACAACAAGCGATTGAGATTAGATTGTGTGATCAGTGCAATATTCCGACAAATAACTTAACTTATCATTCGAGACAAAACACTGTTGATGTTAAATTATCACTTTGTGAGAGACATGGTTGAGGAAAGAAGAAGGTGTTGTTTGGAAAAGGTTGACACTTTGAAGAAGATTGCAGATTCATTAACAAAGTCAGTGAGCACATAAAAAAGTTCTCCTGGTTTAAAGTAACAATGGGCATTGCTACCTTGGATTGACTATATAATAATCCCTGGACCCACGGATGCAAAAGACAACAGTACAGGCATATTGATGTTCAGTATCACTTTGTGAGAGACATGGTTGAGGAAAAGAAGGTGTTGCTGGAAAAGGTTGACACTTTGAAGAATGTTGCAGATTCATTGACAAAGTCAGTGAGCACATAAAAGTTCTCCTGGTGTAGAGTAACAATGGGCATTGCTACCTTGGATTGTTGACTATATAATCCCCTGGACCCCTGGATGCAAAGAAGACAACAAGTGGGAGAATGTTGGGTATGTGTTATATTCTTTGCATGTGTGTGTGTGTGTGGGCACGTCAAATACGACAACTACGGGTATGCCGGGTGATTTTCTAGGGGGGTCCCAGGGGGGGCAGGTATGCCCCCCCCTGGTTACACACAACGTTCGGGGCAACGCCCTGAAATTTGTTTTTGGGCGTTTTTGCTATTTTTAGTGGATTTGTAAATTAATCCCGGATTAAGGGATTAGGGTTTTGGTATCTACGGAATACCTAAAAACATTGTATATATTGTATGGTGAATGCTGAAATTCAATATAATGAAAATAAGAAAGGTTTTCCCGGTTGAGGGTTTCCGGTATAAAATCTCTGTGTACTCTGTGTATGAGCCATTGATTAATTTCTGTATTGCTTAAGAATCTATATGCATTGCCTTACTTCGCAGGTTTGAAATTTACACATCCAGCATAGTCGTCCAATGGACATATCTGATAGCGAAAATTTTGACGAAGATGAATCCTTCGTGTTCCAGAGCACTGTTTTTGACAGCCAGTCCAAAAAATTGATCACTGAAAAAAAATGTAAAAAATAAGAAAGGAAAATCTCATTTAGAGTTTAGCCTTGCGAACATGCGACCGTCCCAAATCTATCAACTTCACATAGTGAGCGGACATGCACTTCATGATTCCATTGGAGGCATCAAGGCCGAGAATGCCAGACTGAAGGACTGGGTCAAGGAATTGGAAGAGGCTTTGATTCCTATGCCATTTCTTGCCAATCCTTTGGAAATAGCCATGCCTACCACCCCTGCAGCCAACTTAAAAGGATCCTCCAACCTCCTCACATCTTGTAGAGGACATGTGGAGAATAATATCAAGAAAATAATGGAACTGGTTGTTGAGGCGTGGGAAACATCACAAACCATCACTTCCCTTGGAACCAGGGCACATAGTTTTCTCTAATATTTGCAGGTGGAGTTAAAAGATGAAGAAAATTTCTATTTAAACACGATCCTTCCTTTTGGCACCATTGTCAACAACATGACATAAACAAAAAGAAGACAACAAGATCTTCCATCCAAAAATCGGATCGATCAATTAAATCCATGCTGGAAAGAAAAAGTGAAGAACCTGCATCTCATTGTTCAGTCATGTGAACAATCCATATCAAATAAAGAAAAAATATTCACAAGGTTTTCCAGAATAAACTTAGCCGGAAGGACCAATGACTTCCAAGACCCCGACTTTATCATCAACTCCTTGTCCTTAACTAGGAAAGACTTCGATAAATAGGTTGATATGTTTAAGGCATTGTCTTTGGAAAAGTTTTACAACATCCTTGAATATGGTCAAGATCACATTGACAACTGGCTATTCGACTATTCAATACAGAATTAGGAAATTGATCAGGCTCTACGTAATCTTTCTATCGACTTCAGGGAATTAGAAAACAAACTTTTCAACATAAAAATCTGGAATGAGATCAACGTCGCTCCAATGAGAAGCTACATTGAAGAATGACTTAAAAGGGAATTGAAGCAGGCCGTCGCCGAAAGGCAATAGGCAGTTGCCACGATTCCAACAACCGTCGACAACATCAATGAAACAACAATCATAAGCAAATAGAAAAACGACTCATATGTACCATCACTGTAAGTCTACTGATCGCATCCTGCTTTGTTTATCAACCCAGTTATTCCACTTTTTAAAATATAAATGTCTAGCCAAACACCGATACCTTTAAATTTATTTTTTTTGCAGGTATTACACTCTACCGTCACCCACTTCTTCTTTCTACAGTCATGTTTCTTGTACATATTTCTCTTATGGTCCGCGAGAGCCCCAATCCCAATCTATATGAAAAACGTATTTGTAATAGACTTTTATTTTTTGATATATTTCAAATAAAACTGTTTTTTTATCTCCTTTTAAATTTATGTCCTCATACATTTTTATCTTTCACCAGTTTATATGACAAATGCATTTAAATTTCTAGGAACTTGTAACTTATTTAATATATTTCAAACTAAACTGTTTTTTTTAATTTTTTATCTCCTTTCATATTTTTGTTGTCATAATATTTTTTCTTCCACTATGCACAAATTCTATTTTGTTATATACTTTCAAAAAAGAAATGGGGCTCTATAGGCCATGTGTCATTTACTGCATGGATACCACCTGTGCTTCATGCTACTTGCCACATCTTCACTGCAGTTTCCATCTACCTCTGCTACTGTTTCCTATCCCAATTCAACTCGATAGGGACTACGCTGCCACACAACCTTGTTATCTATAGGATCTTCTTGGACATTGGCATTTTGATGAATGTGGGAGGAAATAGTGGTAGGTATATGACTAATTAGCTCTGAAAATTGTTGATATTTGGCAGAGAAGCACCGATTCTTCAAAACGAAGTTAGGGTTTTCTCCACACTAAATTCTTCTTAAATATTGAATGATGATTGCATAGTATCCATCTTGATTTTAAAGGTTTCCATTGTATGTTTGTTTTGTATTTCAAAGGCTTAAGTTATAATTTTGTTGATTATAAATTAATTAAAATAAATATATGTGAAAAAGGCATCTTATTTGAAGGAATTGTGGGTGATTGGATTCAACATTTATAATAATATAATATAATCAAAGTTCACTTCAAGCCCTATATTTTTGACGCGATTTATCAAATCACCATCCACGTTTCATACATGCACAGACTCACATGTGCATATCAGAAATCATGCTCCACCCGTTAAAGAGCCTGTGCTTTTCCTACCTAAACTGGGGTCAGATGTTGCTTTCTAGTGAGATTCAATCAACTACATTTCAATATGCGTACTCCAACTAGAACGGGTAAAGAAAACACTGAGACAGGTGAATCCAAGACTGCTAAATCATACCCTAAAGGGAAACCTAAGCAAGAAAAGGAAAGTGTTTGACCTGCAAGCTGGTCCTGGGCAAGAAAGGGAAAGGGTCTGACCTACAAGTTGGTCTTGCCTGAAAACTTAGCTATCATAACAACTACCTCTCATAACTTTTTCTTTCGATCATAATAATATACAATACAAGACCTCATCTTGTTCATATCCCGCCATTTGGTTGTTTCATTTTATGCTGTTGCGTTTAGAGGGTGATCCCCATCCATTCCGAGCATGGTTTTCTGATCTTGAGAAGGAAAGTGTTTGGTTGAGCTTTCCAGCCATCGAATGATTCACACACCCCTGGAATAACACTATTTGAAACATCTTTTGTTTCATTGACCGATTCTTCTCTTTTGAATGCCAAGAGAGAAAAGGTAAGTATGGTTAGTTGGGCCATCATTACACAACCTAGCTTCATTCCACCACTTATGGATTATTCCAACCAATTCATGGTTTGCGTTAGAGTAATCTCCTTGGTCACTGGACTCGGGCTCGTGTGAGTGGTGCCTATGGGTTTAGGTCATATTCAACCTTCTTTAGTTTGATATGACCTATTGAAAAATAATATGATATCCTTCGAAGGGGAAGAAACGTACTGCTCAAGCAGAAAGATCAAGTACTGAAAGCACCTGCAAGAAACCATCAGTGATGGGGCCTGGCCATGTTAAGCGATGGGCAAAGATGATGGGGCCTCTCCATGCCAAGTGATGATGTTATTTCAGTAGGTTAGTCCAACGAATTCAACCTGAACCTAATGCAACTTCTTTCCTGGACTTTGCACTGAAGGAAGTAAGCAAGTATCGAGCTTGTTGGAAAGTTAAGGGAACTCCAAATGAATAAGTCATTGATTCAAGTTTGAGGGACATAAACCAATATATATTTCTTGGCCCTTCTCTCTACCAGGACCTGGGAATACACGAATTCAGTGGAGACGTGGCCTATAGCTCATAGTATTGATTAGAGCACGTGGACATGTTTAGGACTACTAGGTGTGATTGCTTGTACTGTGATGGTGAGAGATTACTATTTAGATAGGGGAAGTGAGATTCATAAAGAGATAGAGATGCTTGATCTTCCTCCGAATTCTTGCTCTGAATAACTAAAGTAGCCCATCCCTAATGCTCTTTTCTTGGCTGGAGGAACTAGGTAGGTTGAAAGTGATTATAGATCTCTATCTCCTGCAGAGACTAATAGAGAGACTTCGAACAAACAAGCTATATAAGGTACTTCAAAGCTTTGTATTAGGCTTATTTTTTTTAATCTAGTGATATGTGTGAGTGGGTTTTGTTCAATATAGAAATATTGCACATACAAAGTCCCTTAAATTTGCCGAACTCCACGTTCTAGTTGCATAGAATACTACTTGCATATATGGTGGTAAGTTCATTGTTAAAATATGTTTCAGACTGAACTAATTTATGCAATTTAACGTTAAATTGTGTATAAAAAATTGCAGGAAAAATTGCAGAGATAAAGGTGGAACTCCACCTTGAAACATATGGTTACAAAGAATACAACCTGGACATTTTCCTGGTTGTAGAGAATATGGTTCTAGAAACATCTCTCCAAATTCATGGTCATCGCTTTCTACATGAAATGGTGTCATCGTTGAAGTTTTGACGGAAATCTCACCGCCCGTTGAACTCGTGGATGAACATAATCTGCATCTTGAGGCCAGGGTCGTACGTAAGGAACACCAAGTGATTGATTCCATGTCAAACTACTTCTAGCCACATAAATTTATGAAGGGAGATCCTTAATTGAAGGGGTGGAGAGTCTGGATCAAAGGCTAGGCCAGGATGAAGCAGAGAGGAACGGAGGGGCCAAGAGCTTGGATGCTGAGCAGAAGGGGAAAAACAAAAGGTTAAAATGAAGTTAGAAATGATGAGCAAAATGAAATAGGGACAAGAAAAATTCAACAATAAAGCGAGGGATGAGAAAAATGAAACAAGAAAGCGAGGAGGAAATAGAGCTACGTGTAAGCTAAAAGTTTTCTATGTGGAAGAAAAACCGATGGGACAAACATAGACTAATATATGGCTGGATAAACATGGGATAACATTTAATGTTTATGAAGTAATGCTAGATTCATCTCTAGAATTACTTCATTTGTTAAAAATGAGAAACAAATGTGCACTTTAAATCAAGTCTAACACTAAGATATTCTCCCCTATAACTTGAGAAGAGGCCAAATAAGAGGGAGAACTCAAAACTTACGCTAAAAAACAACCTAAATTGTATGATTTTTGGAAAAGTTTGGTTAAAACAATTAAAATACATTGTTTTCTGTGTTTATTTATTAGGAAGAGTGGAAATCGATTATTAATAGTCCCTCAACCCAAAGGGTAGAATTAATTAGTAAGAAGTGCATAAATCTAATGAATATCCATGAATGAAAATTCCAAAATATATAAAATATGTGTAATTGTCAATTCAATTTATGTACATGGTGTTTTAATATTTCTCTTTCACGCCAACAACCGCAAAATAACATGAAATGATAGTGTTGGCACCATGTTTTTCATAGCTAAGGTTAGAGGTTTTTCAACAATTTGCAAAGTCATGCCTATTAGCACCCATATTGTTTTTATGCCTGGCCTCATCTAACATCATCAAGGGTCAATTTCAAAAGGAAGGTTTTCATTTATTATTTCCATTTCCATTTGCAATTGCACACTGCAAAATCTGCTACACACTGCGCAGAGCGCTTCACCGTGCAAAGGATTCTGTCGCGCAATGGATTTCGTCGCGCAGGGATTTCTGTCACGCAGTGGATTTCTGTCACGCAGTGGATTTTTGTCGCACAATGGATTTTCATCGCGCAATGGATTTCATCGTGCAATGGGTTTTCGCGCATGGGATGCTGCCGCGCATAAGATGTTGTCGTGTAGAGGATGTCATCGCGCAGTGGATTTTCCTGCGCATAGGCTACAGGTTGCACTATGAAAATGATTGGTTTAGTGGTCAACTTCAAGATCAATTTCTGACCAACTAAAGAGGAATTTTGAAAATAACCTAGCGGATTTTGTTGAGGACAAACCAAATAATAAAAACCTCTCTCAGATTTGTAAAATGTGTCACGGATTGGGATATCTGAAGGAATATTTGAGCCCTATTTTTCATCTTTCATGATTTCATGTCCGAGACATGTTTTTACGACATGTATTCCTGCCAGATGGAGATGAATTTAAATAAACCAAGAAAGGTTTTTCTTTATAACAAGATTAAATACAAAAACCTCTCTCATTTTCTAAAAATAGTTTTTAATCAGTGAGATGAGATGTCATAGTTAACACTTATTTTCCCAGTTGGCTGCACATTCCACTGCGTTTTTGCTGTAGCTTACTGTTGCGTAGTAGACTTGCTGTGTAGGGATGACAGAGTGTAAAAAAATGCACATGATGAGTCATCAAAACCATATGGTTGAATTTTTATCACGATCAATGACTTTAAAGAATATTTTGGTTACGATTATGATTTGGCAATGTTGGGTTTTCTATTTTTAGTGAATCCGTTGAAATTATTGTTCTCTTTCAAAGAAAATAGATCCATGATTCTAGGAGGGAGTAGTTAGACCCTAGCAGCCAAGGGTGACTTTAGATTTCTATATATGGGGATCATTTTCATGTAAACAGGGTTGGTTGGCAGCATTGGTAGACGATAGCTATTGTATGTAATTTGAGTTTTTTGACCGAAATTTAATACAAAGGTCCTGTAACTTAATGAAAAGATTCTAGTTGTAGCAGTCGAATGTATTGTGCCTCTTTATTTGTGTATGTGCTTCCTGTCATATTTATTCATATCTTTTTCTGTCTATTTTGGAATGAATTTTTGAACTTGTGGATTCGTTGCACAATGCCCCTTGTTCGCACCACTTAGACAAAACATTTTCTTCTAAAGATAGCTCCGAATTCGCCCGCAACGGTGCTTTGAGTTAATTTTTTTGTTTTTATCCCCATCACACATTACGGTTTTACACTGAAGATTGTTGCTTTCCTATCCTTATCCTCTCAATTTCAGTCACTGAGTCATTTGTCTCTATCATTTCCTCAAATTGACTCCATATCCCAAGTCTTACTTTCTTGCGCCAATATAACCATAACCTGTTTTATCAAAGGTGTTAAATCTAGCCACTTCTTTCAAAGCCATATCCTGCACGGAGACCGTGCACCCCGAGAGAGCCCTCTCCAGGTCCGAAAATCTAGTTTCGGGTCTCAAAGTTGGTTGAAAAAGTTACCTTCGTCATCTGTTTCTTAGCCAAATACATTTATAGAGTGCTAACATTCTGGCACCGTTGTTGGGGACAAAGTTGAAAATTTTCCCTGGGAAAGAACGACATGGTTGCGTTTTGAGGTCTGAGAGCATTAGACACTTAGACACATATTGGCTATATTTCTTCTCTGGTGAATCCATGTGGATACTGAGAGAGGGGTGAATCAGTATCAAGTACAATTTAAAACCTTTTTCAACTTATACTTAAATCATTCAACTATATCCAATGAGCAATGAACAATAGTATAAAAGTTACACCAATACACCATAATACACCATGCACAATATATGAGAAATAATCAATAGTTATTGTTCAAGGGAAGTAATGACTTCCAA
>SNQJ01S0001850.1:341039-376011 GCA_010110895.2 Picea sitchensis
ACACCAATACACCACAATACACCATGCACAATATATGAGAAATAATCAATAACTATTGTTCAAGGGAAGTAATGACTTCCAAAGGTAGCTACAACTTCCAAATATAAAGGGAGGGATAAACCTCCAAGAGGAATATACAATCCTCCAATATCAAGAGAGAGTTTAACTCTCCATCCTTTCCCCTTCCTTCCACCCAAGAATATATGAGAGATAATAAAACTTTACATTAAATCATCACCATCATCCAATCATCACATAGAACCTGATAATGCTTCTTGAGACTTCTTCAATTTCTGCAATTCTTTAATTATTGGAGTACTCTGATCCTGTAGATAATATTACTCAATGTATTCTCTGAAACTCCTCCAAGTTTCACTCCTTGAATCCTCCCCAAAAAGAAGTTGTAGAAAGAATGGTAGACTTTATTCAATTCTGGTCTATTCAGGAGAGTGAACTTGCACATAATGCCCCGTGCTCAATAATTAACATCCGATTCTGAAACTTTCACACAAGAAACTACAGTCCATACTATTTCCAATGAAATTTGTCCCACTTCATTTGGATTCTCAATGAAGAAGTTATGACTATTTTACCCGTAACACCTATTTATTGACTAGCTTCAGGACTGGTCACAAACCCTATCTTCCACAGAGTGTATCTCCATAATTATAGCGAATCAAGAGATGAAATTTTTACCAGAGGTACCTTGATATGTATTCTCACTACCATAGCGATTTCACCATCTGAATATTTCTATAAAAATAGTTATAGCAAAAATGGTAAGATGACCTGAAAATAACATACCTTAGAACACATCACCAAAATACTTCATCCTCCCTTGAAATCCGACCTTCTTTTCTTCTTATTACCTCTGAAATTCGACTTATATAAAATGAATGTATAATGATGTTTATTTATACCATTTATGTCACTTCCTTTTAACATTAGGGCCGACCTGACACTTTCTTATTTTGTAATTCTTTTCTTTAATTATCTTCAGGGCCTAAATGTACTTCCTTCTTCAATTCACTTTGTCATCTTCAAAAATTCTTTTCTCCTCAACCATGAGGATCCACGTGACGTGCCACATACCACCGAAAACAACATGATGTATACTATCCATCCATGGGTGTTGTATCTGCATGTGCATTTTCCTTCATCTCAAAATACCTTCATCAATCTTGCGTCCCAAAACCCATGACTAGGGTTGACATCAATGACAACAACCAATCTTCCAAAACTCCATACACCAAAAAATCAGTTGAAGGTGATTCCACTAGCAGAAGAATCCAAAGCTAAATTTTTCATGGCGACTCCAATCAAGCTTCAAATGCGATTCAAAGACTCCATTGGAGAATGAGACCCATTGACAGAGATGTGGAAAAGCAGTATGGAAAAATAAGGTACTCGAGCTTAAGTTTAGTTCAAGAAGTACTTTTCTATTTTATCAATATCTTCTTGTCCTTTCATGAGTTTTTCAAAAGAATATTTCTTCACTTACTGCATTGAAATGAAGCCCAGAGATCTACCCTTGTATATCCTCCATGGAAAACTATAGGTATACTTCCTTCTTCTTGTATAACCGATATTCACCAAGCTCCTTCCTCTGAGCCATATGATGTTCATGATCATTCTTGTGAGCTTAATGAAACCAAAGCTGAGCTTGTACATTCTGTTCTTAACCCGACACCCTCAATAATTCAAGAAATATACAGTCCTCTTATTTTTTCCTTCACAACTTTCCTTTGAAACATTATAAGTATCTTCCTAGATTCGATGGAGATCTTGATGGAAAGTCAGCTGAAAAACATATTTAGGTCTTTGAGCATTTCATAAAACTTTTTGAGATCGAACATGATGATGTGTCTATGAGGGCATTTTCTCAATCCTTACAAGGAGAAGCCAAAACATTGTTTAGACATTTGCTGCCTTAGTCGATTAGCTCATGGGATGAACTAAGGGAAGATTTCCATAGATTTTGGGGTGAGAGAAAGTCATGGGATCTAATCCTTTCATACTTTTATGCCATGAGAAGAATGAAATGTGAAACCATCTCAAATTTCAGTAGGAGGTTTGCTATTCTTTATTATAAACTACCTAACGAAGTCCAACCTCCTGAAGCTTCTGCCATGCTCCATTATGTAACAACCTTTCAATCAGACTTATCTTTTCTTTTGATGGAGAGGAAGTCTATGTCTTTGCAACAAATGTTCAACAATGCTCATGAAGTTGAAGACAATATTCAAGCATATAAGGAGTTGCAAAATCAGATTCTGGATGCGAAATTGAAAGTTGAGGAACCCAAGACTGTACATAATATGCATAGGGTTGTTCATGTCATAAGTTTTCTTGAAGGATTTCATGAGGATGTGTTTGCAAAGAATGATGATCAACTTGAAGAACAAGCTACTCTCTCAAATTTCTTTGATACTAATTTAGCTTTTGATCCATCTCATGATAAGCATAGGGATGATTGTTTTATGTATTCATTTGTAGACAGTCAAGAAAATGAATTTGCAAATAAGCTTGTTGAAGAGCAAGTTGATGTCCCAAGATTTTTCTTGTTAGATGACATTGCAGATATTGTTGATTTTCCTATTTATGATGAATATGATGATGATCATGGTGTTGAATTTGTAGAACAACCAACTGCATTTTCTCTATCAGAAAATGTTCCTTTTCAGCAGTGTAATGAGGGAAATCAACCTACATATCACAGCTACAAAGAATAAAGTATTGAATCAGCTGAAGAAAATTCTTTGCCTTTATGATTTTATTCATTTAAATTGTTGAAAGAAAATTCTTAGATCATCACTGAAGCAAAGGAATGTGTGCTGATGCAAAATCACATTGATTCATGGGAAAAATTGACAAGAAATTGCAACAATCTTCTCATGTGTTAATGGACCTCTTACTTGTTATATATAAGGTCTTGTCATTTAAAAATTGCAGCCATTGGTCGAAGATGAATCTGAAAATGAGTATGTTCAACAATCCAAAGAAATTGAAAAATGTGCATATGACAGTAGTATAGAAAATGAAGGAGGTTTTGAATCAGGTGAAAGAACCTTGCCATTGTGTTTTGATTCTTTCGAATTGCTGAAGCAAAATTTTTATAATGTTTCAAATAAGAAATCCTCCAGGCATAATGTTGAATATGAAGAAAGCAGTGGAATTGAAAATGAAAGTTGTCTTCCATTATGTTTTTCTTCCTTTGAATTTTTGAAAGTAAATCATAAGATAAAAGAGGAAGCAGTGAAGTCTGATTGCATTCACAGTGACATTGTTTTACATGAGAAAATTATTATCAGTGAAGAGGATCGACAAACTTATCATACATTTAATGACCATGTTGATGATTACATGGAAGGGTATCTTAGGTCAGATTTGCAGCCTGTGATCAACTATCATCTTGGAAATAAATATGATGGTCAATCAACGTCAGTGTTAGATATGGATGGCTTACCACCAGAGGTTTCATTTCAGCCAACACTGTCTTTTGAGTCAGAATATTGTTATTTCCAGCAGTCTCAACATATTTTTCATCCTCTTTGTGGTGATCAACAATTTGAATTACATGAAAAAAAGGATGCAGTGGAAGGGGTGAAGCATGATTGTTGTTTTATGTATGTTCTGGAGGATTCATTTGCAGTTTTGTTAGAGGCGGAAAAGAGTCTCAATGTTTTTAATTTTTTGAGATTTGAATTTATAGATAAATTTTCGAATGACTTATCAATAAACAAGCTTTGGAGCAAGCATGTGAAAAGAAAGCAAAAAGTGGATAAAATCCTTGCATGGTTGCATTGGCATTTTGATTTCACTTGATTGACATCTTTTTCAGTAGTTAGGGTAGGTAGGAGTGCGAATGAGCTCGGTACTACGAGCATTTATTTAGCAATCTGTAGTTTTCATTTCCATTTTAGTTTCATATTTTAGTTTGGAGCATATACAACTTTGGGTTTGTAGTGGATACATGCGACAGGTCAGAGCAGAGTTTTCAATGGTTCGAGAACATCCCAATGGATAGAGACATGGTCTACGAGTTATTTGCTACATCACTGGGAGGATAGCATCCCCTTGGAGCCAGTTGTTAGCACCATGTTTTCCATAGATAAGGTTAGAGTTTTGTCAACAATTTGAAAAGTCATGCCTATTAGCACCCATATTGTTTTTATGCCTGGTATCATCTAACATCTCTAAGGGTCAGTTTCAAAAGGAAGGTTTTCATTTATTATTTCCATTTCCATATGGAACTGCACGCTGCAAAATATGCTATGCACTGTGCAGAGCACTTCACTGTGCAAAGGATTCTGTCGTGCAGTAGATTTTCGTTGCGAAATGGATTTCGTCGCAGAGTGGATTTCTATCACATAATGGATTTTCGTCACACAGTGGATTTTTCGTCGCGGAGTGGATTTAATTCGTGCAATGGATTTCATCGTGAAGTGGGTTGTCGTGCATGGGATGCTGTCACGCATAGGATGTTGTCAAGTAGAGGATTTCATCGCGCAGTGGATTTTCCTATGCATAGGCTACACGTCGCACTGTGAAAATGACTGGTTTAGTGGTCAACTTCAAGATCAATTTCTGACCAACCGAAGAGGAATTTTGAAAATACCCGAGTGGATTTTGTTGATGAAAAACCAAATAATAAAAACCTCTCTCATATTTGCAAAATGTGTCACGGATTGGGAGATTCGAAAGAATATTTGAGTGTTATTTTTCAGTTTTCATGATTTCCTATCAGAGACATGTTTTTGCGACATGTATTCTTGTTAGATGGAGATGAATTTAAAGAAACCGAGAGATATTTTTCTTTATAACAAGCTTGAAAAAAAAAACCTCTCTTATTTTCTAAATATAGTTTTTAATCAGCGAGATGAGATGTCATATTTAACGCCTATTTTCCCAGTTTGCTGCGCATTCCGCTGCGTTTTTGCTGTAGCTTACTGTTGCATAGCAGACTTGCTGTGCAGGGATGAAAGAGTGTACAAAAATGAAAATGATGACTCATCACAACCATATGGTTGAATTTTTATCATGATCAATGACTTTAAAGAATATTTCGGTTATGATTATGCTTTGGCAAAGTCGGGTTTTCTATTTTTAGTGAATCCGTTGAAATTATTGTTCTCTTTCAAAGAAAACAGATCCATGATTCTAGGAGGGAGTAGCTTGACCCTAGCAGCCAAGGGTGACATTATATTTCTATATATGGGGATCATTTTCATATAAACAGGGTTGGTTGGAAAAATTGGTAGACGACAACTATTGTATGTAATTTGAGTTTTTTGACCGAAATTTAATGCAAAGGTCCTATAACTTGAAGAAAAGATTCTAGTTGTAGTAGTCGAATGTATTGTGCCTCTTTATTTGCGTATGTGATTCCTATCATATTTATTCATATATTTTTCTGTCTATTGCAGAACGAATTTTCGAACCTGTGGATTTGTTGCGCAACGCCCCTTGTTCGAACCACTTAGACAAAACATTTTCTTCTAAAGCTAGCTCCAAATTCACCCGCAGTGGTGGTTCAAGTTACTTTATGTGTTTTTATCCCCACCACACATTACGGTTTTACACTGAAGACTGTTGCTCGCCTAGCTCTATCCTCTCAATTTTAGTCACTGAGTCATTTGTCTCTATAATTTCCTCAAATCGACTCCATAGCCTAAGACTTACTTTCTTGTGTGAATATAACCAGAACCCGTTTTATCAAAGGTGTTAAATCTAGACACTGCTTTCAAATCCATATCCTGCGCGGAGACCGCACCCCCCGAGAGAGCCCTCTCCAGATCCGAAAGGCTAGTTTCAGGTCTCAAAGTTGGTTGAAAAAGTTACCTTCGTCATCTGTTTATTAGCCGAACAAATTTATGGAGAGATAACATTCTGGTGCCGTTGCCAGGGACGAAATTGAAAATTTTCCCTGGGAAAGAACAACATGCTTGAGTTCTGAGGTCTGAGAGCATCAGACACTTAGGCACATATTGGCTGTATTTCTTCTCTGGTGACTGCACACATTAAAAAATCAGTTGAAGGTGATTCGACTAGCAGAAGAATCCAGAGCTAAAGTTTTCATGGAGACTCCAATCAAGCTTCAAATGTGATTAAAAGACTCCACTAGAGAATGAGACCTGTTGACAGAGATATGGAAAAACAATATGGAAAAATAAGGTACTCAAGCTTAAGTCTAGGTCAAGAAATACTTTTCTATTTTATCAATATCTTCTTGTCCTTTCTTGAGTTTTTCAAAAGAATATTTCTTCACTTACTTCATTCAAATGAAGCCCATAGATCTACCCTTGTATATCCTCCATGGAAAACTGTAGGTATACCTCCTTCTTCTTGTATAACCGATATTCACCAAACTCCTTCCTCTGAGCCATATGATGTTCATGATCATTCTTGTGAGCTCAATGAAACCAAATCTGAGATTTTTACATTCTGTTCTTAACTTGACACCCTCAATAATTCAAGAAATATACAGTCCTCTTATTCCATGCTTCACGACTTTCCTCTGAAACATTATAAGTATCTTCTTAGATTCAATGGAGATCTTGATGGACAGTCAGCTGAAAAACATATTTAGGTCTTTGAGCATTTCATAGACCTTTTTGAGATCGAACATGATGATGTGTCTATGAGGGCATTTTCTCAATCCTTACAAGGAGATGCCAAAGCATGGTTTAGACATTTGCAGCCTCAGTCGATTAACTCGTGGGATGAACTAAGGGAAGCTTTCCGTAGATTTTGGGGTGAGATAAAGTCATGGGATCTAATCCTTTCATAGTTTTATGCCATGAGAAGAATGAAATGTGAAACCATCTCAAATTTTAGTAGGAGGTTTTCTAGTCTTTATTATAAACTACCTAAAGAAGCCCAACCTCCTGAAGCTGCTGCCATGCTCCATTATGTAACAACCTTTCAATCAGTCTTATCTTTTCTTTTGATGGAGAGGAAGTCTATGTCCTTGCAATAGATGTTAAACAATGCGCATGAAGTTGAAGACAATATTCAAGCATGTAAGGAGTTGCAAAATCAGATTTTGGATGAGAAATTGAAAGCTGAGGAACCGAAGACTGTACATAATATGCATAAGGTTGATCATGTCATAAGTTTTCTTGAAGGATGTCATGAGGATGTGTTTGCAAAGAATGATGATCAACTTGAAGAACAAGCTACTCTCCCGAATTTATTTGATACTAATTTAGCTTCTGATCCATCTCATGATAAGAATAGGGATGATTGTTTTATGTATTCATTTGTAGACAATCAAGAAAATGAATTTGCAAATCAGCTTGTTGAAGAGTAGGTTGATGTCCCAAGATTTTTCTTGTTAGATGACATTGCAAATATTGTTGATTTTCCTATGTATGATGAATATGATGATGATCATGGTGTTGACTTCCTAGAACAACCAACTGCATTTTCTCTATCAGAAAATGTTCCTTTTCAGCAGTGTAATGAGGGAAATCAACCTACATATCATAGTTACAAAGAATAAAGTATTGAATCAGTTGAAGAAAATTCTTTTCCTTTATGATTTTCTTCATTTAAATTGTTGAAAGAAAATTCTAAGATCATCACTGAAGCAAAGGAATGTGTGCTGATGCAAAATCACACTGATTCATGGGAAAAAATTGACAAGAAATTTCAATAATCTTCTCATGTGTTTAATGACCCTGTTACTTGTTATATAGAAGGTCTTGTCATTTCAAAATTGCAGCCATTGGTCGAAGATGAATCTGAAAGTGAGTATGTTCAACAATCCAAAGAAATTGAAAAATGTGCATATGACAGTAATGAAGAAACTGAAGGAGGTTTTGAATCAGGTGAAAGAACCTTGCCATTGTGTTTTGCTTCTTTCAAATTTCTGAAGCAAATTTTTTATAATGTTTCAAATCAAAAATCCTCTAGGAATAATGTTGAATATGAAGAAAGCAGTGGACTTGAAAATGAAAGCTGTCTTCCATTATGTTTTTCTTCTTTTGAATTGTTGAAAGTAAATCATAAGATAACAGAGGAAGCAATGAAGTTTGGTTGCATTCACAGTGACTTTGTTTTACATGAGAAAATTATTATCAGTGAAGATGATCGACAACCTTATCATACCTTTAATGACCATGTTGATGATTACATGGAAGGGTATCTCAATTCAGATTTGCATCCTATGATCAACTATCAGCTTGGAAATAAATATGATGGTCAATCAACGCCAATGTTTGATATGGATGGCTTATCACCAAGGGTTTCATTTCAGCTAGCAGTGTCTTCTTAGTCATAAGATTGTTATTTCCAGCAGTCTCAACAAAATTTTCATCCTCTTTGTGGTGATCAATAGTTTGAATTACATGAAAACAAGGATGCAGTGGAAGGGTTGAAGCATGATTGTTGTTTTATGTATGTTCTAGAGGATCCATTCGCAGTTTTGTTGGAGGCGGCAAAGAGTCTCAATGTTTTTAATTTTTTGAGATTTGAATTTATAGATAATTTTTGAATGACTTATCAGTAAACAAGATTTGGAGCAAGCATGTGCAAAGAAAGAAAAAAGTGGATAAAATGCTTGCATGGTTGCATTGGAATTTGGATTTCACTTGATTGGCATCTTTTTCAGCAGTTAGGGTAGGTAGGAGTGCGAATAAGCTTGGTACTACGAGCATTTATTTAGCAATCTGCAGTTTTCATTTCCATCTTAGTTTCAGATTTCAGTTTGGAGCATATACAGCTTTGGGTTTTCAATGGATACATGCGACAGGTCAGAACATAGTTTTCAATGGTTCGAGAACATCCCAATGGATAGGCACAGGGTCTACAAGTTCTTTGCTACCTAACTGGGAGGATAACATCCCCATTGGAGCCAGTTGTTAGCACCATGTTTTCCATAGCTAAGGTTAGAGTTTTGTGAACAATTTGCAAAATCATGCCTATTAGCACCCATATTGTTTTTATGCCTGGCATCATCAAACATCTCCAAGGTTCAGTTTCAAAAGGAAGGTTTTCATTTATTATTTCCATTTCCATTTGCAACTGCGTGTTGCAAAATCTGCTACGCACTGGGCAAAGAGCTTCACCACGCAAAGGATTCTGTCACACAGTGGATTTTTGTCACACAATGGATTTCTTCACACAGTGGATTTCTGTCGTGTAGTGGATTTTCATCTCACAGTGGATTTTTCGTCATGAAGTGGATTTTCGTCGCATAGTGGATTTCATCGTGCATTGGATTTTCGTCGCATAGTGGATTTCATCGTGCAGTGGGTTGTCACGCATGGGATGCTACCACACATAGGATGTTGTCTCATAGAGGATGTCATCGCGCATTGGATTTCATCGTGCAGTGGATTTTCTTGTGCATAGGCTACATATCACACTGCGAAAATGACTGGTTTAGTGGTGAACTTCAAGATCAATTTCTGACCAACTAAAGAGGAATTTTGAAAATACCCGAGAGGATTTGTTGACGACAAACTAAGTAATAAAAACCTCTCTCAAATTTTCAAAAATTGTCACGGATTGGGAGATTTGAAGGAATATTTGAGCCCTATTATTTAGCTTTTATGATTTCTTGTCCGAGACATGTTTTTGTGACATGTATTCCTGCCAGATGGAGACGAATTTAAAGAAACCAAGAGAGGTTTTTCTTTATAACAAACTTAAATACAAACACTTCTCGCATTTTCTAAAAATAGTTTTTAATCAGTGAGATGAGATGTCATATTTAATGCCTATTTTCCTAGTTTGTTGCACATTCCGGTGCATTTTTGTTGTAGCTTACTGTTGCGTAGCAAACTTGCTGTGAAAGGATGACATAGTGTACAAAAATGAACATGATGAATCATCACAACCATATGGTTGAATTTGTATCATCATCAATGAATTTAAATAATATTTCGGTTACGATTATGATTTGGCAAAGTCGGGTTTTCTATTTTTAGTGAATCTGTTGAAATTTTTGTTCTCTTTCAAAGAAAACGGATCCATGATTCTAGGAGGGAGTAGTTCGACCCTAGTAGCCAAGGGTGACATTATATTTCTATATATGGGTATCATTTTCATGTAAACAGGGTTGGTTGGCAAAATTGGTAGATAACAGCTATTGTATGTAATTTGAGTTTTTTGACCAAAATTTAATCCAAAGGTCCTGTAACTTGATGAAAAGATTCTAGTTGTAGAAGTCGAATGTATTGTGCCTCTTTATTTGCGTATGTGATTCCTGCCATATTTATTCATATCTTTTTCTATCTATTTAAGAACTAATTTTTGAATCTGTGGATTCGTTGCACAATGCCCCTTGTTCACACCACTTAGACAAAACATTTTCTTCTAAAGATAGCTCTGAATTCACCCGCAACAATTCTTCGAGTTACTTTATGTGTTTTTCTCCCCACCACACATTATGGTTTTACATTGAAGATTGTTGCTCACCTAGCCTTATCCTCTCAATTTCAGTCACTGAGTCATTTGTCTCTATCATTTCCTCAAATCGATTCCATAGCCCAAGTCTTACTTTCTTGCGCCAATATAACCAGAACCCGTTTTTTCAAGGGTGTTAAATATAGCCACTGCTTTCAAAGACATATCCTGCATGGAGACCGCGCCCCCTAAGAGAGCCCTCTCCAGATATGAAAGGCTAGTTTCGGGTCTCAAAGTTGGTTGAAAAATTTACCTTCGTCATCTGTTTATTAGCCGAACAGATTTACGAAGTGCTAACATTCTGGTGCCATTGCCGGGGACGAAATTGAAAATTTTCCCTGGGAAAGAACGACATGGTTGAGTTTTGAGGTCTGAGAGCATCAGACACTTGGGCACATATTGGATGTATTTATGCTCTGGTGACTCCACTAGCAGAAGAATCCAAAGCTAAAGTTTTCATGGCGACTCCAATCAAGCTTCAAATGTGATTCAAAGACTCCACTGGAGAATGAGACCCGTTGACAGAGATATGGAAAAGAAGTACGGAAAAATAAGGTACTCGAGCTTAAGTTTAGTTCAAGAAGTAATTTTCTATTTTATCAATATCTTCTTGTCCTTTCCTGAGTTTTTCAAAAGAATATTTCTTCACTTACTGCATTCAAATGAAGCCCAGATATCTACCCTTGTATATCCTCCATGGAAAACTGTAGGTATACCTCCTTCTTCTTGTATAACTGATATTCACCAAGCTCCTTCCTCTGAGCCATATGTTGTTCATGATCATTCTTGTGAGCTTAATGAAACCAAAGATGAGCTTGTACATTCTGTTCTTAACCCTGCACCCTCAATAATTCAAGAAAGATACAGTCCTCTTAAAATTCCTTCCATCCTTCACGACTTTCCTCTGAAACATTATAAGTATCTTCCTAGATTCGATGGAGATCTTGATGGACAGTCAGCTGAAAAATATATTTAGGTCTTTGAGCATTTCATAGACCTTTTTGCGATCGAACATGATGATGTGTCTATGAGGTCATTTTCTCAATCCTTAGAAGGAGATGCCAAAGCATGGTTCATACATTTGCAGCCTCAGTCGATTAGCTCGTGGGATGAACTGAGGGAAGCTTTCCGTAGATTTTGGGATGAGAGAAAGTTATGGGATCTAATCCTTTCATAGTTTTATGCGATGAGAAGAATGAAATGTGAAACCATCTCAAATTTCAGTAGGAGGTTTTCTAGTCTTTATTATAAACTACCTTAAGAAGTCCAACCTCCTAAAGCTGCTGCCATGCTCCATTATGTAACAACCTTTCAATCAAACTTATCTTTTCTTTTGATGGAGAGGAAGTCTATGTGTTTGCAACAGATGTTCAACAATTCTCATGAAGTTGAAGACAATATTCAAGCATGTAAGGAGATGCAAAATCAGATTTTGGATGAGAAATTGAACGCCGAGGAACTGAAGACTGTACATAATATGAAGAAGGTTGATCATGTCATAAGTTTTCTTGAAGGATTTCATGAGGATGTGTTTGCAAAGAATGATGATCAGCTTGAAGAACAAGCTACTCTCTCGAATTTCTTTGATACTAATTTAGCTTCTGATCCATCTCATGATAAGCATAGGGCTGATTGTTTTATGTATTCATTTGTAGACAGTCAAGAAAATGAATTTGCAAATCAGCTTGTTGAAGAGAAGGTTGATGTCCCAAGATTTTTCTTGTTAGATGACATTGCAGATATTGTTGATTTTCTTATGTGTGATGAATTTGATGATGATCATGGTGTTGACTTCCTAGAACAACCAACTGCATTTTCTCTATCAGAAAATGTTCCTTTTCAGCAGTGTAATGAGGGAAATCAACCTACATATCACAGTTACAAAGAATAAAGTATTGAATGAGCTGAAGAAAATTCTTTGCCTTTATGATTTTCTTCATTTAAATTGTTGAAAGAAAATTCTAAGATCATCACTGAAGCAAAGGAATGTGTGCTGATGCAAAATCACACTGATTCATGGGAAAAAAATGACAAGAAATTGCAACAATCTTCTCATGTGTTTAATGACCCTGCTACTTGTTATATAAAAGGTCTTTTCATTTCAAAATTGCAGTCATTGGTCGATGATGAATCTGAAAATGAGTATGTTCAACAATCCAAAGAAATTGAAAAATGTGCATATGACAGTAGTGAAGAAAATGAAGGAGGTTTTGAATAAGGTGAAAGAACCTTGCCATTGTGTTTTGCTTCTTTCAAATTGTTGAAGAAAAATGTTTATAATGTTTCAAATCAGAAATCCTCCAGGCATAATGTTGAATATGAAGAAAGCAGTGGAATTGCAAATGAAAGTTGTCTTCCATTATGTTTTTCTTCCTTTGAATTGTTGAAAGTAAATCATAAGATAACCGGGGAAGCAGTGAAGTCTGATTTCATTCACAATGACATTGTTTTACATGAGAAAATTATTATCAGTGAAGAGGATCAACAACCTTATCATACCTATAATGACCATGTTGATGATTACATGGAAGGGTATCTCAGTTCAGATTTACAGCCTGTGATCAACTATCATCTTGGAAATAAATATGATGGTCAATCAAAGTCAGTGTTAGATATGGATGGCTTACCACCAGGGGTTTCATTTCAGCCAACACTGTCTTCTGAGTCAGAAGATTGTTATTTCCAGCAGTCTCAGCAGATTTTTCATCCTCTTTGTGGTGACCAACAAATTGAATTACATGAAAACAAGGATGCGGAAGGGGTGAAGCATGATTGTTGTTTTATGTATGTTTTGGAGGATCCATTTGCATTTTTGTTAGAGGCGGCAAAGAGTCTCAATGTTTTTAATTTTTTGAGATTTGAATTTATAGATAAATTTTCGAATGACTTACCAGTAAACAAGGTTTGGAGCAAGCATGTGCAAAGAAAGCAAAATGTGGATAAAATGCTTGCATGGTTGCATTGGCATTTTGATTTCACTTGATTGGCATCTTTTTCAGCAGTTAGGGTAGGTAGGAGTGCGAATAATCTCGATACTACGAGCATTTATTTAGCAATCTGAGATTTTCATTTCCATCTTAGTTTTAGATTTCAGTTTGGAGCATATACAACTTTGGGTTTTTAGCGGCCACATGCAATAGGTCAGAGCATAGTTTTCAATGGTTCGAGAACATCCCAATGGATAGGCACAGGGTCTACGATTTCTTTGCTACCTCACTGGGAGGATAACATCCCCATTGGAGCCAGCTGTTAGCACCATGTTTTCCATAGCTAAGGTTAGAGGTTTGTCAACAATTTGCAAAGTCATGCCTATTAGCACCCATATTGTTTTTATGCCTGGCATCATCTAACATCTCCAAGGGTTAGTTTCAAAAGGAAGGTTTTCATTTATTATTTCCATTTCCATTTGCAACTGCGAGCTGCAAAATATGCTACGCACTGCGTAGAGTGCTTCACCGTGCAAAGGATTCTATTGCGCAATGGATTTTCATCGCGCAATGGATTTCTTTGCGAGTGGATTTTTGTCGCATAGTGGATTTTTGTCGCGCAGTATATTTTTCATCGCACAGTGGATTTTTGTCACGGAGTGGATTTCATCGTGCAGTGGGTTGTCGTGCATGGGATGCTGTCACGCATAGGATGTTGTCGTGTAGAGGATGTCATCACGCAGTGGATTTTCCTGTGCATAGGCTACAGGTCGCACTGCGAAAATGATTGGTTTAGTGGTCAACTTCAAGATCAATTTCTGACCAACTGAAGAGGAATTTTTAAAATACCCGAGCGGATTTTGTTGTGGATTGGGAGATTCGAAGGAATATTTGAGCCCTATTTTTCAACTTTCATGATTTCTTGTCTGAGACATGTTTTTGCGACATGTATTCCTGCCATATGGAGATGCATTTAAAGAAACAAAGAGAGGTTTTTCTTTATAACAAGTTTAAATACAAAAACCTCTCTCATTTTCTAAAAATAGTTTTTAATCAGTGAGATGAGATATCATATTTAATGCCTATTTTCTCAGTTTGCTGCGCATTCCACTGCGTTTTTTTTGTAGCTTACTGATGCGTAGCAGATTTGCTGTGCAGGGATGACAGAGTGTACAAAAATGCACATGATGACTCATCACAACCACATGGTTGAATTTTTATCATGATCAATGAATTTAAAGAATATTTTGGTTTCAATTATGATTTGGCGAAGTCGGGTTTTCTATTTTTAGTGAATCCGTTGAAATTATTGTTCTCTTTCAAAGAAAATGAATCCATGATTCTAGGAGAGAGTAGTTCGGTCCTAGCAGCCAAGGGTGACATTAGATTTCTATATACGGGGATCATTTTCATGTAAACAAGGTTGGTTGGCAAAATTTGTAGATGACAACTATTGTATGTAATTTGAGTTTTTTGACCGAAATTTAATGCAAAGGTCCTGTAACTTGACAAAAATATTCTAGTTGTAGAAGTCGAATGTATTGTGCTTCTTTATTTTCATATGTGCTTCCTATCATATTTATTCATATCTTTTTCTGTCTATTTCGGAACGAATTTTCGAACCTGTGGATTCGTTGCGCAATGCCCCTTGTTCGCACCACTTAGACAAAACATTTTCTTCTAAAGCTAGTTCTGAATTTGCCCGCAACGGTGCTTCGAGTTAATTTCCGTGTTTTTCTCCCCACCAAATATTACGGTTTTACATTGAAGTACTTTTCTCGCCTAGCCTTATCCTCTCAATTTCAGTCATTGAGTCATTTGTCTCTATCATTTCCTCAAATCGACTCCATAGCCCAAGTCTTACTTTCTTGTGCCAATATAACCAGGACCGGTTTTATCAAAGGTGTTAAATCTAGCCACCTCTTTCGAAGCCATATCCTACATGGAGACCGCGCCCCGTGAGAGAGCTCTCTTCAGATCCAAAAGGCTAGTTTTGGGTCTCAAAGTTGGTTGAAAAATTTACCTTCATCATCTGTTTATTAGCTGAACAAATTTACAGAGTGTTAACATTCTGGCGCCATTGTCGGGGAGGAAATTGAAAATTTTCCCTGGGAAAGAATGACATGGTTGAGTTCTAAGGTCTGAGAGCATCAAACACTTATGAACATATTGGCTGTATTTCTGCTCTGGTGACTCCACACATCAAAAAATCAGTTGAAGGTGATTCCACTAGCAGAAGAATCCAGAGCTAAAGTTTTCATGGCGACTCCAATCAAGCTTCAAATGCGATTCAAGGACTCCACTGGAGAATGAGACCCGTTGAAAGAGATATGGAAAAGCAGTATGGAAAAATAAGGTACTCGAGCTTAAGTTACTTGTTATATAAAAGGTCTTTTCATTTCAAAATTGCAGCCATTGGTCGAAGATGAATCTGAAAATGAGTATGTTCAACAATCCAAAGAAATTGAAAAATGTGCATATGATAGTAGTAAAGAAAATGAAGGAGGTTTTGAATTAGGTGAAAGAACCTTTCCATTGTGTTTTTCTTCTTTCGAATTGCTGAAGCAAAATGTTTATAATGTTTCAAATTAGAAATCCTCGAGGCATAATGTTGAATATGAAGAAAGCAGTGGACTTGCAAATGAAAGATGTCTTCCATTATGTTTTTCTTCCTTTGAATTGTTGAAAGTAAATCATAAGATAACAGAGGAAGCAATAAATTTTGATTACATTCACACTGACATTGTTTTACATGATAAAATTATTATCAGTGAAGAGGATCGACAACCTTATCATACCTTTAATGACCATGTTGATGATTACATGGAAGGGTATCTCAGTTCAGATTTGCAGCCTGTGATCAACTATTAGCTTGGAAATAAATATGATGGTCAATCAACATCAGTGTTAGATATGGATGGCTTACCACCAGGGGTTTCATTTCAGCCAACACTGTCTTCTAAGTCAGAAGATTGTTATTTCCAGCAGTCTCAACAGATTTTTCATCCTCTTTGTGGTGACCAGCATATTTAATTACATGAAAACAAGGATGCAGTGGAAGGGGTGAAGCATGCTTGTTGTTTTATGTATGTTTTGGAGGATCCATTTGTAGTTTTGTTGGAGGTGACAAAGAGTCTCAATGTTTTTAATTTTTTGAGATTTGAATTTATAGATAAATTTTCGAATGACTTACCAGTAAACAAGGTTTGGAGCAAGCATGTGCAAAGAAAGAAAAAAGTGGATAAAATGCTTGCATGGTTGCATTGGCATTTTGATTTCACTTGATTGACATATTTTTTAGCAATTAGGGTAGGTAGGAGTGTGGATAAGCTCGGTACTACGAGAATTTATTTAGAAATCTACAGTTTTCATTTCTATCTTAGTTTCAGATTTTAGTTTGGAGCATATACAACTTTGGGTTTTCAGTGGATACATGCGACAGGTCAGAGCAAAGTTTTCAATGGTTCAAGAACATCCCAATGGATAGGCACAGGGTCTACGAGTTCTTTGCTACCTCACTGGGAGTATATCATCCCCGTTGGAGCCAGTTGTTAGCACCATGTTTTCCATAACTAAGGTTAGAGGTTTGTCGGCAATTTGCAAAGTCATGCCTATTAGCACCCATATTGTTTTTATGCCTGGAATCATCTAACATCTCCAAGGGTCAGTTTCAAAAGGAAGGTTTTCATTTATTATTTCCATTTCCATTTGCAACTACGCGCTACAAAATCTGCTATGCCCTGCGCAAAGCACTTCACCGCACAAAGGATTCTGTTGCGCAATGGATTTTCGTCGTGCAGTGGATTTCGTCTCGTAGTGGATTTGTCGCGTAGTGGATTTTCGTTGCGCAGTGGATTTTGTCGCACAATGGATTTCATCGCGCAATGGGTTTTCGCACACAGGATGCTGTCGCGCATAAGATGTTGTCACATAGAGGATGTCATCGTGTAGTGGATTTCATCGCGTAGTGGATTTTCCTGCGCACAGGCTACATGTCGCACTATGAAAATGACTGATTTAGTGGTCAACTTCAAGATCAATTTCTGACCAACTGAAGAGGAATTTTGAAAATCCCCGATATTTATTTGTCGAGGACAAACAAAATAATAAAAACCTCTCTCAGATTTGTAAAATGTGTCACGAATTGGGAGATTCGAGGGAATCTTTGAGCCCTATTTTTCAACTTTCATGATTTCCTGTCCGAGACATGTTTTTGCGACACATCTTCCGGATAGGTGGCGATGAATTTAAATAACCCGAGAGAGTTTTTTATTTATAACAATCTTAACTACAAAAACCTCTTTCATTTTCTAAAAATAGTTTTTTATCAGTTAGATGCAATGTCATATTTAACGCCTATTTTCCTAGTTTGTTGCACATTCTGTTGTGTTTTTGTTGTAGCTTATTGTTGCGTAGCAGACTTGCTGTGCAGGGATAACAAAGTGTCCAAAAATGCACATGACAAATCATCACAACCATATGGTCTAATTTTGATCATGATCAATGACTGTAAAGAATATTTTGGTTACGATTATGATTTGGCAAAGTCAGGTTTTCTATTTTTAGTGAATCCGTTGAATTTATTGTTCTCTTTCAAAGAAAATAGATCCATGATTCTAGGAGGGATTAGTTCGACCCTAGCAGCCAAGGGTGACATTAAATTTCTATATATGGGGATCATTTTCATGTAAACTGGGTTGGTTGGCAAAATTGGTAGACGACAACTATTGTATGTAATTTGAGTTTTTTGACCGAAATTTAATGCAAAGGTCCTGTAACTTGAAGAAAAGATTCTAGTTGTAGCAGTCGGATGTATTGTGCCTCTTTATTTGCATATGTGCTTCCTGTCATCTTTATTCATATCTTTTTTTGTGTATTTCAGAACAATTTTTTGAACTTGTGGATTCACTGCGCAACGCCCCTTATTCGTGCCACTTAGAAAAAACGTTTTCTTCTAAAGCTAGCTCCGAATTTGCCCGCAGCGGTGCTCCGAGTTACTTTATGTGTTTTTCTCCCCGCCACACATTATGGTTTTACACTGAATACTATTTCTGACCTAGCCTTATCCTCTCAATTTCAGTCATTGAGTCATTTGTCTCTGTCCTTTCCTCAAATCGACTCCATAGCCCAAGTCTTACTTTCTTGTGCCAATATAAACAAAACCCATTTTATCAAAGGTGTTAAATCTAGCCACTGCTTTCAAAACCATATCCCACATGGAGACCGCACCCCTGGAGAGAGCCCTCTACAGATCTGAAAGGCTAGTTTCGGGTCTCAAAGTTGGTTGAAGAAGTTACCTTCGTTGTCTGTTTATCAGTCGAATAGATTTACGGAATGCTAACAGATAGTATTTACATGTGACTAAGAAATTTATAGACAAAGATGTTGTCAATCATCAATAGAATGGTACTATTTATATGAGAGATTAAATCTGCATTATATAATACCCTTGAATTTGGAAAAAAAATGATTTCATTTTTTTATTGTCAAAATTTCCTTATCATAAAGGAATGGAAATTTTTTTTTCCTTATTATTATCATCATACTGTTTTGAAATTTTGAAAAAAGTGAGCAATACGATGATAATAAGATTAAATCTGCAAAAATTGCTCTAAACTCTTTGTTGGTTCCAAGTGGCATCTTCTGACTATATATATTTCCACTGGATAAAAACTTATTAGATGGTGCGTTGACATAGTCGATTTTTTTGGGTGGTTAGTACTACTTTTGGTTGGAAACAAATGAACCCTTCTTCATCAAGTTCTATAAGGCTAGATTGAATGCGACAATTTGTTCCCACTACCTTCTTCAAACAAGACATGTGAAACACTGGATGGAACTTAGAGTGGGTCAGAAGAGCCAATATGTAGGCAACTCATGCATTGGAGGATCTAATAGGGTCCTTAGAATTTTGGTGTGATATTTTGGTGGACTTTGTCTTTGAGATAGGTTTTTCTTATAAGGTTGAAGGAAAAGAAATAACTAATATCCTTCAACGAAAGAATAGTCAGATGATTATCCTGTTGCTTCGTGCAGTTTTGAGACATTACCAGATTGTCCTCTATTGTGTGCAGAATGACCTCTCTAGTATGAAGAATGTGATCTACTGCTTGAAACTTGGATGTGCTTGGTAAATATGAAGCCACTAAAGGGGTTTTTTGGCCATAGACAACTTCATATTGTGCCATTTTGGTAGCACCATTATAAGTGGTATTGTACCATAATTTGGGAAGGGGTAGCCATTGTACTCATTGGTGCTTCTGTTCTGAAGCAAAGCATCCCAAATATGTTTTCATGCATTTGTTGACTATCTTTGTTTGACCATTTGTTTGAGGGTGATATGTTGTGCTCATGTTCAACTGGGTGCCTTGGAGTCTGAACAACTCCTACCAAAAGTTTCTAGTGAATGTGGGGTCATGGTCTGACACAATGGAAGTGGGCATATCATGTAACTTAAAAATTTGATCCATGAAAACTTGGGTAACTATGGAGGGTGTAAACATGTGTGGTAGGTCGCAAAAGTGAGCATATTTGGAAAGACAATTGACTACCAAAATGATGACCAATTTGTTGCCAACTATTGGAGGATTCATTGTAAAATCCATAGAAATGTCAGTTCATATAGGAGCCAAAATGCCATTTGATGCCCTAAACAAATTTTGAAAGTTTTTTGACCCCAAATTACAAAAGTGAAACTTTCCCTTAAAATGGACCCTACAAACTAATAACTCCAATTTCCCCACTCAAAATGTACTAAAATAAATGATAAATTATATAATGATCCATTTTAAACCATATTACAAACTGATTTTAACATTAAAAAAATAGATTTAAACCTTATACTTCTCTGGAATATTAATAATATCTTTAAAAAAATATCATAAAATAATATTTAATAAAAATATTTATGCAGATATAAATCTTTCCTTTTAAAATTGTTTTTAGTTTAATTTTTGAATGGTTTGTGATTTATTTTTACAACATTCATTTAAATATTGTGTATATTGATATGTTATATAGTGGTTAGAATAGGACACACTACTTAAAATACCATGATAATAATAAAACTCAAAAAATGTAAATGAGATGAATTTAGTTCTACATTAAAACTCTATAATATTAAGGTGGTGTGAGAATAATTAGAGATAAGTAACAATAACATTATTTATTTATAGAAATAACTATTTTTTTATTAGCAAATGTGCTATAGTTTTAATGTACAATAGTCTAATATATAAAAATTTTAAGGTTCCAACCATAGTCTAGCCATAGTTTAGTTCTATACAAAATTACATCCTTATAGATGGATGCTTTGCTAATTAGATCATTATACCGATTCCTTACAGTTCTAAAAAGTATAAACTCTAATAAAGTCTCTTAACAACAAGCATGTTTTACAAAACATGGAAACTTATAGAACAATTTAACCCGTCAAAGCATAAGCTTAGTGTTCACATGGTTCTAACCGCTATTGCTTGTGTGATTGTCTTGATCTTTGTTTGCTAAAGACCCAACAAATAGGAGGTGAGTCAACGCCATGCCTTGTAGACAAACCATCTCACTTAGTGCCAAATGTAGCTTCCTGAAATCCTTCGAATCTCTTGCCCTTGATTGTGCACTATTTCCATTACCAAGGCTACTTCCTTTTCACAAGCTTCCTCCTTTGCCTCAAATTTCTAGACGAAATACTTGACCGATGCCTTAATCTCCAGAGCTTCTATCTCCCACGCCTTCAATTGTCATTGAATTTCTGACATATCATACCCAACATAAAAACTTTCGTAGTTATGGCATGGAGCCATGGGCATAGAGAATATGAGTGCAAGGAAAACCACACCTAGTTCCCCAGCTTGATCCAAAATCTCATGGGCACCAAATAAACAACTCACTAAACTTGAGAAGGAGAACCATGAACCCACCAAACCACAGCCTGAAGCACCCTGCAGATTGGTTGCATACTCCATGAGCTCATTGGTAGATAACAAGCCATATCCACCCCAATTCATCATGTCTCCATGTGATATCATAATCCCACCTTCAATGCAAAGTCTAGGAAGGGACCGCTGAAAAGAAGGCACATGGGGTAGCAAGAATGGAGTACCAGCCTCCATATACCGGTTTAAATGGGACACATGTGAGGGGACTACTCTATCAATCAACACACCACTCTCTACTAATTTGATGTTACAACCCATTTGTATTAGAGCCTTTGGATGACCCCTCCTCGAAAACAATTTTTTGATTTCATGAAAGACTAAGGTATTAAGACCCACTTGATACTCCGATTAGCCTTTAGTTTATCTTATTTCAATTAGCACCCCAATTTTTTTCTACTCTGATTACTTCATTTCTTACTCTGATTACTTCATTTCTTACTCTTTGAATTGATTTGATAATATTTGATGTTGCATTGTCCAATTTGTTTTCTCATGAGTTTGATAATTAATTCATAGTCCCCAATTACAATTATTTTGAGATTTCTAAAGACATTAATGGATCTCAGTGCCATATAGAGAACCAATGCTTCTACTTTAGTGTTGAAACAAATAACAAGTCCTAAACGAAATAAATTCTTTCTTTTCGATCACGATCATATGTAAGGTACTCCATGATATGGGGGATAATGTGTTGTACACGAAATTTAATACATTATATTTGGTTGGTCACCTTCACCACCTTAATCACATATGAAATGTATATATGGATAGTTGGATTTGAATGTAAAGTAATCTCGCATTCAATAATTAATATAAAACTAATACATCGTCCTCATCAGGTTAATGTTTTGTATATGATGTCGTTATAGATTATTTTAGTGTAATCAGATTTTATTTTAATATATATTTTTAATAAATATATAAATATAAGTAGTATTTGATTATATATAAGAGATTAATGTTAGATGTTATTTAAAAGTATATGATTTTATTAAAATTAATTTTGATGATAATCATAAGTTATATTGGTTTTCTTGTGAATATTATTTATTTCGAAACTATACCATTTTTATAGTTTTGGAGTCAAAATCTAAAACTACTTTTGATTGGCTAAGAGTTGGAGTCTTCAAGAACAAAAGTCTACGCTTTTACAAACCATGAACCAATTTAATTTAAATAACACGATTTTTCTTGAATAATGATAATGCGTTAGCCAACATTGATGGATAATAATCAACAATAATTATCCTCATTATCAATTAACATCTAAATTATCATATATAAATAATTTTATTATTCCATTTATATTATGTATATTCTTACATCAATTCAAATAAACATCATATACATTATATGTCTCAATTCCAAAAACATTGATTTTATTATCAAATAATTTAAGATTTTTATAAAATAAGAAAACATAATGTAAGATGCTATCACATCAATAATTGTTTTTCCAAAAACATTGATTTTATTATCAGATAATTTAAGCTTTTCATAAAGTCAAGAAAACATGATGATAATAAAACATGATTATAATAATAATGTAAGATGCTATCACATCAATACATTTTTTTAAAACCTTTCTTTGATAATAACTTAACATATATAATCTTTATATTTATATGATAATAGAAGAATTAAAAAATAAACCATATATAAGTGATGTCCTTTACTTAAAATATAGTTTGTTGATTTAACCATTTTCACAAAGACACACTATTTGCAAGATTGAGGGATACATTCTTCTTTACTCTTTAAAGTTACCAACCATTTTTACAATTGGCGATGAATACTATTTTTCATTTGAATGAAAATATGATATGGAAAAAAATTCTCTCAAATAATGTCGATAAATTACTAACCTCCTCATGTTTAAATGTAAGATAGTAAAAAACATTATTTTAAAATGAAATGTTTACATACATTTACTCACACGTTCGATGAAGCCATTCATATAATTTGTGATTCGCCCCAACTTTGATGAAATGACGAGGAGGATGCCATTGGATTATGATTTGTTTTTGGAGTAAGTTAAACATTCTACGTTTTGGGTTTGTCGACCACCGTGTCTTTCACATCTCTGGTAAGCTTGTCTCCAGTTGTTTAGTGTTACCATCTACAAATTTCGTTAACGTGTATGCTCTCGTTTGTTATGGCGTTGTTCGTTCTATGATGGCTGCAAGGAGTTTGGTGACATCATTTAATACACTGCCACCCCGACCTCGACATTCCAACCCATTCAAATAGGGAGCTCTCGCGTGCCCACCCTCTTGACTCTCCTGCGTATGCGACTGTCCTGTTTCTCCATTTCCTTTCCTTTGTTGTTGCAGGTCCAACTCACTGTTCTTCTCTATGTAGTAGCAAGGATTCATAGCTCCCGTATATTGCTCAGGATTGAATCTTCAGTGCCACACATGTCAGTGTATTGGTCGTGCGTGATTTTTTAGTATTTCTACTAATATCGCTCAACATTTCTTCTGAGTGGGCCTAATGGTTAAGAACATGTGTTTCCTCTTAAGAGGTCACAGGCTCAAATCCAGAGGGGGTAGGGTATGTATACCTTCGTAGACTTTACCAGTCAAATCGCTGGGCGGAGGGGGGTCCCTTGTCCCACAAACAAGGGGGTCTCATACACCAATTTGGTGTGATGGCTTGGCCGTGACCTTAAAAAAAGATTATTATTATTATATCGTGTAGTTACATATAATGACTCAAAAAATGAGTGAAGTTCTATTTCATGTTCGTTCCATTTACCTTATTTTTTTTAACAAGAACTGGGAAATATATATTAAAAAGTGTGGATAAATCCACTGTAGTACAAAAAAAAGGGCCATGAGAGACCTTCGAGAAATAGAAGCTTTGAAGCTTGGAAATGCTAATACAAAATTTGTGATCATAGATTTTCCACCTTTCCTAGTTATACCACATCTATTGTATTTCAAAGAATACAATCTATAAAAAACTTCGTTTATATATAACGAAAAACAAAACATGACATCGGAATTTAAAAAAAACTCAGCTACCCGGTTCCATTTTGATCTTTGATTGTCCATGCTGCTCCCAAATAGAGTCTAGACAGGGCTCGTTGAGGTCCGGGATTTGGTTGACTATGGCTAAAGTTACATTCTTGGAGGTTCCATGGGTGCTTACTGGTATACTGGGTTGCGGATGATTTTGTTCCATCTGATCCAATCGACTCTGCATTATCTCCAAACTGTTGCGTTGCTCTTCAATTTGACTCCTCTAAGCATAAATTTCATCTTGCAACCTTTCAATTAGATGTCCTTGTTGAGAGAGGGTTTCAAGTTCAAAGGTTAAAGTGGAGCTGAGCGCTCCCATCTGAATTCACTTTCTTTGGAAGCTCACACATTATGCCTCAGGGTCTGGCTGAACATAACCAACTAGTAGACCCTTGACACGCTGCAAGTGCATGAACTCTGGTGTGCTTTGATTCCTTTGGATATTTTCCATGCTGCTAGGGGGGACACAATGCTGTAGAGAATTGGGCTTCTTGTGAATTTGGATTTTGTTGGAAGGAGCAGGTTCCAACAAAGGTCATGGGGCAAAGACCTGGACGAAGCAATGAAAAGGTGGAGGGCGAGGCGGTGGACGAGACAAGGAATAACAAGGGGGAGCCCAAAGTCTCTAGGTAGACATTCGATGAGAAACAAATGGTACTGAACAACCTATGAATTTCAGAGGGAGCACAGGGTGAGAATGGCTTACCAAAGACACATATAGAATTCTCCCCAGCAAGGACGAACATTGAACTAGATTTCCCCATGTGATGATCAATGCCAAATTCGTGTCAAACAGATAAGTCAAAAACTCTACTTGGTGTTCTATACTTGGAGCCTTCAAATCTGCGAGCTTAAGACTGAACCTAATGTCATCCTGGCTAATCATCTGCGCATCTGGGCTGCTGCACGCACGATCCATCTGCATCAGAGCCTTCAACCTTTGATTTCCCACGAACTCAATTGAATGGATATACTGATCACCTGAAACCATAATGAGGTCGTTGTATATATTGTTAACCCTCACTGTCCTTGGTCAGTGAGTCATCGAATTTACACTTCCCACATGTTTGCGCCACCTTTCCCCTCTCGCGCTGGAGCTCCAAGTTGATCCTCCTTAAGATTTTGCATGCTAGATCCTGGTCATGTGACAACGCATTAGACTAGGGGGGATAAGAATTCAATACCCTCCACCCCTAATGTTCCAGGAGGTCTCCCTATGGCCTCGTTCACCAATTTGTCTACTGTTGTGTTATTTTCTCTCAGAACATGAAAGAATTTTGGCTTGAGGGTCCTTGAGTCTACACAAATTCTATCAATAATTCTTTTTAGGATCAATTTTTTTGGCTCGGTTCCCTGGATCATCATCCTTATGATTGTCTTGGAGTCTCCTATAACATTCAGATTGGAAATTTTTCGGAGCTTTGCTAGCTGGAGTCCTTTGAGTAATGCATAAGCCTCTGCTTTATTATTTGTGTCTTTCCCAATATTCCAGTAGTAATTTAATATTCTTTTTCCTCCAGGTTCGTAGAAACCCCCCCACACCTGCCTCCCCTGGGTTTCCCTTTGAAGTGCCATCAAAATAGAGTGTATGGTCAGGTTGATTTTGAATCCAGTCATCTGTGCTATGAAGAGTATGAAGCTGCCAGTGTGATCTTTTCACTGAGTGAGAATTTTTGGCAGAGTGAAGGTTGAAGCTTGTGATCCAAACCTTCTCTGGGATACTCCAGTTGGATGGATATTCTATGTTCAAATATTTAATGCTCATAATCTATGACATAAGAGTTTTGGCCTTGCCAATGACCCTTTGGGGATGTGAAATTTTTCCATGGAAAATTTGTTTGTTTCTTGCTAGCCAGATCTGCCAACAAATGTACTTGGGGAGAGACCTCCATAATATTTTGAAGATTGGTTTTCCCTGAAAGGTGCCCTGGTAGTATTTTTCCCAATTTCCCAAGCAGGGTTTTAAATGTGAGGGCCATCTTATTTGATGAGTCAGGTCTCCATAAGCAGCATTCCAGAATGTTATCGAGAAGGGGAAATCCCATAAGAGGTGTTGGATAGTATCTTGACTATTTTGAAAAAGAGGACAGATGAAGGGACCGTGGAAACCTACTTTCATCATGTTTTCTCCCGTTAAGATTTTTCCATGTGCTAGGGACCAAATGAAGATGTTTATTTTGGGCAGAGCATCTTGGGTCCAAATATTTTTCCATTTTGTTGAAGGATGGATCACCCTTAAAGAGGAGAGAAGAGTGTTGTATCCTTCTTTAACTGAATACCCATATGTTCCCCAACCACTACTGTCTGGAATATCTCTAAGAATAGGAGATGCTCCTTTAAGGAGTGAAATCAAAACTTGAGCTTGATTGTACATGTGAGCAGGGATGTCTCCCATACTCCACTCCTTCTAGCGACCATCTTCGTTTCATATTGAGATATCAAAGAGAGTGAGTTTTTGCTTGGCAATCAACCATGTTTTCAGGTCCCCAATTTCTGCCCCTCGGGAGGTGATATCAACTCCCCAAATCAGATCTTTCCATTGTCTGATCAGTTTTACATTTCCAGGGATCCACAAGAGATGCTCCTTAAATAAGGGGATTGCGAATCTGATGAGTTTCCAGATTTGTGATCTAGGTTGGGAGTCAAGCGTATTGTCCATGCACCTTTTTCTCTTCCCCAACCTATTTTTTTTATTATAGCCATTTTCCACCATTCCTTTCTTCCCAATACTATCCTCCAAAGAATCTTAGCTCCCATTGCTATATTTGTCACTTTAGGATCTCTGATTCCGAGTCCCCAACTTTTTTTGAGTGAGGATATTATATCCCAGTTCACTAGATGAATTTTTTTGGAGTTGGATTTTCCCCCTTGCCACAGGAATTTGCGAATGAGCTGGGCCATGTATTTCAGAACTCCCTTTGGGACCAGGAGAGAGGATAATAGGAAGAGGGGAAGGGCGTATAAAAATGATTTTATCAGGACCACCCTCCCCGCTAGATGGAGCCACCTTGTCCCCTAGGACTCCATCTTATCCTTGACCTTTTTAAGAAAGAGGTGCCAATACTCACCAGGGAGCTATTTTAAGAACAGAGGTAGTCCAAGGTATTTGAAAGTTTTCCAATCACTTGAGATGCCAAGGCATAGAATTTGAGTGATCCCTACTCTGCTATTAGCTAAAACATTCCACACATAGATTTGACATTTTTCCTTGTTCAGGAGACCACTCGAAACTAAGAGAAAGGTGTCCAGGACTTGGTTTATTCTTCTTGCCATAATTTTTGAAGATCCACTCAAGAGAATCATATCATCAACAAGTTGTGAATGATTGATACATTTTACACACTAAGATATTTTGATTCCTAGAATTGTTCTGTTGATGCTTTCCCACTCCAACGTTCGATTGAGAGTCTTTGCCATGATCACATACAAAAGAGGGGAGAGTGGGAAACCCTGCCTTATTCCTCTAGAGGCCCTAAAGAGGGGAGAGTGGGAAACCCTGCCTTATTCCTCTAGAGGCCCTAAAGAAGGGAGATAGTCTTCCATTTAAGAGGGGGGCTATCCAAGGGGATGCAATACAGGCTCCTGTCCAGGATAAAAACTCTTGATTGAACCCAAATTTCTTCATAACTTTGAAAATAAAATCATGTTCTACTCTATCAAACACATTTTCCATATCCAATTTAATTTCCATACTTGATTCCCCTCGAGAGTTGTTGGAGTGGATTTGTTGGCCCTTGACCAAGTTTTAGAGATCCTTGGTCATGTTTGACCTCTTTTGGGACTTCGACAGGCTGGTTGAAGGCGGAGCACAAGTCGAAGCAGAGATCGCGGGATATCGACCCCTTTTTAGGGCAATTTTTGGGATTAGGGTTTATGTAACGGGTATGGGATGTCAACCCATGGGTTTACCCATGTTTAGGCCCATTTTGTAATGTATAAATAGAAAGCTAGGCGATGTAAGTAGAGAGCGAGTGAAGTCTAAGAAGAAGATGATAAGTGCTAGAGTTCTATCTATGTGATTGCAAAGGCTTTGTGCATAGTGTATGTTAAGACTTGCAGAGCTAAGTGCAAGTGATTGTAAGAAGATTCTGTGCTGTGACCTAACTTGGGGAAGGAGGATCTGGCGAGGTGCGCAGATCTCCTGTCCTATGCGGAGTAGGGTTTTTGGACTCTAGGCTTGTAGAAGATTGACAGAAGATAATAAAGAAGAGAAGAGTTGGTGGATGTAGCCCCACACTGGGGTGAACCACACATATCCTGAGTTATGGTTGCTTTGTGCATTATGGTTGTATGTTAGTGATGTGATTTATGCTTAGTGCGGATATCTTTATGTATGATGCATCTAGTATAATATCTTAGTGCTTGGTAAGGTGAATGAATGTTAGATTTGACCTATCTCTCGATGCTAAGTGCTTGAATGTGTTTGATCTTGTTGAATACTGCACTGCCCTGTAATTAGGGTTTGGATCTGCGATGTGAATAAAGGTTAAATACTGATGAATGTTAACTGCTAAGTGCTTTTTTAGAGTGGTGTGATCATAGATCTGTGTCCCAGCTAGGTTGTAGACATTTGAGTCCTGCAACCACGCTTGCCTCTACCTCATGTGAGACTTCATCTGCTTCACAGGTGTTGCCGAAAGGGTTGGTAGTTAGGGTTTTGTTGGTGTGCTATTGAAGAATTGAACCCTGGGTCTACCGGCCCTGTGCCAACAAATGGTTGCATTGTCGGGATCTGAAATTGTGATTGTTGGGAATTGAAGAAGAGAAAGCTCTGTGCATAGATATGCTACTTTAGTGTGTAGTATTCTAATTGACTTGTGAAGCTCTGTACTAAGAAGAGAAGTCCGATCTGAAGAAAATAATTAATATCTTAAAGCTTTGTGCTCTGAGAAAGGTAAGATAAGTGAAATTTTTTGTTTCAAAAGTATGATCTAGGTATGTTTGATAAATTTTGTCCTAGTCTGAAAACTAGGGCACAATTAGATGAAAGAAGATTTGATATGAATAGATCTGATAGAAATAATGAAAGATATGTTATTCCTATGCATAGAAAGAATTTTTGGACTAACAAATGGATGCAGGATCCTAGAAATATTTTTTTGCAAGTTAGTTACTGTGACCCTAGTGCGCAGTACATGAAAATTTGGGGATCATTTAAGAGAAAGAGAGGATTAACCCTTTGTTACAGTTGCAAAAGACCGAGACATATTACTAAGGAATGCCCTAGTAGAATACCTAGTTGTCTTTGCTATAAAGCTATGGACCATGAAGTTTTGGATTGTCCTAGAATGATTGCTAAAGTTGAAAAGATGAATATGAAACAAGAAAAATATGAGACAAGCCAAAAAACTAAGGATATGCTAGAACCCCAGAAAGAATCAGAGACTGTATTACTACAAATGAAAGAAACCTTGAATGACCACAAAAATTTCAACTTGTCATAGGTCTTAAAAGAGAAAGAGTACATAGAAACAAGAATAGGAGACTTCGACATAGACTGTGTCCTAGATGAGGAAACATAGGTGAATATCATGATAGAAAGAACTTGGGAAATTTTGGGAAAGCCTGCTATGGTTCCTTCATTAGGAGGAATAAGATTATTTAGAGGAAAGTTGATAACCCTATGTGGAAGACTTACCCAGATATCTATGAGTGTTCATGGAACTTCGACATAAGAAGAATTTGAGATCGTTAAGTTTGTTGAGAACAACACCCCATTTTCTATATTGCTAGGAAAACCCTGGATTGAGAAAGATCAGATATGAAGGAAACAAGAAGAGGAGGATCTAGAACATAAAAAGTAAGAACTAAGAGATTTCATGGCTAGGAGAATAACGCATTTACTGGAAGAACAAGAGAACCGGTCAAAGCTACTAAAGACCAAAGATATGGATGTCGAAGTTGAAAGGACACAAGAATACTGGAGGCACCTGTCTGTACAAGAGAGTAGAGCACCTACCCCAGAAAGAGAAGAAGTATTACCCTTGAATCCTATGAAAGATCCTCCATAGTGTGAAGTTATCATGCCAAGAGGAGATAAGAACGATAATGGAAAGAGGATAACAGTGATTATATCACAGGAAAGAAGGCCAGAAAGCTCAGTAAGAAGAGGGAAAAGTTAGAAAAATTACAAGAAGCTCCAGAAAGAACTTTGCAGAAGGAAGGTTTCCAAAATTTGAACTTCACCGGAATATCAATACAACACAGAATGACACTTCGCCATGGAAAAGAAATATAACCATTGGAGGCATTATGACCGTTAGATCAACGTTCCTGAACAGTTAGGAAAGAAGATATGGCCTGAAAGTTCGCCATTGGACCGTTGGGACCGTGCCATTACGGATGGAATTGCATTGAATAAGGATTTGCGACCTGTTGAAAGAAACCGTTACGGTGATATCTATTTATCCTGTCGAGCATTCACTTTTGTCAATTGTGATTATCCGAGCCCACATAGAACTAGTTGATTTCTCACAATGATCATTGAGACCTCGCCATCCATTCTGTTAACAAAGAGTATTGTTCACCGACCTAAGATATCAGATCTTGAGTGTGCATGTCGGATGAAATTAGCGCATCAGAAAAATTCGTCGAAGAGATTCTAATAGATCTCATGGCTGAGAAGATGATGTCCACAGGCATCCAAGCCTCATCAACGCGAGGAGTGCAAGCCTCCCCATCGATTTCTCTTGGATCTAGACCATCCCGAGCTACGACCGAGAAAAGAACCAAGCATCGTGATGACTTGGTGAATGCGAAGATAATTCCATCCATCCTACCCGACTACATACCACCCCTGACTAGTGTGGTGATTCGTGACAGTGTTCCGAGGGACTTCGACTACACAATCATCATTGCGTACCTTCCGAAGGGAATATAAGTAGTCAGACCACAGTTGGAGAGGATTCCAACCTTGAAGATCAGTGATTATAACCTAGGAGACCGCAAGAGATATGGCATGCTCGCACCTCACAAATATTTGACCAAGACAAAGGGGAAGAAATCAAAGATCATCCCCCAGCCATGGACTATGGACATCGCGAGGTCCACTATCTTGAACGTGATGAAGATACCACATTTTGGAAGGCACTAGGAGGTTAACGCGTGCGTTAAGATCCTGTTGTCATGCTTGCATGGTGGGTATATATGGTTAGACAGACGCATCATCATCGATCTGACATTGATCCATAGGATCACCATATTGAACATGCATGGACCAGACCCGCAAGAATTTTATCCAGGGAAGGTTGCATATCGTGCCCTGGCACAGAATATGAAAGACACCTACGACGATGTAGATAAAGGGACACGAGATTACAAGGTAGCATCCATTCATAATGGCGTAGTGCACCTTTCTTGGCAGTTGATTGTTGGTAAGATAGTAAGAAAGAATAGACCCACGCAAGTCACAGGGTTTGTCATTGACCTCACAGGAAAATGCGTGGAAGGACTCCAGATGAACTGGGCTAGTTACTTAGTCAACCAGTTAGAATTAGATTGTCATGAAGCTCAGGATCATGGCTATGAGTTCCATTTTAGCTAGCAGATGATCCTCATCGCATTTACTGCTTGGGAGATGCCGAAAGGTGAAACCTTCCCTGACATTGATCCATCTGAGCCACTATCTGTGAAGTTCACCACGCTCTGGTATTCGAGCGATATGGGAAAACAATGGCAGCGGAACATAGTATTCCATACCTACTACCTGCAGCTGAAGAGGGCTATTGAGTCTTTCCCTCATATGACGCCGAATACCCTGGATAGGTTCAGGCCCCTTATGAAGTTCCATGCACATTGAAATTTTATTTATATTACTGCATGCAGAGACGAAAGTAAAGAAGAGATTCAGTCCTACTACAAGCTCACATAGGAGGACCTAGAAGAAATCACTAAGGAATGTCCCACGAAGTTCCTTATACTAGTCAAGTAGGCAACAATGTCCGATCCCAACCTCACTGGAAGTTTGGTGGTTACTCGCGAAGAGTATGATGCACCCAGCAGTAGCAGGAAGAAACAGAAGGAAGATGTACAAGAAATACACAACACATCATAAGAGACTGCATCAAATTCACCTAGAGGAGGAGGAGACAATGAAGTGGACAAAGAAGAAAAAGAAGGGGAAGGAGAAAAACAAAAGAAAGGAGGAGTAACACTGCCTAGGAACCCCCTTGAAGAGGCAGAGATATCCAAGAAAAGAAAGGTTTCCCCAACGAAACCTACATCGTGGAAGAAGTCCAAAGCGAGTAAACCGAAGCTGCAGACTGTACTCATGGTCGATGACTTCGACTTCATTATCGCAGCTGTATCAGATGCCTTAGAAGATATTTTGTAGAGAACTGAAGCCAAATAAGAATCCATGTATGATAGAATTGAGACAGAGATGAGAGGAGTAAAGCAATCCCTTCACTCTAGCCACACAATCTCTACCGTGCCCCCGCGACCAGAAGAACCAGAGTTGGGAGATGAGCCTGCCCAACTCCGTAGAATAGCTGATGTGACTGAAGCTCGCCTTCGCAGCATGCAGGAAGAAAAATAACATGCCTCAGTGGCCTTGAAGCAAGCACAAGAGGAAATCATAGAGCAACGCCAAGTTGCGCAACAGGAGAAGGATGACCTACAAACCAAGTTCTAAGAAAATAAAACACAAATCCAACAGGAGAAAGAATAGTTGCTCGTGGAGCAGGTCAGAGTTAAAGAAGCAGTCAAAAGAGCACTTCTCTCTGTGACGGGCTTAGAGAAAATGGAGTAAGACCCAGTGGAGAATCAAGTGACGAAGCTTGATGAATCCATTCAACAGCTTCAACAAAGAGTCGCAGAACTAGAGCTACAAACAGTGCCAAGCACTCTGTAGGAAGTGTGAGACCAGAGAGAAGTAACTGCCCGGAGCATAGTTGAAAGGATGAAAGCATTAGCCGTGGAATGTAAACAACTAAGCAGTCACAGTGCGCAGAATTATGAGCGCCTTACCGAGGAACCTAAACTGAATACATTGGAGTCACAACTCCAGGAAGAAAAGCAACAAGAAACAACAGTACAAGCGTAGTTGAAACTCCTGTCGGCAGTTGAGAGGATGAAAAAATCCCAAGAACAACGCACGACTCAACAACAGGTCCATGCCATACAAAGCAAAGTCATGGAAGTGATTCAGAAGCTCCAGCCAGTCCAGGATGCAGCTTGCGTACTGTTTGAGGAGATTCAAGACCTGTGAATGAGGCAGTTATTCAAGAGTTCACCAAGAAGGAGGCCTTGGCACAACAACAAGTTGAAGCAGCTCGAGGATTTTGAGGCAGAGTTACACAGACCAGAGTGACTCGGGATGAGTCACAGGTGAGTGTTGGGGGACTGTTGGACCTTGACCAAGTTTTGGATATCCTTGGTCATGTTTGACCTCTTTTGGGACTTCGACAGGTTGGTCGAAGGTGGAGCGCAAGTAGAAGAAGAGATCGCAGGATCTCAACCCCTTTTTAGGGAAGTTTTTGGGATTAGGGTTTATGTAATGGGTATGGGATGTCGGCCCATGGGTTTACCCATGTTTAGGCCCATTTTGTAATGTATAAATAGAAATCTAGGCGATGTAAGTAGAGAGCGAGTGAAGTCTAAGAAGAAGATGCTAAGTGCTAGAGTTCTATCTATGTGATTGCAAAGGCTTTGTGCATAATGTATGTTAAGACCTGCAGAGCTATTTCATTGCTAAGTGCAAGTGATTGTAAGAAGGCTCTGTGATGTGACCTAACTCGGGGAAGGAGGATCTGGTGAGGTGTACAGACATCCTGTCCTATGCGAAGTAGGGTTTTTGGGCTCTGTTCTTGTAGAAGAATGACAAAAGATAATAAAGAAGAGAAGAGTTGGTGGACATAGCCCCACACTAGGGTGAACCACGCATATCCCGTGTTATGGTTTCTTTGTGCATTATGGTTGTATGTTAGTGATGTGATTTATGCTTAGTATCGATATATTTATGTATGATGCATCTAGTATACTAGCTTAGTTCTTGGTAAGGTGAATGAATGTTAGATGTGACCTATCTCTCAATGCTAAGTGCTTGAATGTGTTAGATATTGTTGAATACTGCGCTTCCCTGTAATTAGGGTTTGGATCTGCGATGTGAATAAAGGTTAAATACTGATGAATGTTAACTGCTAAGTGCTTTGTTAGAGTGGTGTGATCACAGTGTTGGATAATGTTTTCATTGATGCCAATGGTTTGATTGATTGATGTCATTGATTGATTGATGTCAAAGGATTGATTGATTGATGGTTGATGTAATATAATATGTATTTTCCTTGATGAGAATGCATAGATGAAGATGGATCAATGAGTTGTCATTGATACATGATGAATATGGATCGTTGTGGTTTCATTGGTATATGATGCATTGTTGGAAAAATGTATAGATGACTCATTATTTTCTTATCATGATTGATAAGGTGCACAAATGGATGAACTCCAAAGTGGTCCCCTTATGGTGAAAACCCTCACGGGAAGATGCTTTGTGGATTGAGTTATCCTAGAAAAATGGTTGGAGGACCCTTTCTCTCATTATTTTCTTATCATGATTGATAAGGTGCACAAATGGATGAACTCCAAAGTGGTCCCCTTATGGTGAAATCCCTCACGGGAAGACGCTTTACAGATTGAGTTATCCTAGAAGAATGGTTGGAGGACCCATGCT
>SNQJ01S0001850.1:377104-390118 GCA_010110895.2 Picea sitchensis
GAGGCTTATTATCTGAAATTATCTCTTTTTCAAGGCGTTGAGTACTTTTTCTGAGGTTTTTCTATGCTATATTGATATTTGGTTCTTAACATATGGTATCAGAGATCAAGGTCTTGGGGTTTCGCTGCTACATCTGAGACACCTTGGCATTTTCGCTATAACTTTTTTTCTACAATGTTTCAGAAGTTTTGGGAAAAAGATCCCCACACTCATTCACCCCCCCCTCTAAGTGTGGTAGGTGTGTCCAACACACAGATCTGTGTCCCAGCTAGGTTGTAGACATTTGAGTCCTGCAACCACCCCTGCCTCTACCTCAGGTGAGACTTCATCTGCTTCGCAGGTGTTGCCGAAAGGGTCGGTAGTTAGGGTTTTGTTGGTGCGCTATTGAAGCGATGAACCCTGGGTCTGCCCCTGTGCCAACATGATTGCTTCTTGCACTAGAATAAAGTTGTCCCATATTTTCCTGCCTACCACAAATCCTCCTTGGTTAGGAAGAATTAGAGATTTGAGAAAAGGATTCAACTTGTTAGCAATGATTTTGGCCATTATTTTATAAGAGGTATTACAAAGAGAAATAGGTCTAAATCTATCTAGGGTAGACACACCCTTTTCTTTTGGTATGAGTACTAATAAGGAGGAGTTGGTGGCTCCTCCCATTTTTTTATTTATTTATGCATGAATCTTATCATTCTAATGTAATCCTGATTGATTATGTGCCAACATTTTTTTTTATAGAAATGAAGGGTGAAACCATCTGGCCCTAGAGCTTTATCCTCATTGAATTGATTGATTTCTTTTAGGATTTATTCTTCTTCAATTTGTCAGTTGAGTTTAAGATTGTCTTCATCCGAAAATTTTCTTGGGATATAGATGAGGAGAGAGTAAACGAGGGCTTCCTCTGATCTTCTATTTGAGGTTTAGAGCTTGAGAAAATGGTTGGAAGTTTTCTGTTTGATTTGGTCAAACTCCTTTATCATTTCTCCTTCCAGAGTTTTGATTTCAGAGATTTGATTTGACCAAAGTCTAGATTTTGATTGCCTGTGGAAGAAGGAGGTATTTTGGTCCCCTACTTTCAACCATAGACTTTTGGATTTTAGTTTCCATATGATTTCTTCTTTGTTTAGTGCTTGAATATACTCTTTATGATTTTTTTGCTCAGACATTATATGTCTTTGTTGGACTTCTTTTGTCTCCATTTCACCTTTAATTTTTTCTAGATCAAGCTTTTTTTATTTAACCTTGTTCTGGATCAGGATCGAGGAGGTTTTTGCCCAAGTTTTGAGGAGTCCTTTCACCAACTTCATCTTATGCTGTCATATGAAGATTGGAGAACGTACGATTCACTGGTTCCAGGCTTGTGAGATAGAGGGGAGGAAATCAGGCCAATCCATCCAAAGGGGGTTGAATCTGAAGGGGATAGGGCCCCAATTTTTTTGTGGTTCAAATATTAAAGAGATAGGTCGATGATACGATCCTTCCCACAAGAGGATCAAAGAGTAGAATTTGTCTGGGTGAGCAAGGAAAGAGATGCTTATTAAAAACCGATCAAGTCTAGTTGCAATGTGACCTGGTCCTTCACTTTTGTTATTCCAAGTGTACAATCCTTTAGAATTATTTGGCATATAAACATTTATGATTGAGAAGATCATACCTGTGGCTTTTCTAGTTAGAGATACCTTCAGCCAGAATTGGGACTGTAGCTTCTCCTCTAGCTTGAATTCTTCCGTGTTCCAGATTGTGCCTATTCCTCCCAAGGCTCCTCTGGAACTGATTTCTTTTCCTTCCCCTTTTCTCCATATTTTTTTCATTTCTTGGAGGGTTTCTAGGTCCCTCATTTTTGTCTCCTGGAGTAGAAGGATTGAAGGATTTTATGTTTTTATTAATTTTCGAACTTCTTCTTTTTAATCCCTGCTCCCTAGTCCTCTACAGTTCCATGAGACACATTTCATCATTTGTCAGAGGGTTTTGGTCCCCCCCTTTAGAGGGCTAAGATCCTGCTCCCTTATGATGGGATGACTTATTTTCCCCAAATTTTCCCTCTTGTTTTAGTGCTTCCTCTATAGTTTTTTTGATTCCTAACTCCTTCTCTCTGTCTGCAATCGATTCTCTTTTGTTTCTATGAGATTTTATTCTTCTTTTTTGTTGTTGTATTTGGTTGGGTGATCTATAGGTCTGTGTCACTATCAGAAGTGTCCTGTCTTTCATCTTCTAAAAAAATTGGGAGTTATGCGGGGAGATTTGGAGGAGATTTTGTTGTGGTTTCCCCACTTGTTATCGGGATTTATTTTTCTTTTTCTTTTCTGATTTCCTCTTCTATTTCTTCTTGTCTCTTTTTTCCATTTTATTCCTGGCGGTCCCTTAGGTCTTCCGTGTTACCTTATGTTGGTAGTCCAATATACCGATTGTGGCTTGATTCTCCTTTATGGGGGGAGCTTGGGAGAATTTCTCTCGAGCCTGAAGATTTTTCTCCTTGTCCTTGTGGGGGGTTCATGGATGTTTTCCCAGTAGTTTTTTTTCCTTTTTGGATGTTTCCATTGATCTTGTTTCATATCTTTATCCTAGGTTTCCTTGGATTGAGGGAAGTTTTTTGCAAAATGTCCATATTCGTGGCATGCTTTACATTTGAATGGGATTCGATCGTAATCTACCTGTTGAACATAAGAAAAATTATCTAGATTCAACTTGATTGCTTCTGGGAGACCTTTTTTCATATCCACCTCCACACAAAGTCTGGCACAAGCTTGAAGCCCTTTTCATGGTTCAACACGATTGATATATTTCCCAGTGAGTTGCCGATATTTCTTAGGGTTTCATCATTCCAACAATGTAAAGGAAGGAACGACAATCTTACCCAGACATGGACTGTTGAAGGGATACCATTTTCTGGGCTAAAGTGTGGGGTCCATTTATTGAGATACATTCCTCGTGCACCCATGAAATATGGACCACTTCATAAAATCAAATCCCTATCCTCTTTTTTTTTGCATAAGAAAGAAAAGAAGCCCTTACCGCAAAAGGCCGCAGACATCTGTCCCTGAATTAGTTTTCACCAGTTCAGTTCTAGCCAGTGATGCATGTCTTTGGGAGAGGTCCACAGACTTGTGAACTAACCTATCAATCCATTGTCATCCAGTCTAAGATCAAGTGAGTGAGCTGAAGCAGGATGCACAACCACCTATGGGATTTCTTCCTAGTTTTTGACGAATCGGGATGGAGCTGCCTCATGTACCTTTGAATAGGAGGAGATTAGCGCCTGGAAGGCTTGGATATCTAAGGATGAGGATCCAGGGGGGATCCCCCCCCTCATAGGGGGCCATGATGGCCTACATGAGATCGCATGGGAGGAGCCTCATGAAAACCCTAGTCTTAGGAACCCTAACGTGCAGAGGAAGAGTTGCAATCTTACCAATTAATAATCCATGCCATTTACCTTATTACTCACTGAGTGAAAATCTAAAGTCAAGATAAAAAACAAAACAAATCGAGTGAGGAGTTAAAAGAGATATATCATACTAGCATGAAAGAGAGAGAAAGGTGTGAAGGGTGAAATTTTTGAGGATTGTAATGCTCTACAAGGCACCTATAAAATTATGGTAGGTCAGTGGCTCCGTGTTGCTTACATATTACTGCAATTGAATTGTAGAAAGGAAAGAAGACCGATAGATTGGTATTGCAATTGCCCAGTACATTAATTGATCCTTAAGTAAATTTGGCCAAATAAAAATCCAAACAAAAGATTTCTTTTGCTTTCAACATCTTCACACAACTATCTATTCGATCACATCTTCTTTGAATAACTACAACTCATCTCCACCAATAAACCCAGGGTTCGATGTATGCAAATCATTTCTTATTGAACAAGGTAGTCCTTCATCACAAAATCATTTCGATGCATGCAAATGAATTTAATGATATTTACATTGGAAATGGCTGTAAAGTAGAAATAATTGAATTTAATAAAGCCCAAGATAGATCATTATAAGTTTATCCATTCTCCACATTGCCTGTAAGCTCCAATTCTGAATATGAAGAAGTTGATTTCTTTACCCTTTTATGTGAAGTATCCACACTCTATAAATATGAATCTATGGAGGAAAACCTTAAATATGAATCTATGAAGGCAGATCTTAGGAGTCATAGAAATTTCATTGTGATCTTGTAATGATTTTTAGGAATTTTAAGGAATAAGGAGAAAACTATGAAAATTTTATGATCTTATTTTTTCTGTCATACTTTTGTACAATTTCCAATCCTTCCTATCATCATTCCAACGATCAATACAATTTATTAATAACATTTATGTCAAATGATTTGTTCTATTTGCATACACCGAGCCCTTCTATATCGAAGCCCCTTTTTTTTTCTATAGAAATGAATAAGGCCGTTGATCGGTTCTATTTGTATGCAAATATTTTCTTATTGAACATGACGATTGATTATGATAGGATGTCAAAATCCCGTGGGATAAGAGGACATTTCCACTCATTTTGAATATTGGTTGTGGGTTTTACATTCAATGAATTTGTATATAACAACATAAAAATGGCACTGTAAATTTGGATATGATTTAAAATAAAAAAATCAAATACTTTAATTATCATGAAAAATTCATTTGATAGATTCAGTAAGAAGGCACAAACATGATAAATATTCTCTAATGAAATATATCATATAACAATGTTGTTGCAAGCTATGAGCCAAGACCATACAAACTAAAATGTGACTCAACACCATGAGATACCAAGTAAAATTGGTTGAGATTCAATTTCTAGTTACATCAAGAGTTTCTAGTTTCTGCTCTTTATTAGAATATATTCTTTATTGATTTTTCCCACTGGAAAATGACAAGTCATGTGTGGCTGGCCTGAAAATGATTGTCTCGTGCCTTTGGTAGGAAACTATACAAAAATTTGAATTTGCATCTTGTTTGTTTGGGTTTTCTCACCAACTTTGCATGTGACTGATGCCACCTAAGGATTGTATTGGGTTAGTGAATTCATTGCCATTTTTGACAATCAATAGTTCACACACCACTTGGAATGAATTAATCTCTCAATGTTTGATTAGAGCTAGGTAGGATCATTTCACAATACAACATACATTCCTTGGAAGAATTCTTAGTTAGTAGTACTAAGACAACCAATCATACATTATTTAAATAGTATCATAAGCCTTGCTTGAATTTTGGAATAAAATCTCCAGATACTTGCTCTTATGTACTAAGGATGGTTGTATCTCTATGATTTTATGGAATACAAATTATAGAACTTTCAACTATGATAAAATTTAGAGACAACTTTCCAATTTCCTATAGGCTAGTTGTGTCTTTATTTGGAAATGAAGTATTTGGATCCATTGGGCCAATAGGGAGAACATAAAGTGTTTTTATTTGGATATGAAGTCTTTCGATCCATTGGGCCAATAGGGAGAACATGAAATGATTTTATTTGTTGTAGATCCACTCTTCTTATACAAATTGTGTCTACAATACAATTTAATTTGGATTATGGGTGGATATTTTGAAGTCTAATGTGGTTAGGAAAATATGCTTTTGTATGCAAAGTGTGTTGATGAAAATAAATTGAATGCTTCATGATTTTATCATTTCTAATTGTATTAGAAGACTTAAAATGCAAATATTATGAATGGATGAAAATTTTGATTAATGTGTTTATACATTGCTTGTAGGCATTGATACAAAATGAGTAATCAAGGCAAAAAATGGAAGACTATCATGGGCCTTGAGGTGCAAGACCCTAAAGACAAGATCACATTTTCCGGTAAAGATTTATTTTGGTCTAAAGTATATCGAACGAACATGAGAATTGATCGGGTTGCAAAAATACCTTCAAAAAGAGTTCATGACTTTATTAGAGGGGAGGAAATGAATCAAGAAGCCCCATGTACTTTCATCCACAGATAAAACAAACCCCCAAAATCAAGGGCTAGTGCTTCCTTACTATATGAGCTATAACTACCTTAGAAATGCATTGTTTACATGTTGGTAATACAAGTGTTTTATCCTTTTTTGTATGTATTGACCTTTCAAACATTGTTATGCAGTTATGCTTGCTCATATGGCCCATAGGACAAGAGAGGAAAGCATACAAAGAAATGAATGGCATCCTTTGTGAAGAAGAGGGGCTATCAATGCCACTTCATTGTAAAGGTTATGGTTCAAAACCCTGACGTAGCAATATTGACATATAATGTGTATGACCATAAAGATGGGGAAGGATGGCCTTGTCATTGCCAGCATGATTCTTTGGGTGAGGCTAGGTCCATCCATAAGCCAAGGCTTTCAAGAGACATGGATTCTTATGTAGAAAGTTGTTATTTTTTGGAAGTTCCATTTGATTCATTTTGTAAAATGCATATAAAAACATATGTTGATATGGATTCCACAACTCAGGAAAGAGATTTTTTCTTGAGCAGGAAAGATGTTGTCAACATCTACAATTTTTTGATGAAGGGAAACTACCAATTGCACAAAAAGGATGAAATGAGCGTGAACCTTTGGTATAAAAAACACCGAGATGATTTTTTCTTTCACCAAAAACCCAATGGTGGAGGGGTCCCTTTTATAGCTGAAATTCAAACACCATGGATGTTAGAGACCATGGTCAAACTAACTCACAATAGATTAATAGCCATGGATTCAACATTCAATACAAATAAATATGGGGTAATTATGTTTCCAATGATTGATTTAGTGTGATTGTTTGATTTGTAGTGATTAAAGATTATTTATGACTTAAAATTGACTACATATGTTCTTTCAATATGAAAATATCAATTGTACACACTTGTGGAATTTGATGAACAACAAAGTGGGGTTCCGGTTGCATAGGTGGTGGCATCACGAAATACATCACATGATATTGCATTATGGTTGGAGCACCTCATGCATAGGTGTTACCAATTTCATCCCGATTGGAAAGTCAATGACTTCATGGTTGATGATACATTGGATGAAATTGTTTCTTCAAGGTAACTTCAATATTTTTATTATACATTTTAACTTGTATTTATTCTAAGAATGTCACATTAAAGATGAATTGAATTTGGTAGAAGGATCACAATGTGTGAAGTGATCTTATGTATTTGGCATGTATGATGGGCATGGCTAAAATATGTGAATCAGTTGGCTAGTAGTCCAGAAAAATCAAATGGGATGGTCAATGAGTCAAGTATTATCATGGAAAATTGTTCCAATGATGAAGTGACCAATGCAATTGATGTATTTTTCAGAAAATTCACAAATGAAGAAATTTCTTGGACTATTTCTACAAGAATTGGGTTGTCGGTGACAAGATCTGTAAGAACACATATTTTTGTGTGTATTTCTATTTTTGTGTTTCATAAAGATGATATCTTCACTAACTCAATTTTTTGTATGTAGGGATGTGGGTAAAAGTCTACAAAGATTTTCCTCATGCAAATCAGGAGACAAATAATGCTATCGAGTCATATTATTGTTAGTTGAAGACCAAATTTCTATCAATTCAAAGAAAAAAGTGTGCCCATAGGATTTATTGGTTGTTGTATATCCTCCTGATAAATGTTGAACCCTAGTACCGGTTGAAGGAAATTTTGAAAAAACAGGGATATTTGAATAACTATAGGAAAGCGAAACAACTTGAATCATCGGTGGAAAAGGAAAGAAGAATTCCACATAGTGGTTGTTGGTCCTCATGATAGCATATCTCATTCCTACCGGGTGAGGAGTTAAACTAAGTGTGATAAGAAATATCTTGTCACCTGGTATCACACACATTTTATAGCTTGTGATTTCCCATGGTCTATTCGTGGAAATATTTGCAAACATGCCATAAAGGTGAATTGGTTGTTTTTCCCCTCAAGGGATTTAAATTCCTTATTGGATCATGATGCAATACCCAATTCATTCAATGACCCTCATGAGATAAGCATAAAGGAACCAAACCTTGATGTAGATGCCAACAAATCTATTATGGCCAATGACAATGTTGATCTAGATGTTGAGGGACTTTAGGTTGCTGGAGAGAAACTATTCGGCTACTTAGAGCTTATTTTAAATAGTCCTTAATATACTTTGAACAAGACCAAACAATTGGTTGGTCTGGTTAAAAAAATGTTAGATGAAGCAAACAATCTTCATATTATGGATTGTGACTTCACCCTTGGGTTTGGTGCTTTTGAGTCATCCCTGAAGAGGAAGAAGACTTTTCTTAGCCCTAAAAATAAGAACAAAAAAAGAAAACATAGTGATGGATTGGAAATTGATTTGAATGTACCTGCATATGAATATGAGCCATTTTAGTTTCAGGACCTCAACAAGAGAGGCACCATCGCTCCAACAATGCATCGTCTATGGTCCCAGGTGATTTAATAGAGTAATGAGATGAATATGCTTATATTAGTGTATATAGATATTGCCATTTTTTAATGAAGTAGTGTGAGAATTGTTTGCATAGGTGCAACAGTCCACTACTTTGGCTTCATTTCAAGGACATAGATGGATACTATGTCATTCTAGTTTTCCTACCATTCTAGGTACATTTGATTGGACTCACAATTGATATAATCCATATTTTCATATGTTTATTACTTTACATGTCAATGTGGTTTTTATTACATATATAGGAGATTCTTCAGGAAATTTTCCTCCTTTGGAACATGCTCGACTGGTTGACAACTCTCTAGTTAGTGATTTTACAGGTTTATTGTGATATATATTTTCTCTCAATTTGTTTTTGTTGGTGTATTGAGTGTTGTTAATGTATTATTAATGTGTTGACTATGTTTATGCCAGGTAACTATAATATGATGGGAGAAGCAACTCCAATATTTCCCAAAGCCAACCACACGAGGGTTGCAACTCCAGTATTGCCCAATTTTCTGGAGACATACCTCATCATATCGAGTAATCCAATCTAGTGAAGGTGAACCCTCATATCTGTTATTTTAAAAATTGCCACAATATCTGATTGCTTAACATGAATACAAAATGATTTAAGGATCAAAACCATTTGAAAATGAGCCCCATTTTTAAGACTAAGATATTTATGAGAAATTATTATCAACCCAAAAATGTTGCAGAGCTAAAGCTCATATAATATGGTTTTACCTAAGTAAAGCTTAGATTTTGAGTGTTTTTTCACAAATGATGTCATCCCCCTATTTCCATGCCTAGCTAAGGTGAAGTCTATGCTATAGGGTAGTGACCCCTAATTTACAAAATTTGTGCTATAGGGAAATGACCCCTAATTCATAAGAATAATACACAAAAAAATGAAGAGACAAGTTCTATATTAAAGTTGTATCCACATATAATAACACACAAACAAAAAAACACAACAATAAGTTTCATCTAGTTTCTCACCCAAATGTGGGATCCCAAGACTCAATGACAATATAGATGCTATGCAAAATGTGGTAATTTAGTTTGAGAGGCATAGTCATGCAACATGTTGTTATTTCATTATGAATTGTATTTGTGATTACTAGAGGTTCAATCAAGTAGAACTTCATTGTTTAAGGATAAGGCATAGATTTCATTTTAGTAATTTGTGCATAAATTGTAGGCACATGATGGAAAATATGTTCTCCAACTAATGGAATATTCAAGACCTCCAATTGATTTAATGCAAAAGATACAAGTAAGATGTACACGCAAGATATTTAATAGAAATTGAACATCAATGTAGTGAAAAAATTGTTTTCCAAATTTTGTTGCTCATTTGATGGGATTGGAAGAGATGTTCAACAATTATTATTGGTAACATGAAATATTATTACCTCGTTAGGTTGTAGAAAGAACTTTTTAGTGTTAGGTTATGTTGTCAAATCATTGTGATAAATTAGGTGACTTCCCTCTTTCTCTCATTATTGAAGGATGAATTATTGTTGATTAAAAGGCCAACGACTTAAAAGATCCCAAGACACAAGGTAACAAGGCTGCAAGGTTCAAATGTAGTGTCTACAAGAGACTACAAACAATTGTAAGCAAGCCTATAATGTGCATTGCACTCGGTGCTAGTTTGGTTATATTCACCCTTACTTTCTAAATACATGAGAAACTACACATATTTCAATATAATGGTTTGGTTTCACATGGATGCACATGAAAAAATATATATTATTAAATTTGAATATTTTATGTATTTTTTGGTTGACAAGTTTTGTGTTGGAATACTGAGAGGGGGGGTGAATCAGTATTACCCATTTTCAACAATTAGCAGTTACTTTTATATTTTATTAATTACCACAATAGATCAATAACATACTTGTTTGTAAAATCAATTATATAAATATAACTAATAGGAATTACAAGGATTTTATGAAGAATAGTGAAGGACACCAATCCTTTTTACAGCACCAACTATAGGAGACAAAAATCCCCTTCTTTTAGGGCACCAACCCTAGGAAGAACCAACTCCCTTGTATTTATGGCACAAAACCTAGGAAGCACCAACTCCCTTGTCTTTTGGGCACCAACCCTAGGAAGCACTAACTCCATTGTATTTAGGGAACCAACCCTAGGAAGCACCAACTCCCTTATCTTTTGGGCACAAACCCTAGGAATATCCAACTCCCTTATATTTACTTAGTAAAGGATATGAATCCTTCCGTGCTCCTCCCTTCCACCCTCACTTCATAATACTCATTAGTTCTTCTTCTTGGACTGTGCTTCTGTTTTCTTTTGATCTGGACTGCAGAGAAACTTTCTTCTCACCATTATTTCTCGCTTATATACTCTTCCAACTGGTGTGAGATATGAAGCATTGTGTCGCTTTGTTTGGAACACATCACCTCTTCATTTTAAATTAACAATAATCTCTATTATTATTCAAACATTATTGTGAAGGATTTTAATTCAGTGAGAGTGATTTTCATAAATCGATCACAGGTATGGATCAATTTCTTTAACTCGATTCCATGTCTCTGCAAATATTGCAGAAATCAAATCCTGCAGAGGCGCTTCCTTCAAACCATTTACATGTGACCATATGCAAAAAACCATGGGATTATTAATTAAGTGATGTACCCAACACCTCATGGCTTATGTGTTCGTAACCCATGACTAGGGGATGGAACCTAGTCCTCCGATACTTCAGCCTTCAACATTTTCTCTCTCATCCAATCTTGCGGAGTTTCAACTCTCCAAAGTGGTTATCTCTCACAAGGGTTGATCTAATGGTTGGCGTGATTTCTGGAACCAAATCAATGGTCTGGATTTTATCCTTACACTATCCTTCCACTAATCCAACGACTATGACTTAATCAAAGGTTGAGATGAACGACCATTGTTTACTTCGAGACTTTGAGCCTCTGCAATATTCAACCTTATGAAGTACATTTCGCCGAAGTTCTTATTAACACTTTCTCCTTGATAACCTCCACATGTCGAGGAGCTAGGACCATGGGCTTAACTATTCCAAGCATTTGTTCTGTCAGCGATCTCGACTGTGAATCTTCCTTGTCGACGGACATTTAGATATTACTTCAGAGCTTCGAGACTTCGGGGGTTCGAAGGTCCAAGTAATTTATATTCCAATTTCCACCGGAGTTGGTCAACGCTGAAGTGGTCAACTTGAGAGAGATTACTTCATTTTTCCACTACATTTTGATCTAACGGTTATGTGAGTGATCCAGGTGGATATTGGTGGCCACCCACCTATTCCAACTGGATCCTCATGTCCATTTTTTGTTTAACAAGTTCTTTTGTGTTGCTTTGTAATTGTGGGTTCTACACTTCTAGGGATGTTTGAATCCCCACACATCCTCCAGGTGGATATGGGTGGTGTCTCTCCTAATCTAACTGGCTTATTTTGTATGTTTTCATGTTAGCACATCTTGATGTACTTCCAGGACCGTTTTGGGGATCTAAACATTGTTTTTTGGCTCACCACAGTCAAATGTAGACATAGTAATATTATGATGGTGGAATGCGTATCTCTCTGAAATACCTTTCCAACGGGCTATCACACGCCTAAAAATAAGTTCATATGCAAAAGTTACGACCTTGGGAAGTTGAGGTACCGAATTACACCAACTTACCCATAGGGCCCACATGACTTTTTGCATTTCACCTTCTAGGGTTAGGTTTTTGGATGTCTAGGGTTTTGGCATGCATGAGTAATATAAAAATGGCCTCTGGATCCTCATTGTAATCCATTCTTCTCAGACGGATGTGTGTAGCAGCCACATCTCTTCTCAGAGATAACTACCACCATTCGAGAAAGTTTTTAGTTATGTAGTTTTACAGTTTCAGCCTATTTCATTATTTAATAGAAGATATTGTTCATTGGATATCTGTGTTATTCTTCATATCTCTATGTTTATTGTATTCAATCTATTAATCAGTTCGTTCTGCTCCTAAATCTGGATCAGTGGTATCAGAGCGGTCTGCTCTTCATTTATTTTTCTTTGTGCATGTCCCCAACAAGATCTGGGTACAAGAAGTTGAGACTCGAACCAATCGATCCATTGCAAGATCGGTCGCGCCGAGCCCGAAAAAAACCCATGGGGAACGAAAATAAAGATGATGGAGAAGAAGATCCTATTAAAATGTTGCTTGAGGAAGCCCTCACACAACAAAGGAATGAAATGATGGACAACTTCACGCAGATCCTTCGACAGATTCCCATAGGAGAGGAATCTTCATCAAGGGGCCATGCAACCCCCTTCAAGGTGTTGGATCATGTTGTCATTGATTCCAATGGTTTGATTATTTGGGAGATTGTTGGATCATATGTCATTGATGTAAATGGTTTGATTGATTGATGTCAAGTAATTGATTGATTGATGATTCATTAACAATGTATATGTATTGTCCCCTATGAGAATGATAGATGTCAAAGTGGAAACCAATTGATAAATATGGATAATTTATATGATGCATAGATGAAGATGGATCAATGAGTTGTCATTGATACATGATGATGCATAGTTTGTTTGATGAAAAGATGACTCATTATTGTCTTATCATGATTGATAAGGTGCACAAATGGATGCACTCCAAAGTGGCCC
>SNQJ01S0001850.1:395379-418610 GCA_010110895.2 Picea sitchensis
ATTGATATGATGCATAGATGAAGATGGATCAATGAGTTGTCATTGATACATGATGATGCATAGTTTGTTTGATGAAAAGATGACTCATTATTGTCTTATCATGATTGATAAGGTGCACAAATAGATGAACTCCAAAGTGGTCCCCTTACCTCATGTAAAGACACTTTGCGGATTGAGTTATCCTAGAAGAATGGTTGGAGGACACATGATTGTATGTGGAATAATGAGATTAAGATCAATGAAGTTGTTGGTCAAACTATTCTAGAGGGATAGTGTTTGTCATGCCATTTCCGGTGGTATGTGGAATGTCACATAACTCCTCACGGTTTGAGAGTTATGGCCTTATGAAGTTGGGGGACCCCCATATGAAGGCTTGAAGCCCCCAAGGTCAAATAAGTCAAAGTGTTTGAAAAGAAGAAATAATTATTTAAATGATAAAGTAAAGTGACAAAGTAAAGGTGGATTATTTAAATAATAAAAAGAAGTGACAAAATCAAGAAGGAATATTTAAATGATAAAGTATTGGAGAACTTTCTATTCATGGAAAGTGGTTAACCCTAAAATAAGGAAAATAGGTTAAATAACCTACAAATGGGTTAAGTGACCTAGAAGATGAAAGTATAATAAGAAGCTAGGATCTCTTGTGATATGCACATTTGGTGAGAATCCTTTCTGTGGATCAATGGAGAGCTTCTTGAGATTATCTTGTGGAGTATTGATGGAGAGCTTCTTGAGCATGATTGAAGATATATTTTGAGGAAGAGAGCGAGAAGAGGATCTCATGGACGCATCAAAGTTTCGGCAATGTCGAAGATATTGACGAAAAAATTCTCGGAACTTCAGAAACCCTAGTTTCTGAGGTATACGCGGGTTGTTTGTGCTTAGGGTGCGTATACCTTAAGGTATACATGGGTTGTCTGAAGACAAGGAGCGTATGGTGGATAAAATGGTGAAGACTTGTGTTTGAGTTGGTGCCAAGCTCTTAGATGATTAGGCAGGTTCCAAATCTGCATTCTATGGCCTCAGATCTATCACTGAGACACTAGTATGATTACAATATTGTCTTTATGAATACTATTGTTTGATGTGATAGGAATGCTTAGGGCATTATTGGTATGGCTTCTATGATGTGGTTCAGTTTGGTTGATTTGGTTGATGGAGTGATCAATACTCTTATGATTTAGTGGAAACATGATTACTATGGTATACTAGATGCTTATACATGTTTGAGATAGCATTCATATTGATCTATTGTGGAGCATGAGAAAGCTATTGGAAAGCTTGGATATGTTGTGACTGCCTGTGGGTCAATTTGGATAGTGGAAAACATAAGAGAAAGTGATTGCAAGTTGCATAGGATCTGAGGCTGTGAAGCACAAAAAAACCCTAGTTTCTCAGAAGCATATGCATGTTGCATTATACACTGTTTGCGTGCACACACGGGTTGTAGCGAGCCAGGGCGCGTACACAGGCGGGCTGCATGACTGACAATTTGCGTACCTGTTGAAAGATTGATATCTGTTGAGGATTGTTGCCTCATCTCAGTTGGTGCTGAGGGTGTAAGATGAGTCTTGCATTATAGAGATGGTGCTCTTGTAGAGTTGTACTCTATTCAGTTGTTGTTGATAAAACCCCAGATTGTTGTCCATAATAAAAATAAAATTGTACATACATCTTGTGTTCTTTGTGTTCCTTATGGTGATGAATTGTTGATGATATATTGTTGATATATGTTCAAATATAACTGGTTATAAATGACAATAATGGGTAATGAATGAATGTTGAATATTAACTAAGGAGTTTTATGTAAAGAGGGAAGTGTTTGGGAAAATATCCCCACACTCATTCACCCCCCCTCTAAGTGTGGTAGGAGTGTCCAACACAAGGTACATGTAAATATTGATATTCCATTATTTGAAGGACTGATAGATGCAGATGCTGTAGATAAATGGTTGAATCTGCTCGAAGGGTATTTTTTGGTCCATAATTTTTTCGATAGGGAAAAGATCACTTTTGCACTCCTCAAGGCTGCTCCCCATGTTAAAGAATGGTGGGATACTTACTCTGAGAAAAGGGCCATAGAGGAATATGAAATTTTTGTGGTGGACCCTACATGGGATTCCTTCCAGGATGCCATTAAATAACAATACTACCTTGTTGGAAGCTACGAGGACCGGTACACCAAATGGACCACCCTACGTCAAGAAAGGGACCAAACAATACCAGATTTCACCAATATTTTCCATACCCTGCACACCAAATTGGGTATCAAATACTCTGAGCGTCATCTAGTGCTCAAATATCATGGCTATTTTCATAGATACATTCAAACATAAATGGGGTTCCTGGACATCACCTCATTGGGCATGACTTATAGATACATTGTCAAGATCGAGTAGAAATTTAAGTAGAAAATGCGATAGTTTGGATCTGCAAACCCCTCATAGCCGATGTAGGGAAAAGGAAACCCCAACCCACATAGAAAGGGACCAAGTCAAGATGGTCACCCTCAGGACAACCATTCCAAGCTGCAACACAAGAAGGGCAATGAGAAGACGAAGAAGGAAACAAGAAAATGGTGTGAGTACCATAAAAGTACTTGGTACAATACCAAAGAATGTCTCTCCAAGAAGTCCCTCATGGCCGAGCTTAAGGATTTCGATTCAGAGGCCTATTTTGATTTCGAGTCAAATCCTAAAGGAAGGAAGCAAATTATTGATGTTGAACCCAGTGCCACTGTCGCTACCACAAAATTCCGGCCAAGTGAAAAAGAAGAACCAGAGGAATGGGAACACTTATTTCACTCGCAGATGTGGGTAAAGGGGGATCTACTTCATTTCATTGTCGATAGAGGTAGTCAGAAGAACCTGATTTCAGAAGAGGTCGTCAAGTAGCTGGACCTGCGAACGACACCACGCCTGCAACCCTACACCATCAGCTGGCTTCACCAAGGAAGAGATATCCATGTCATCCAACAATGTCGTCTGGCCTGCGACATTAAGCCTTTCAAAGATGAGGTACTGTGTGATATTTCTCCCCCTAAAGTTTGTGATGTTATTTTAGGACAACCATATTTGTGGAAGTGTTATGTTGTGTATGAGTCTAGACCCCACAGTGTTATTATTACTTTAGGTAGACAATTGTATAGGATCCCAAAGGTAGCGCCACCTATTGCTATTTCTTTAATATCTTCTAAGCAATTTAGTAAGGTCATTTCACAGACTGATAAGTTCATATTCTTCGTGATCCGTGATCACAGTAAGCAAAAGGACGCCACCACATCCGTCGCCTCTACACAATGCCTCTCTTTGTAGTAGAAGCAAGTGGATAGGATCGTGGAAGAATACAAAGACATCTTCTCCTCACCTACAGGGGTACCGACACACTGCCAAGTCAAGCATGTAATTGATCTAACTCGCGATGCACCTCTACCTAATGTAACATTCTATCGGCACTCCCTAATGGAAAATGACGAAATCAAGCGTCAGATCCGAGAGATTCTTCAAAAGGGGCACATCAGACCCAAATCCTCCCCTTGCAAAATCCCGATTGTACTGGTGCAGAAGAAGGACGGGACTTGGCAACTCTGCATTGATTACAGAGCCTTAAATAGAATCATAGTCAGGAACCGCTACCCCATTCCCAGGATTGATGACCTTCTTGACCAAATCAAGGGGGAAAATTTCTTCAGCAAGATTGACCTAAAGTCTGTCTACCACTAGGTTCTCATCGAACCAACTGATGTATGGAAGACAACCTTCAAGTCTAAAGAAGGTCTTTACGAATGGCTAGTAATTCCCTTTGGATTAACAAATGCACCAACCACTTTCACGAGGTTGATGGATGATGTATTGAGACCATTCACCAACTCCTTTGTGGTAGTATATTTGGATGACATCCTCATCTTCAATAGAACGTGGGAGGAGCACATGTGGCATATTCAACAGGTTTTGAGCACTCTGTGACAACACAAGCTTTATGCCAACTTGGAAAAATGCTCTTTTGGCATGAACATGGTCCAATACTTGGGCTAAATTGATGATGAGAATGGGGTACATATTGATCCAACTAATATCCAAGTCATCCATGACTGACTAGCCCCGACCACATTGACCGAGCTTCATAGCTTCTTGGGACTATCCAACTTCTACCAATGGTTCGTGTTTGAATTATCCCATATTGCATGGGAGCTCATCCAGGTGACCAAGTGCGGTGGTAGGGCCAAGTTCATGTGGGGGAAGGAGTAGCTATGTGTATTCAATGATCTGAAGCATAAATTGTGCTCACATCCTGTACTCTCCTTGCCCGATCTGCAACAACCATTCGAGATTGAGACTGATGCATCTAACTATGCTGTGGGTGCAGTTCTCACTCAACAAGGGAATCCAGTGGCATACCATAGTGAGACACTCTATGATATTGTCCAGAAATACCCCACCTATGACAAGGAAATGTATCCCATTGTACAAGCCTGTCATCGATGAAAACATTACATTATGGGGAAAGAGACGATCATACACATTGATCACAAGCCTCTACAGTTCATACAGACACAGGGGAAATTGCATAATGAACACCATCATAAGTGCTCCACCTAATTGCAACATTTCCATCTCAACATAAAGTATAAGGTAGGTATCTCCAATCGTGTAAATGACTTCCCTAGTCGGCCTCCCGTGGCTGCACTGACCACTGTGCTCCATTCCTGTGGTCATGAAGCTTCTGAGTGGCCCCAACTTTATCAACAAGATTCAAACTTTGCCACCACCTATTAGCTCTTTGGTACAAGCTCAACTGTTACCGATTTTCACATTCAAGACAGACTCTTATGCCACCTGGGCCATATCTGTGTTCCTACAAGCGAGAGTGCAAAGCTGATTTGGGAATCCCACTACAGTCGGGTGGCATGACATTTTGGCGTAGAGAAAACTGTGGCCATTCTTCAGAAACATTTTTATTGGACAAAGCTTCGAAAAGACATCAACAAGTATATCAGATATTCCACTACTTATTCCATTTCCAATCCAAACATCAAGAAGCAAGGCTTATACACCCCTCTTCTTATTCCTGAGAAGCCTTGGGAATCCATCTCAATTGATTACATGTCTGTCTTTCCATCCACCAACCAAGGAAATGAATGTGTGTTTGTGGTCGTTGATCAGTTTTTGAAGATGGCCATCCTCACAACCTGTAAGAATAATCTCACAACGAAACATACTGCCAAGCTCTTCTTTGAACGAGTGTGGGTCTAGTTTGGGTAACCACAGACCATCATCTCTGACCGAGACAAAAGGTTCCTCAACACATTTTTATCGAGTCTCTGGTCTTTGTTGGACACCAAGCTCACAAAATCCACTGCTTTCCACCCCCAAATCGATGGACAAACATAGGTCGTCAATCATATGATTGTGCACATCCTACACATGTACAATTCTAAGCATCCACGTACATGGGTCAAGAGTCTCCCATATGTCCAACACAGTTACAAGATGGCTCTCCATAGTTCCACCGACCATAGCCCATTTAAGGTGGGTCTGGGATTCCAAGCCTTGGGACCCATTGATGTTGCACTTCCTCTTACCATCACAAAGACAAACTCTTTCTCTGATTAGTTCGTGATCGACAAAGACACCAGATTCATTGAGCGGATTCAAAACATCCACCAACAGGTCCAGGATATTTTGTAGAAATCCAAGGCTAAGTACAAGCAACGCCATGATCAACACAGGGTACCACACCAGTTTCAGGTTGGTGACAAAGTCTAGTTACATTTACAGAGGGAGCATCTCACTAGGCCCCATCAGAAGCTTCGCCCACTTTGTTGTGGGCCTTACACTATCACCAAGGCTGTGGGTAGCAATGATTTCGATCTCAACACTCCACCCTTCCTTGTCCTGCATTCAATATTCAATGTGGACCTCCTTCGACCATATTTTCCACCATTATTGGACACCTTCGAGATTGCAGAACAACTAACACCAACATAGCTCAACCTTGACTGCATGGAACAAGCATCCACTGATCATATAGTGGACACACAGGTCAAGGGAACTCACCGACAGAGGATCTAGCTTTATCAGGTTGTCAAGGCAGGGAAATCCTGCACCAAGGAAAGTGGCTCACCTGGGGCCAAATCCAACAAAAGTTTCCTCACCTAATGGGGGAACTCAATGAAATGGATACCATTGCTTCCTAATGGAGGAGGATTTATCTAGGTGGATATTGGTGGCCACCCACCTATTCCAACTGGCTCCTCGTGTTCATTTTTTGTTCAAAACATTCTTCTGTACCGCTTTATAATTGTGGGTTCTACACTTTTGGGGTTGTATGAAGCCCCACACATCCTCCAGGTGGATACAGGTGGACTCTCACCTAATCCAACTCGATTATTTTGTATGTTTTCATGCCATCACATCTTGTTATACTTCCAGGGTCATTTTGGGGCCCTAAACGCTGTTTTTTTTGGCTCACCATAGTTTAACTGTAGACAAAGTCAGAGTTTGATGGAAGAATGTGTAGTTATCTAAAAGACCTTTCTAATGGGCTATCACGCGCCTAAAACGTAGATCGTATACAAAAGTTACGACCCTGGGAAGTTGAGGTAACAATTTACACCAACTTACCCATAGGGCCCACATGACTTTTGGCGTTTCACCTTCTAGGGTTAGGTTTTTGGATGTCTAGGGTTTTGGAATTCATGAGTAATATCAAAAAGGCCTCTGGAGCCTCATTGTAATCCATTATTCTCAGAAGGATATGAGTAGCAACCATGTCTCTTCTCAGAGATAGCTACCACCATTCGAGAAAGTGTTTCAGTTCTGTAGTTTTACAGTTTCAACCTATTTCATTATTTAATAGAAGATATTGTTCACTGGATATTTGTGTTATTATTCATATCTCTATGTTTATTGTATTCAATATGTTAATCAGTTTGTTCCGCTCCTAAATCCGGATCAGTGAGAATCCAGGGGATCTTAGATCAACGATTAGCATTGACTTCGACCTTCGACGCTTTGGGTAATTGTTGGTTTCCCCCGAAGGAAAAAATCCCGGAGTAACGTAACTTGCTAAGGTCACTGCTGACTTGGAACTGTCTGAGTGGATGCCACATGTCACTTAGATTTGAGAGTTTTGTGTACCTAAAATTCCAACTGGACCTTGAAACTTGTCACCATTTGATTGTGCCATATTTCCTTGCTGACATGGTCTTGCTAACGTGGCACGTGTCCTCCTCCTGGTCATAGGTTGATATGAATCCTTGATCCAAAGACTGTGATCAACTCTTAGATCAACGGTCCAGATTTATTTTCGACCTTCAAGACTTTGGGTTATTCATTCCCAATTCTCAATTCTCCCGAAGTGAGATTCCTCGAATAAACTTCGACCATGTTGAATTCATCTAACAATCCATCTTTGACGCGAAAGGATTAACAAGATCCAATGGTTGTCCAGGTTTCAAATATTTATGGATATCGTGAATCCTTAATCCAACAGTTGTGATCAGTTCTAGATCAATGGTCTAGATTCATTTTGGCCTTTAGGACTTTGGGTTATTCGTTCCCAATTCTCAATTCTCCGAAGTGAGATTCCCCAAATAAACCTCGAGAAAGTGGACTTCATCTAATGATCCATATTTGACGCGAAAGGCTAAACACGATCCAACAATTGTTAGGATTTTGACTACTAGGGATATCGTGAATCCTTGATTCAACGACTATGATCAGTTCTAGATCAATGGTTTAGATTCATTTTAGCCTTCGGGACTTTGGTTTATTCGTTCCCAATTCTCAATTCTCCCGTAGTGAGATTTTTCGATTAAACCTCGAGTAGCTTGACTTCATCTAACGATTCTTCTTTGACGCGATCAATTCTAGATCAATGGTCTAGATTCATTTCAACATTCCAGACTTCGAGTTATTCATTTTCCCACTTCTTAATTATCCATAAATGAGATTCATTAAACCTCAAGTAACTTGATTTCATCTAACGTTTGAGAATGCTCCCTTAGTATATCAACGATCAAGGATGATTTTAGACCTGAAACTTGCACTATCGTTAACTCAACCGTTGCATCCCACAGTGGTTCCCCGTATTTGATCTGCCCTTACTGATATCTGATGGTCAAGACTTAATCAGATGTTGGCCCTTCTCTGTAACTCCTAGATCTGACGGTCCTGGTTTGTGTCAAAATCTACATCAGTGGACAATATTCTTCCTCGATTATTTTTTAGTTTTACTGTGGGTATTTTAGTTCCGATCACGTTTCTGTAATGCGCTTTCCCTTATGATATTTTTGGTTTTGTGCTTGGATTCTAACTGATCTGTTGGGTATTTGATCTCGATAGTGTTTCTGCATTGTGTTGAGCTCATGAAATTTAATACGCTGCCTCTCCTGAGCTTAAGGTAGACTCCTCTGCATGTTGTTCCTAACCACTCATCATCACATCATAATGACATTGACTGTTAACATCGCTGCCTCTTCTGATATTTAGGTAGATTCCTCTTCATGTTGTTCCTAACCACTCATCATCACATCATAATGACATCGGATGTTGACATCAATGACAACACATCAATGAAAATATCCAACAATCTCCCCCTTTGTCATTGAGGGAAACACACTAACTTCATACACAAACTCCCCCTATGATGATGATTCTCTCCTCTGAAGTTACTCTCCCCCTTTGACATCAATGGAAAAGGGTTTCTCCCCCTATGATTAATCTTTGTATGTCTGTATGCTACTAACCAAAATCTAAACTTGGGTAACTCCCCCTGCAATCATGCTCTGCCTACCATAGCTGAATGACTCCCCCTGTCAATCTGCTCTCTCTGCTTCTGATTGTTCTCCCCCCTTTGTTTTTAAAAGGGTGGTTCTTACTGACAAGGTATCTCCCCCTGTCATCTATACAATATGCCATGTATACCACTCTATACAACATACTAACTTCCATTTAGGGTTTTTCCACTTATAACAACTTTGGGACCAATACATGATCATATCACATGACTTTACTGAGAGAATACATAAATTGCAATGTTCCTGGGTAGATGAAGACTTGCAACAAACTATGTTAGAACCTACATAGAGTTATATCATCAAACCATGATGCTTTCGATGACCCTAGTTATCTATTCATTTTTTTGTGCTTCAATACTTATAGGAGTATCAACATGAACAATTTTTAAGTCTTCCCTAATTTCTCCTTCCCTTCTTTGTTTCTAAATTTTTCTTTTGAGAAGGAGTTTTAGTGGATCATTAAAATAGCATTGGAAAACTTCTGAGATCATCATAACTCAATTCTTTTGGTTGTTCTACTATTGAATATTTATCATCATCATCACTATTTGTGCACCAAAAGCTTCGTTATCCTTGTTTTGATAATTTTCCTTTTTTATTTTCCATTTGTTGGGTAATGGAAAATATTCTTGTATGATATTATCAAGTTCTGGAATTGTGTTAGATTTTTCTTTAGGAGTTCTCTTGTCTTGATCTTGTCTACTTTATATGCATAACTTTGATTATTATATTTCTTATTAGAAGTTTTACCCACCAATCTCCTATTATTAACTTCATCAATTTCAAGAGCAATATATTCATCATCTTTCTTGCTTGGTACTTCATATTTTCTTTTCCATATCTTCTTACTCTATTTGTTAGGGTTTCCTATGTTTAAGGATTGCATTGGTAATCTACATTCTTTGGTTTTATGACCATAGTTGTTGCATTTAAGACATTCAATATTGAATTTTTGCAAAGGAGAAAATGCGTTGTAGTTTCCCTTCTCTGTATTGTACTTATTGTTCTTATATATTTGGACATTTTTGTTATTGTATTGTCCATAAGCTTTGCAGTGTACTGCCTTATGACCAAAATTATTGCAAGAGTAATAATATCCAATAAATAGATATTTATTAGGGGGATTCCTTCTAGTGATTGTATTCTTGTCATTTTTTTCTTTAGTAGGGAATGTTGATTTCTGTTTATGTGAAACAGTTTTCAATGGTATCATCTTTTCTTCTTGAGGATCCCTTTAGAGCATCTGCGTAACTAATTGGTCTTTTGACAGATCCTTGTGATGTAGAAGTTGAGTCTTGGGTGTATCCCAATACATTCTTGTTGTTTGGTGACCTCTGACTACTGAGAATTTCATCCAAGATCTTTGAACTATTTACATATTTTGATCATTTCTTTTCTTTCTCAATTTCATTTTTTAGCAGCTTAATCTCAGCTTCTAGTTTCTCACATACTTGTTTTTTATCATTAAGTTGTTGTAAAATGATTTCCTCAATTTTATTAGCTTCTAGGAGCTGGAACTTCAAATCCCTGATGGTTTGTTCTGACTCTTTGATGGTTTTGGAAACTTCCCTCTCTCTTGATTTAGTAGTTTCTTTAATCTCTAGAAGCTCTCCCCTTAGTACCATGTTTTATTTTTTTATTTTTCCTAGTTCTTCAATTACACTAAGGATTTATTCTTTGAATTTCACTTCTTCTTCATCTTCTGAATGTTTATCATCTTGAGTTTTTATTCCCATAAATAGAATCTTTGGTTCGTATTCTTCATTTTCTTCTGATGAACTACTGTCTTCTTGGGTAAATAATGTTTTTTTCTTTTTCTTGTAGAACTTTTTATTATTATTGTTGCTTTTCTGATTTTTGAAGGTTCTTTCATCATCACTTTCCTCCTTCTTAGGATGGGGACATTTATTGGCAAAGTGTCGAATTTTTCCACAGTTGAAACATATTAAGGGTAAATTTCCTTTGTATTTTCCAGATCCTTTCTGGAGTTTCTTTATCAAGTTGGCCTCTTCTACATTGGATATGTCTGAATGATCTTCATGAGACATATGTTCCCGTTTCTTCTTTTCTTTAGATTCTTTAAAGGTTGTTTCATCTTTTGTTGGTTTATTATTCCATGTTCTCATTTCATATGCTGTAAAAATTACATGGTTGATCAACTGTGAGTGTGTCAAGATCAGGTCTATCTTCAATTGTAGAAATCTTGGCATCATATCTCATAGGTAATGACCTTAGTATCTTTTGCACAATAGGTTTATCTGTAATTTCTTCTCCTGATGCTCTGATTGAATTAGCCACTTCATCTACCCTATGAAAGTATTCAACAAGATTCTCTTCTTTTTTCATTTTCATATTTTCAAATTGAGTTCTATAGGTATGTATTTTGGATTCCCTGACTTTGTTATCTCCTTCATATACAACCTCCAATTTGTCCCAGATTTCTTTGGCTGACTTACAATGCATAACTTTCACACATATAGAATTTGTCAACCCTCCTAGAATTGCATCGATTGCTCTGAGTTGTCATTGATGATTTTCTTTCCTACAACATCTTTGGGTGGAGTAGTTGGTGTAGTGTAACTATCTACAATAGATTTCTAGATATCAAAACCAAGAGCTAACATGAATTTTTTCATTCTTATTTTCCATAGAGCATAGCCACCTCCATTGAACAATGGTGCTTTGTTGCTAGACATTCCTTCTTGCTAATCCATCTTCAGGATCTACCTCCCAGTTGTTACACTGTGATGAAGGCACCTGCTCTAACACCAATTGTTAGAATACTGAGAGGGGGGTGGTGAATCAATATTACCCTTTTTCAACAATTAGCAGTTACTTTTATATTTTGTTAATTACCACAATAGATCAAAAACATACTTGTTTGTAAAATAAGTTATATAAATATAATTAATAGGAATTACAAGGATTTTATAAAGAATAGTGAAGGACACCAATCCTTTTTAGAGAACCAACTCTAGGAGACACAAATCCCCTTCTTCAGGGCACCAACCCTAGGAAGCACCAACTCCCTTGTCTTTAGGGCACCAACTCCCATATCTTTAGGGCACCAACCCTAGGAAGCACCAACTTGCTTCTATTTAGGGAACCAACCCTAGGAAGAACCAAATCCATTGTTTTTAAGGCACCAACCCTAGGAATATCCAACTCCCTTATCTTTACTTAGTAAAGGATACAAATCCTTCTGTGATCCTCCCTTCCACCCTCACTTCATAAGAATCATTAGTTCTTCTTCTTGGACTCTTCTTCTATTTTGATCTTCTGATCTGGACTGCAGAGACACTTTCTTCTCACCATTCTTTCTCATTTATATACTCTTCCAACTGGTGTGAGATATGAAGCATTATGTCCCTTTGTTTGGACCATCACACCTCTTCATTTAAAATTAACAATAATCTCTATTTTTATTCAAACATTATTGTGAAGGCTTTTAATTCAGTGAGAGTTCTTTTCATAAATCGATCACAGGTATGGATCGATTTCTTTAACTCGATTTAATTTGGGACTTTGGGCCTCTAAAATATTTCAACCTTTCGGAGTACATTTCACTGAAGTTCTTATTAGCACTTTCTTCTTGATAACCTCCACATGTCCAGTAGCTAAGACCATGGGCTTAAATATTCCAAGCATTTGTTTTGTCAGTGATTCCGACTGTGAATCTTCCTTCTCGATGGACGATCATATCTTACTTCAGAGCTTCGGGACTTCGTGGGTTTGGAAGTCCCGGTAATTGTTGTTCCAATTTCCACCAGAGTTGTTCAGCGTTGAAGTGGTCAACCTGGGAGAGCTTACATCATTTTTCCACTACGTTTTTATCTAACAGTTATGTGGGAATCCCGGGGATCTTAGATAAATGGTTAGCATTGAATTCGGCCTTCGGCACTTTGTGTAATTGCCGGTTTCCCCTGAAGGACAAACTCCCAGAGTGATGTAACTTGATGACATCACTGCTGACTTGGCACTGGCCGAGTGGCTGACATGTGTCACTTAGATTGAGACTTTCATGTACCTAAAATGCCAATTGGACCTTGACACTTGTCACAATTCGATTGCACTACGTGTCTTTCCTGACGTGGCACATGTCGTCCTCCTGGTCGTAGGTTGATGTGAATCCTCGATCCAACAAATGTGATCATCTCTTAGATAAACGATCCAGATTTATTTTTGGCCTTCGGGACTTTGGGTTATTCATTCCCAATTCTCAATTCTCCTGAAGTGAGATTCCCTGAATAAACTTCCAGGAGGTTGAATTCATCTAACGATCCATCTTTGACGTGAAAGGCTTAACATGATCCAACGATTTTTGGGATTTCGGCTATTTAGGGATATCGTGAATCCTTGATCCAACGACTGTGATCCGTTCTAGATCAATGGTCTACATTCATTTTGGCCTTCGGGACTTTGGGTTATTCATTCCTAATTCTCAATTATACAAAGTGAGATTCCTTGAATAAACCTCGAGCAAGTTGACTTCATCTAACGATCCATCTTTGACGCGAAAGGGTAACCACGATCCAACGATTTTCGGTATTTCGGCTACTAGGGATCTCGTGAATCCTTGATCCAACATCTGAGATCAGTTCTAGATCAATGTTATAGTTTCATTTCGGCCTTAGGGACTTTGAGTTATTCGTTCCCAATTCTCAATTCTCCAGGAGTGAGATTCCCTGATTAAACCTTGAGTAGCTTGACTTCATCTAACGATCCTACTTTGACGTGATAAATTTTAGATCAATGGTCTAGATTCATTTCGGTGTTTGGGACTTCAAGTTATTCATTTTCACACTTCTCAATTCTCCCAAAATGATATTTCCTGATTAAACCTCAAGTAACTTGATTTCATCCAACGTTCGATAATTATCCCGTAGTAGATCAACTATCAGGGATGATTTCGGACCCGAAACTTGCACAATCGTTAAATCAACCCTTGCATGCCACAGTGGTTCCCCGCCGTTGATATTCCCTTACTGAGATCCGACAGTAAGGATTTAATTGGATGTTGGTCCTCCTCTGTAACTCCCATATCTGATGGTCCTGGTTTGTCCCGAAATCTACATCAGTGGACAATATTATTCCTCTATTCTTTTGTAGTTTTACTGTGGGGATTTTAGTCCCGGTCGCGTTTCTAAAATGTGATTTCCCTTTTGAGATTTTTGGTTTTGTACTTGGATTCTATCTGATTTGTTGGGAATTCGATCCCGATAGTGTTTTTGCATTGCACCGATCTCATGAAATTTAATACGCTGTCTCTCCTTAAATTTAGGTAGATTCCTCTGCATGTTGTTCCTAACCACTCATCATCACATCATAATGACATCGACTGTTGACATTACTGTCTCTCCTGAGATTTAGGTATATTCCTATGCATGTTTTTTCTAACCACTCATCATCACATCATAATGACATCGACTATTGAAATCAATGACAACACATCAATGAAAATATGTCCAGCATTTTGTGCTCCGACTTTGTTTCCGGTTTTTGTCTAGTTTTGGTCATGTTCTAGTTTCTAGGGTTGACCAATTTAATGACCAGTATAGTTCTGATAACATTGGATGAAACACACAGATAGAAGCCTCCAGGGAACAATCAAGCCTAACATAAAGATATTTTCCTTTGAATATTTTGTTTCACTTTTACTATTTCATATATGACCTTGTTCAACATTAAAAGGAATCTCCCTTTTTTAGTGTTATTATATGATGGGTTATCTCTAGAATCATTTTATTGTAATGACAATATCTAGGAAAAATAAACAATGAACATGGATTTTTTTCCTCTCAATCAAAAAAATATTTTTCTCCTTGGAGATGTAGAAAAATGTACCATCTTTGCAAGTTGTCTAGATTTTGAGGATGCATTACCTATTTATTCATGAGAAGGCTAGCTAAATGAGCACATGTTTACAACAAATGCAAAAGAGAAACTTATGAACCATTGATGATGTTAGAAAAAATGGTGTTCATTACAAATTGTTTTTTGGTATAACCAAACAATGAGTTCTCTGGATTTTAATGTTAGACAATGGTGGTTTTGTCTCTAGTGGAATTTCTCTCATGTCTCTATTTTCAGCAGGGATAACCAAGCAACGAGTTCTTTGGATTTTAATGTTATAGATGCATTATTTTATTACTAACATAACGATAAGCAGATCCATGCTTGGATCTGCATCTTCTTATAACATAGTAGCAAATATATTTGTCTCTGATTTAGTTGGGTGAATTCAGTGTCCAATCCTATTATGATTCCAATATACAGATAAAATTTGGAGGCATTTTCTTCTTTATTATCTCAGGGATATGTTACAAGTGTGTGTTTGTTGGTGTATTTACACCTTTTGATCTTAAGTTTATTTGAGTAAGTTGTCATATAGTTAAAATATCCTCTTTACACATATTTCACTATCTCTTATTGGGATAATGGCTTTCATAATCATCCACTTGTAATCACTTGGCACAATCTCTATCCTTATTAGTTATGATGATGTATGGTCAGGTTTGCTAGAAACCATGTAGGTTGTATGCTTTGTAATTGTATTAAAAACATACATCGGAAGGATGATTTTATGTCGAAATAATGTATAATCTCTTTTATGATATGGAAAATTCCTAGTAACACAACCTTTTCCATTCTATACTTTAAGTATATAGAAAAAAATACTTTGAATGGAAGCCTAAAAAAAATTAAATGCTGATTAGAAATCTTAGAAACATGGTTGGATTCAACTGCTTTGATAATTTCTTCTTATTGGGCTTGAGTGAGTGCCCTTCGGCCCCTTCCCTCTGATTCAATAAAATTAATATGCAAAGAACTCAATCTCTAGTTGTTTTTCAAATCCTTCAAACCCGATTGTAGTTATTGGGGCGATCATTTCATCATGAGCCACACCCATTTTGAATTGCAGAAAAACTGAGATTTTTCCTTGTTTATTGAGAAAGTATCCTTTTCTTCATTGTATTCCCTATTTTCAAAAGCAATTCTTTTAATTTAATTTAGACAGATACATGCTTAAATATTTTTCAAGTTCATTTTGTTTTGGAATAGTAGCAACTTCAACCCTATTAGAAATAACTTATGGGTATCATTTGTTACAGTCTCACATAGTAGAGAATTTTCATTGCCATCAAATTGAGCTTTTGTATCATCATCAATATAGAATAGGTGAGATAGTAGGACACACAAACCAAAATAGCCTTGTTCAATCTGCAAAATAACTACGAAAAACCAAGAACTAACAAGATTTTGAAAATGAAAATACTAGTCCAACATTAAATCTTACACAGTGGAATTCACCTCATGCTTCTCCTTTAGTTGTGTAGGATGGAAAAATTCTAGAGATTAGTCATATACAATACTTTCTCTGCAATTAAAACATAAATAGATGAAAGAACTTTCCATTAGTTTGTAATGAGTCCCAATTATTTAAATTCCTACCCTGTGGTGTACAATCTCCAAAATTTAGTGAATGTCAATGAGTTTAAACAAAACTTATCTCAATGATAAATGATCACATGGAACAACAATTTATGCCCCATTTATGAGCTAACTCTCGATGTATGGATTTTGTAACATGCAAGCATCCATCAACCATTTTTCCATGATGCTTACCAGAACTAAGGCCATTACATAATTCCAAAATATATTAAAAAAATTATTTGAACACAATTAGATTATATAAGAACACATTCAAAGCGTGTAACTCCTTGATGTGTGATCCCTCTTATTGTTACAAATGCACACAAATAGGTCTACAACCAACACTAAGTCTGGGTTCTTCCTCTATCATTAATGTCTCACCAAAATAGTCATAAAATCATGTTGAATATAGCCACAAAGGCAACACCCTTATGTTGTTTCTCATCTACCTCATGCATCAATAAGATTCATTTTCATAAGTGTCTTCATGTGGGATATCTGGATGGTCATTTTGATCTTCATTTATTTGTTCATTATCTTCTAAAATAACAACTTGTGCATCGTTATCAGGTTCTTGGATCAATCTGTTGACAAAAAACGTACTAGTTCATTTCCTTTTGCATAAAATGTCATGCTTAGTGATGCATGAGCCACAATCATGACAACGTAAGTCATTTGATTACTACTCCTTTAGAACTCTAACACTCTCTTCTACCTTTCCTGGATGTATCGTTGTCAAGAGTCCTTTCCCAATGATCTGTTAGTTGCACCTCATCTTGTGCACTTACAAATTCATCCATTGAATTCAACATGATACTTTTAGAGACACTTGGATGATTTTCATTAACATTTTTCATGATTTTCTTTGCCATGGTATGAATCACCTTCTCATCTTTTACTAGTTCAATGTCTTTACTTTCATATTCAATTGCTTCACCTTCTTTGTCCAAGAAATTTTTGTTTTCAAAACCCATAATGATGTATTTGATGTTACACAAATTAGATACATTGTTTGTATCCTGACAACAAGATAGTAATATTTCAAATATCATTGAGGAATGATATATGGACTCCTTTGAATGAAACTGTTAGAAGGCTTGAAGTACAATACCAAATGGGACACATACAATCCCAAGTATGTATCTTTTCCAACTTCAAATGTCCATATTCCAAGACATATTGTATGAAATGGTACCTGAGCTATATATGCTTAGTATTTGAATGGAAGGCTGAGTTATTTGCAAGATGAATGACACTCTCACTATCAAAATACAACCTGTTATTATCTTGCTTCTTTCCCAATTCCTCCATAAACCTCTATAACCAAATCATTTCTTTACTAGCCTCTGTAGCAACAACATACTCTGCTTCTGTTGTTGAAAGTGCAACAACCTTTTGTAGTTTCAAAATCCAACTTACTGTTGTTTCACCTATAGTAAAAACATACCATGTGGTGCTCTTCCTTCTATCTTTATCACCTACCATATATAAATCAACATATCCATGTAGAACAATGTCTGAACCTCCAAAACATAATGCATGAGTAGCAGTACCTCTCAAATACCTGAGAATCCACTTTACTGCCTCCCAATGTTATTTACCTGGATTGTTCATATACCTTCTCACAACTGCCACTGCATGTGCAATATCGAGTCGTGTGCAAACCATTGCATACATCAAGCTGCCAACTGTTGATGAATAAGGGACCCTGGACATGTAATCTATCTCCTCTTGTGTATTGGGACACATTTTCTTAGTTAATTTGAAATGGCTAGCCAAAGGTGTACTAACTGGTTTTGCATTTTTCATTCTAAACCTCTCCAACACCTTCTCTATGTACTCACCCTGAGACAATGCCAATTTGCAATTTTTCCCGTCTCTTGTTATTCTCATACCAAGGATTTTCTTTGTAACACCAAAATAATTCATCGCAAATGAATTAGATAATTTCTTTTCGAGCACATTTGTATCCTATATATTAGACCCTGCAACAAGCATGCCATCTACATACAATACAAAGATAATATAACTTCCATTTTCTAGCCTTTTAAAATAAACACAGTGATCATAATGACATCTATTATAACCTTGTTCTGTCGTAAACCTGTCAAACTTCAAATACCACTGCCTTGGAGATTTCTTTATGCCATACAAACTCTTCTTCAACCTGCATACCAAATTCTCCTTTCCTTTGATCTCATACCCCTATGGTTGCTGCATATAAACCTATTCCTCCAAATCCCCATGGAGAAAATCTATTTTTACATCTAATTGTTCAAGATGAAAATATTCTACTACCACAAGACTTAAAATAGTCCTAATTGAAGTCATTTTAACAACATGAGAAAATATTTCATCAAAATCTATACATTTATTTTGTGCAAACCCATTTACAACAAGTCTAGCCTTGTACTGTTTTTTGCCTCCATCTTCTTCCTTCAACCTATAAACCCATTTATTCTACAATGCTCTTTTTTCTACAAGCAACTGAACCAAGTCCCAAGTCTACTTATTTACCAAGGAATCCATTTCTTCTTTCGTGCCTTGCTCCCACTTCTTTTTAGTGTCTACTTGCATTGCTTCTTCATAATTTTCTGGTTCACCAGAATCAATCAACAATAAATAATACAGTGACAAAGAATATCGTTCAAGGGGTCTACTTGACCTGTTAGATATTCTAACAATACTTTCAGAAGTTTGAGATACCTGTTGCTCCTGTTGTTGTACATTTTTATTTTCTCGTACCTTTGGAATTTCTTTTTCAGTGATCTCATCAAGCACTGTGTATTCTGGCTTTTCTTTTTCTTGTTTCTTTCCCTGCAATTAATCTTTGTACATGACATTATCATTGAATATGACATCTCTACTCCTAATGATTTTGTGATTTTCATAATCCTATAAGAGATAACCAAAATCATTAACATTGTATCCAATAAAGGTACACTTCTTGGATTTTGCCTCAAGCTTTCTTCTATTTTCTTTATAAATATGCATAAATGCTTCACAACCAAAAGTATTCAAAAAAGAATAGTTTACCTTTTTACCTATCTATGCCTCCTCTGGAATTCCACCATCCAAAGAGCTTGAAGTTCCTTTGTTTATTAAGTAGACAACAATATCTACAACATCTACCGATAAATGTAATGGAAACCCAACATGCAATCTCATACTCCTTGCACGCTCCATGTTTGTCCTGTTCATCCTGTCTGACACACTATTTTCTTGTGGTGTTCCTGGAACTGTCTTCTCTCTATGAATCCCATGGTATGAACAATAATCATCAAACTCCTTGCTACAATATTCACCTTCATTATCTGATCTGAGACACTTCAAACATTTTCCTGCCTCATTCTCAACCAAATCTTTCCATTTCTTAAAAGTATCAAAAACATCATATTTTTGTCGAATGCAATAAACCCAAGTTTTTTTAGTTGCATCATCAATAAAAGTAACATAATAATGAGATCCACCAAGAGATTATACCTAACATGGTCCCCATACATCTGTATGCACAAGATCTAGCCTTTCACTCTTCTTTTCTTTTCTGACTATGATAAATATAACTCTCTTATGTTTTTCATAAACACAATGCTGACATAAATCCAAATCAATTTGTTTAAGATCTCGAAAGAAATTCCTTTTGTGAAGTATCTGCATCCCCTTCTCACTCATGTGATCAATCCTATGATGCCAAAGTGTTGTATCCACTTCTGTAGAAGCTAAAGAGATATAAGAATCAATATTATCGGTACATAAATACAATGTAGCTACCTTCTCTCCTTTTGCTATCACTAGTGATACTTTGGTGACCTTCCATGCCTTATCTGTAAATATAGATATATAGCCTTCACTTTCCAACTGCCTTGTTGAAATTAGATTTTTCCTTAGATATGGAACATGTCTTATCTATTTCAGCAACCATTGGTTTCCATTCCTTTGATTTATTTTTACCTTTCCCATTCCAAAATTTTTGCATGGTGCATCATCACCCAAATGAACCTGTCCAAAATCACCTTGAACATAATCTAGATAAAATTTCCTATGGGGTGTGGCATGAAATGAATCCCCTAAATCTACTACCCAAGACTTAGAAATATTATCTATAGAAAGAATCAACGCATCTTGTAACACATCACATGTTACATTTGCTTCTTCATTTTTCTCTTGTTGTCCATCTCTTTGTTTCTTTGCAGCTTTGCAGTCTTTCTTCATATGTCCTTTCTTCCCACAATTCCAACACTCTATCTTTCCCAGTCTGGATTTGGATTTTCCCTTCCTAGAATTCCCGAGGTTCCCTGAGCCCTTTCCTCTATCCTTTTGTCTTCCCATGTTCTCCATGTTTAACACATTATTTGATGTCTCACCTGTGCTTTTTCGTCGCATTTCCTCATTAAGGATAACACCAACACCATCATCAAATTTTAGAGTGTTTGAACCAAATACAAAGTTACTTACAACTATAACCAAGACGTTCCAAATTTCTGGCAATAAGCACAATATTAGAAGAGCCTTGACCTCATCATCAAAGTCCACTTTTACACAAATTAGCTGATTAGTAACCGTATTAAATTCATTTAAATGATATGCAACAGACCCACCTTCTGACATCTTCATATTAAATAATCGCTTCATAAGAAATACCTTATTAGACGCCAAGTTTTTTTCATACAGTTTATCCAATGCGTCCATAAACTCCTTCATTGTCTTTTCTTTCTAAATATTGAAATCCACCGACGCTGCCAAGCTCAATCATATCGCTCCTAGTTCCTTTCTGTCAAGAACCACCCATTCTTTGTCCTTCATGGTCATTGGATTCTTTGATATTCCTCCCAATGGTAGGAATAAATTCTTCTGATATAAATAATATTCCATCTACATCTTCCATAACTGGTAGTTTTGGCTATTAAATTTGTCGACTCTAAAAATTCCATCTTTTTCCATTGCTCTCAGTAGAACCAGGAACCCTCTTTTCCCGTGAGTAACCTTTCGCTCTGATACCAGTTGTTAGAAAAAGCAGGCTCACAGAGCAATAAAAAAAATGTGGGAATAAAACATAGAAGATACACAATACAAAGATACACAGATGTACGTGGTTCACCCAGTGTGGGATATGTCCACCAGAGAAATTTCCAATTCCTTCCTTACTATTATACAAGAAAATGAAGGGATACAACCTACAACACACCCGATGTAACTTCCTCTTTTTTCTCTCATGATATTCTCGTTCAGAATACAATATTCGCAATAATACATAGCCACAATACAATTCCCTCATAAAAGAGGGTTTCCTTCTAGGGAAAAAAACCCTAAAATAACTTCTACTATCATATCTGCGGCCTTGTAATGAACGATCCAAATTGACTATGAAATTACAATATTTTACAAGGCAATTTTTCCCAAAATTTTTCTTCGGGGGCGCTGCCCCCGAATCCCCTACCAGGGGGGGGAATATAAAAATTGTCTCCCCCCCCTGGACCCCCTAGTGACATTTTTTTTTTGGGGGGGGGGGGGAATCCCCCCCACCCGCCCCGTTAGGGAATGGGGTCCAAGCACGACTGAAACAAACCTCCGAATTAGGAAGATAATTAGGATCCACAACCAACAAAGCTTGCATGGTATAACCAATGTAGTTTTAATTTCCAACCACTTGATTAAATTGTGAAATTGAATTTCTTCATGCCTTGCTCATTTTTGAAACTAATGGACACCCAATCCTATTAGTTCCATGTATTAAATGGGGCCAAGCCATGAAGTCCTGTTTAAATGAAAAATTTTCTTCTTTGAAATGGCTAAAGCCTCAAATTCCCGAAATATCTTTGAAATATATAATTTTTGTAAATTGAAGGTCTTTCCAATTGGATTTGTCCAGTCAAATAGATACATAAACCACTTATATATGGTCTAACATCCATTTACTCAAGAGTCAAAATATTCCCATGCTCTAAATTATGATCCATGGAAATCCATGCTTAGCCTTTCATGGCATAACCAATGTATCAACAATAACCAACCACTTGTTTAAATAGTGCAATTGAACTTTATCATGCATTTCCCAATTTTGAAATTAAAACTAATTGAAATCCAATCCTATCAACCCACCTATGAGAACCATATATTTAACATAGACCGATATATATGGGGTTTGAGACATTCTTATAACACATTTTTTAACACAAGATTCAAATATAATGTGGTCAAAATCATTATTGTACCATGTTTGAAGTAAAACAAGACTCGAAGAAGATAATGTAGGTGTGGAAAATAAAGGTGCTAGACTCATTTGTGAATACATTCAAGAAACATCATTTGTTTATGTGTCATGATTTGCTCTAGAAAACATGGTAAAATAATAAAGAAAAAATAGTTAGAATCTCAAAAACACTCATTTATTTAATCATGAACCATATAGATAAGTTTGGAATTATACAAATCCTTGTTCAAACTTATCACCCTTACAAGAGACCCCAATAATTACAATTTGAGACAAGTGTAGTAGATTAATGGGCTCTTCTTTAGTGAAACAACCATGTCACTAGAGACACAACAACAATCATCACAAGAAAACATCCACACATTGGGGATCTATATCGTTGTCCATATATGACTTTTGTTGGCGTAGATGGTGATACCAAGTCATCTTTGACACCTTCACCTATAATTGACGATGATCTCTGTTATCCCTGATATCTAGGGATAACTAGGAGATCATGTCTCGGGGCCCACATGTCCTAGACATGGAGTACCGAGAGCAGGATTGACCCTGGGCATGGTCCTAGAGGACCCATCTTTCTTCTTCTTCGCCAGATGTGTCCTGTTAGCAGTAGTAGCTTCCATCACCACCATCTTGGGCTTGCATTGGAGATGACTCTCGCTCCATGAGGTAATTGGTCCGAGGTATCATGGTATGTGTCATATTTGATCATTATAACCTTCTTATATATGCATTAGGTTCCTTTCATTTCTGATGACTGCTTGGATCTTACACTAATCCACTTGA
>SNQJ01S0001850.1:424030-439758 GCA_010110895.2 Picea sitchensis
TTGTCTCGCAAACAGGTGCCTTTTTCAGTGGAATACCTTCTCTTTGACTATCTTTCTTGGCAGTAATCTGTGAAAGGAAATCCTCATCTTGATCCTTTAAACCTTAAGACCTTTCAGAACCCCAGATTACTAGGGACGTCTCCATTGGGATTAGCCACCCTGAATAGAAAGAGCCCCCCATCGAGGTGACAGTGGGTGGGGAAGCTCCTGTTACGCCAGTTTGACTCTTGCCTTCAAGCTACTAAACTTGTCCTACAAACTGAGCGATAACAGGACACTCAGTCTATTACACACTAGACCTCCAAAACTCATCTCTACAAGTGTCCTAATCCTCCTGGGTCAAATACATCATACACTGTCGCACCTCGACTCATTGTCAAGTGTGCAACTCTCCATCCCGATGAAGACTCTATCTCGTCAAATTTTCATCCACACAAAGTTATCTTGTCTGTACCAAAGCACTCGAACTGCACCCATCGCAACTCACTATGACAAGCCACCGAAAGACCATCCACGGAGTTGGCAACCCGCCACACAACATATTGTTGCGAACCGATCTCTCCGCCAATTCACCAAAACTCCCAACCTACCACACCAGCAAGTTGCAATAGTCCACAACTCCTCATCTGACCGGTTTGCTCCATGTCTGCTCAACACTACTGTCATCTACAACAATCACTATAGCTCCCTCTCAGAGCTAGCTCCTCAACACTGCTACAGCTCCCTCTTAGAGTTGTCGCCTGTGAAAATAACTCAGATCCAACTGCCCTTCTCAAAACCTCAAGCTCTGATACCATCTTAGATTTTGAAGTGCACCTAGACTCAGTGCACACACACCTCAGGTTTGGTCTAGGTTCTCAACAGTATACACAGAATTACACAATTTGAACTATGAACATAAACACACTGAGATGCCTAACAACTTAGCACAACGGAAAATGCATCAGCAATTGGATCAAGCACAAGTACATAGGAATTTAATGCCCAAAATAATTGTTCTTAAACCCAGAACAATGGGCTCTCGTACCGAGGACAATGGCCCAATCTTACATAAAACAAAGATACCAAAAACACTTACAAATTATTGCAGAACCTTGCCCAAGTCTGTTGGATTGAGGCTAAGAGTTAGGGCATCCCATGCCCCCTCAAACTGTCCACTACCTCTACAACTTGGCCCCTTTATATAGGCCCTTACAAGGTTTCCCCAAGACTGTTGTTGTGGCCCACCAAACTACCCAAAAACTTGATTCTATACCAGTCCTCAAAGATGCCCTAAAACTGCCCTCAAGTGTGTTGTAAGGCTACTACAACAACCCCTCAATGTTGCCCTAAGACTGTTGTAACAGTCTTACATACCTGTGGCTATTAGGGTGGTTGTAACAGCCCCAAATCTCTGCCCAACAGACCTCTTACTCACCTCTCCTACCAAACCGAGGCTCCTTCTTGCAGGCTGAGCCTCTCACAGACCTATAATTACCTTTCCTTGGCTGGTCGAGCTCCCAGAATGTTGTGGCAGCCTTCTTCCTTGCTACGGTTTCCCTTCTTGTACCTGGTTGAGCCTCCCTAGGCCTGCAGCTGACCTCTCCTAGGTTGGTCGAGCCTCTCTAATTTGCAGGCAGGAGACGAGTAGTTCAGGCAGGGTCAGAGGATCAGGTGGAGTTGCTTGCTTGACTAGTGACTCTCTCCGGAGCAGAGTATCTTTGGTAACCGAAGATGAGTTTGCTAGGTTTATGTGGATTCGTATTAGCGTCGGAGTCTCCCCTCCGAGGGCCATATATATTGCAGTTTGATACTTTCCCCCAACCTCTTCACCATTTTCCATTCATAATGGTTCAAATGGGGACCCCTTTGTAGACCTGTACACCGGCATGACCCAATACTCCGCTGTTGGGGATGTCATCCTCTTAGGCGACTTCAATGCCCGTACTAAAGATCTCCAGATTCCTCTCCATGACCGATCAGAGGATGTGTTGTGCAACCAGGGGATAGATCCAGATTCAGTAGGGCTTCACCGGATGTCAGATGATGCTTTGGGGCCCACTACAATTTATGGTAAGCACCTATTGCAGCTGGGGGAATCCCAGGAGTTGTTGATTTTAAATGGTCTCCCATGTTTCCCAGACTCTCGCTTCTTCACCTATCAGCCACATGGTGGGGGTGTGAGTGTAGTTGATTATGTCCTCGTTGGCCAGAACTTGCTCCCTTTTATTCACCACCTCTCGGTCTCCCCCATCCCCCTTGTCGATCATGCACTTCTTTCCTTCTCTCTCCAATTTGACCCTCCCCCTCCATCCCATCTCTCCCCTTGGGGCCCACCCCAGACCAACTTTCGATTTGACGAAGGCGACCCTCACATCTTCTCTTCTATCCTATGCCAGATGCTCCCATCAAAGTCCCAGTTCTCCTCGCTTGATTCTTCTTCCACTAAATACACGTCTTTCATCTGCCATTTGGGAAGCAACACTCAAATCCTTCCCTCAATCCACTCGTCACACTTCCACCCCCAAAAAAATTGGTTCTTGCCCCATGAACAAATGGTACGATGAAGAATGCAAGAATCTACATCGAGAACTCCACCATGCTTTCATCCATTCTCAACCCTCCTATTACGACCTCAAAGCCTCTTATCGTCGGCTCCTCCGCCGCAAGAAACGACTCTTTGTCTCTCAAAAAAGACGGGACTTTTCTACTCTCCTTGCCCATTCCCCAAAACAATTTTGGGGTACCATCCTTCCCCGAGGTGCCTCCCTTCCATTTGACCTTGACCCTGCATCCATGTTCTCCCACACTTCCAATCTTTATGATATTCCCGAGCAGACCCAAATTCATGTTACCTCTCCACCCTCCCCCTGTCACCTTTTCTCAGACAGGGATATTCGAGAGGCCATTTGGTTGATGAACAGCAGCAAAGCAGTCGATGAGGAAGGTTACCAGGAAGAGTTCTTTAAGTACGGTGCCCATACTTTGGTTAGTTACTTGGCTAATCTCTTCAACCATGTAGTTCGTGAAGGCTTTCCACCAGCATGGTCACACTACATCATCCATCCGATTCATAAATCAGGTTCCAGCTCAAATCCCAATAACTACATAACGATCATGGTGGGCCACACATTCTCGAAGTTGTATGCTACAGTTCTTCATAGGAAACTCTCCAGTGACCTTGAGCAGAGACACCTCAGAGCTAGAGGACAGGCAGGTTTTCGACCGTCTCATCAGACCATTGACCACATCTTCACCCTCCATGCCGTGATTGAGGAGGCACGACACCGCTTGTCGAAAGTCTACTATTGTTTCATAGATTTTTGGAAAGCTTTTGACTTTGTCCCGAGGGAAACCCTACTACAGCGGCTCAGAGATATCGGCATCTCTGCGACTCTATTGACAACTATTACATGCCTATATGAGTCCATTCCTGGTCGTCTTCGCATAGCTCATGGGCTGTCTCATTTCATCCGAAGCACTATTGGGGTCAAACAGGGTTGTCCACTATCACCTACCTTGTTTGGGATTTATATTGATGAGTTGGAGGCATTTCTACACGAGCATATCCAGGACACCGATGGTTGTCTTCTTCACCAGGTTCTGATATCTATTCTACTCTTTGTTGACGATGTGGTCCTCTCCTCATCTTCAGAAGGGTTACAGAGGAAACTGGATGCCTTAGCTTTGTTTTGCAACCTTCGACAGTTGACGGTAAACCTGGGTAAAACCAAGGTTATGATCTTCAACAGGGTGAAGAAAACTTCAAACCTTCACTTCCTCTTTAGAGGGGAGGAGATTGAGATCACCAACACTTATACTTATTTAGGGGTGCAATTCTTAGGTCCCAGCTTCAGTTTGCGCCCAGCTCTTCAACCTCGAATCAACAAAGGTTATGGATCCTTAGCCCTTCTCGAGAGTCAATGCCTTCGACACCACTTCCAGGAAATCTCCTTCAAGATGAGCCTCATGGACACCTTGATCCGTCCCATTGTTCTATATGGCTCAGAGATTTGGGGACCATCCTTACTTGAATCAGATTGGGCTTCAGTTGAGCGAGTCCAAACTCTTCTTCTCCGCCGCATCATTAGATGCAAGAAGACGGTACCCCAACACATCATCCTTGCATAATTTGGGGCTCAGTCCTTCCGGCTTGAGACAGTCTTCAGATTGGTTTCATTCTTGCATCATGTCCGGGGCTTTGCAAACTCCCAAAAGGGAAGGGACCCATATCCTTATCTGGCATATTGCTCTTCTGATACTATTGCCCTTTCCACTCCTCCGGGTCGAGCCAGATCTTGGTTTGCAGGGGTTTCCGATCTCCTAGAGTCTGTGGGCATTCAGTTGGATCGTCTCCCTCCTTTTGGATATTCCTTAGACGCTCCTGGTCACCTTTTACCCACCAAATAGGATTTGAACAAGATCATCGGAGAGGACATTTACAGGCAGTTCGTCCATGTCAACTGGGTCAACCCTACGGGAGGGTTGCGCCCAAAGATGGCTTTTTACGTTGAGCACTTCTTGGAGTTGAGAAACGGGCTCATTGTTCGACCCCAGTATATGTTCCGTCACTGGATGCATGCTCTTCGCATTCCTCTAGGCCAGTTCAGAGTGGGTTCTCATAGACTTCGGGTAGAGACAGACCATCAGATTGATAGATCAGACAGAACCTGCCAGGTATGCCATTTACAGGAAGTGGAGAGCAAAGCGCACTTCATTTTTGGTTGCCCCGTCTACTACGAGATCATAGGAAGATTCCATTGCTTGTTTAGGGGTTCTCAGACCCTTGCCGACTTTTTTAGGTACCCCGATCAGAGATGTTTGGCCCTATATATGCAGGAGGCCCTTGAGTTTCGAACACATATGCTTCAACCCCCCATCAGACCAGACCCCACTCAGAGGATCGCAACATTTTTCAAGGTACTACCTTCCCACAGGGGCACAAAGATACCGTCGGATATCAGTACATATCCAGACCCTAGATCAGTGAGGATCTGCGCGACCTCACCCCGCCATACGAGATCTCAGTAGCAGATTCGTCTCAGATCCCTTACTAGGCGACGAACTAGGTCCTCCAAACCTCAACAGAGTGTGCACCCCGCCAGACAACGATTCAGCAGTTGGTCCGTACTTCCCACTAGTTCTTCGTCAAGCCAACAGACTTTATTGAGTTTCCTTCGTTCAGCCTCGAATGTTAGGAGAGATGGGTTTGATCCTCAAACTTATTAGCTCTTGGATCTTCTCCGCCAGTGCATCTTCGTCCCATTGCGAGACTCTGTAGTTGCAGTTGAAGATTCCTCATGCTTCAGCCCAGTTTACATTGCCTATTCTTTACTTCATGCATTGTATCTCTTTATAGGAGACTGTTTGGTACTCTCGCTTTGAATGGATATCATTGTACTCAACAGTCCCTTTGACCTACTTTGTGGTCATTAGTTGGACATTAATAAAATTATCTTATCTTATCGTATCTTATCTAGGCCTACGATTGGCCTCTCCTAGGTTGGTCGAGCCTCCCATAGTCCTCAACAGACCTGCTCCAAGCTTACTCGATTTTCCTCTTCATGGTACCTGCCTAAAACAAGAACAGAACAGTAGAACTAAGGCCTATTGGCCCCTCTCCATGGTTGGACTGAGGTCACCACAACCTCTCTCCCATGCTCACTGAGGTCACCACGATTCTCCACAAGAATGAGAATGTCACTCACACCTAATGTCCTTTTATACCACTCAAAAGCGTGAGTAAAAGCCCCTAATTTAACTCAACATTAAATTAGAATAGTTTAATCTTCTATGTGGGTGTGAAGCCCCTACACAAGCCCACAAAGCCCATCAACAAGCCCATGAAGTGTTGAAATATTGTAACTGCAAAGAGTATTCTATTTATTATTGAGTTATTATTAATTAGATCAATCCCCTTTTGTGGATTGATCATGTCGGGCTATGTAAATGACCAAATCCCCTTTTGTGGATTGGTCAAACCCTAATTATATCATGCTAATTAAGAAATCGGCCCCTAGGCCTAATTAAAGTGGTTTTAGCCACTAAGTGAAGAGGTCAGCCCTACCCAGTGAAGAGACACCTCCCTAGCACCTGCCAACCAGTATAAATAAGAGAGGCTAGAACCTCATTAGCTCACTCACTCAGCTCACTCATCTAGTGCACAAGTTTGAAGGAAGCTGCAGTTTCCAATTGCCGGAAGAAGGAAGAGAGAGGCGCAATGCTCAGTGTTGGATATTCTCTAGTGTTTCGGTTTATTGTCTTGGCAGTGTATTGGCTATCTATATTAAGGAAGCTTTTGCTGGGTTTTCTCCCCCATGAGGGTTTCCCAAGATAAATGATGTGTATCTTGTGATTATGTTTCTCTCAGTGATCCTGCATATGCTATTATTGTCTAGTAAAATGAAAAGAAACTTAATAGTTGCTCTAAAATTAACATGAAGCCCCAGCTCCATTCCAAGGGCGTTTTCACCCAAACGAAAGTGCACTGAGGTGCCAACGAGGATTCCCACATGCCTGACACCCAAGGCCACTTTTGGGAATACCTCTCGAAGCTACCAAAACATCAACATTCGTCACATGTAATAAGGGGTTAAAAGTGTCCTCGCATGGTAAACTTAGGAAATTTTTAAATTAACCTTTGTTGTGTTGTTGCTAGAAGAGAAACACAAGATGTGCATCATCTAATGGCTTGTATGGAGGTTAGACCCACCACTATGAGTAGGCACCCTGCATTGGGAGTTGTGTATATATATATGGAGTATCATCCATGCCTTGGGAAGCATATACCTTACCTCGATATCTGTGACACTGCATAGGGATCCATGTACCCATATTTGTGCATATCCACCGACATTGGGATCCATGTCATTTGCCTTGGGATCCATTTGCTTCAATGGGATCCGTGTCACTGCCTTGGGATACATGACAGTGCGTCGGGCTATGATAGGGATGCCACATCACCATAGTTGCCACATGGACTACTTTAGAAGGGTGACTCTTAGTTGGATCACATTAGCCCCACACATGTGCCACATTCTCTCTCATTGACCACAAGTGGGAGGTTGTTGAGGTAGTTGAGGACTTGGACCAAGTTGTTACAGGTCGTTACAAGTTGTTACACATTGTTACAGACATAGGCCGGGTTGTTACAAGTTTTGGACCAACTTGTTACAGTTGTTTACAGGTGGTTGAGTTGCTTATTGCCTTTTGGACCTTACACACTTGATGAGGTGCCCCTTTTGAACCACACATGCCTCCTTCTAGAGGGCCAGGCCTTGCTCTTGGTTGACTTTTCTACACTCTTATATGTTGACCCTCACTCCATGGACCATTTTATGAGGGCGCTCCACTTTTGGACCATTATTTGACTGGATCATGGGACGTTGGCATACTTTGAGGAGGGCACACCTTTATCTGTGCTCTATTAGACCACACGTGTGGTATCTTTGTCCTATTCTCACTATTTTATGACGATACCATCAATTTTGGGATTTTGTTGTAACTACCTGAGTATTATCCCATGGTTTCCTGTTCCTCGTTTTAGCACATGGTATTTTATCTACCCATGGTTTTCTACATGGTTCTAGAAGGGTACCTCTCGTAGATAGAGAAGGCTTTTCCATCATTTGTAATGAGAGTTTGGAGAATAAAGGATATCATTTGACTCATTTCTATTTGTGTTATTGGTTTTAGCTTGGTATGTAATGTCCCCCACCTCTTGATGAAGAGGGTTGGAGAGACTTAGTAGTCTAGCTTTCCCCACTAGACTATAGTCTCAAGCATATTGGGGACAAGGTCAACCAGAAAACATAATATTTTAAAGTTAAGTTGACTTTCAGGAAAAAGGATAACTCAACGAAGAAAAAGAAAAGATGAGTTAGGTTAAGAGTTAACCCTAGGGGTAAACTAACTCAATGGAGGAATAGATTGGAGCTATAAAGGAAAGGGCAGGGCACACTCCTTATTCATTCTGGATTATTATCTTATTTGCATTGGAGATCTTGAGCACAATCAGTTTTGAGGGTTTTGAGTCTAAAACCCTAGAGATCAACTCGGTGGTGAAATATCCCACCTTTCTTGATCCAGGCTTTGTCTCGGAGGTGAAATAATCCTCCCACACCATTCTACAGTGTTGCAGGTTGGTTCTACAAGCAAATTCCATGCTAGGGCGCAACCCAGGGGGGTTTCCAGCTAGGGGGGCGCACCATCTTGGAGATATTGGTTCGATCTGGAAGAAGGAGGAGGTATTTTGGAAAATAACCACTTGGGCTCTCTTCGTAGGGTCCCTAGCATCATTCTTGGTCTATTCTAGAGGATTTTATCCTTGCAGTTTATTTCTGTGAGCTTGGCACGAATTGGAGAGAAGGAGGGCGCATTGCAGAAAGTGGTTTTTAGTGTTGGTGGCTCAGATCTTCATAGATTGGCTTGAGACTTCACCATCTTGGTAGCATTGGCATGATCTATGTTCTGGTAGAGTTTGGTGGTATCTGGAAGCTCCTAGAGGGGAGAACGTACCCTCCTTGACTTTATCAAACCAGGGGGGGCGCAATCCAGTTTAGGGATTGCCTAGTTGGAGGAGCAGCACTTCTTGGATCAGCTTGAGACTTGGTCCGGAGGTTTCTATCAGCCAGATCTACATTCCGGGGGAGTTTGGAGGGATTTGGAAGTCAGGAAAGGGAGGGTTGAAACTTGAGAGTTTGGCAGCATCCAGAGAAGGGCGCAACTCAGCCAGTTGGAGAGGTTCTACAATGTATTAACGAGGCTCTCCTATCTTCAGTCAGATCTTGCTTGTTGGTGGCCATTGGAGGCTTGGATCCCTTCTCATACAGCCTTTGGGAGGCATTATATTTGTATTGTTCTTTTTATTGTATCGGTTGGCAACCCATTTTGATATTACTAGGGCTTTCTTCCAGATTTGCAGATCTCTTGTATACTGGATCTCCTTACTCTCTAAATAAAGGTCAGATCTGACATTGGTGATTCTCTACTGGTGTTCTTATATCTCTTGTCTTGTTTATGATTGTATGCTTCATATCTATTGGTCAATCAACATTGAATAATCCAAATGCACATCTTTATGGATACACCTGCAAACACATGAACAAACATAACAAACAGTAAACAGTTAGTGTTTTGAGTAAAAAATTTGGCTCAGGAACATTACAGTGGTATCAAAGCGTTGATCCTCCCAGCCAGTGGGGGTTAGCGCATGCAGAAGTTTAGTGGCATTCACATGGGCAGACGCAGGAAGCAGACAAGTGAGACAAAGGCCGAAATGGAAGGATCAGGTGAAGACAGTGACCCACAGGTTCTAGCAGGGTTCGCTAAGCAGTTGCAACACTCCATAAACATGACACAGAGCACCCTTGTGCACCATCTACAGGAAAACCATGAAACAGTATGCAAGGGACAGGCGGAAATGACAGAGACTCTAAGAAAGGTAAATCAAAGTCGGGAGAGGTTGTCACAACTCTTGATGCACATGACTCATGAAGGGAAGGGTCCGGAAGTATATGCCAATAGAGAGGCTAGTGGATCTTGTTGTTCCAGAGTCTGTACTTAAGGCTTAGAAGTACAATGTCTAGGCATCTGAAAGTGAGTAAGGGGTAGAGAAGGAAGAAATGTCAACCTTCGGCAAGGGAAGCTAGGGCTGATTTCTAGGTTGTTGTCTAGCTTCCAAATGTTCCTGGATGTTCACGTCCCTTTCAATCGCTGCCCACGAACGTTCAAGTTCTACCCGGGTAGTGGTTGTTTTAAGAATAGTATCAAAAAGATTCAAGGCAATATGTGTTTGATCTGATAGTCCGAGTTCAATATTAGGCTGTCTTGTCACAGGGACAGTCATAGAGGAACAGAATGATAAGAAAATCTCAAAGAACTTTTTAGATGTTGTCTCGATTTCGGTCGTATAAAGGAGAGTTTATAAGTCCAATAGTGAAAACAGGGTGCAAACCAAAGGCCCTTTCCCGTAACCGAGTTAAAATTTTAATAATTGTGTATGAGGTGTAAGAAAAATATTAAGCTGTCTATCATGTAAGGCTCCTATCAAGGGAGAATCTCACTCATAAACAGAAGAAGAAAAAGATAAAGAAATAACCTGATGAAGCATAAAATATGTATAGAAATCTAAAGTGTTTACTGGTCTTATACCTGCTAATAGCGGATATAGAGGAAAAACGGTAAACAATATAGAAAACTTAAAATTAATTCACTATAGTAGAGGTTGTACTAAGTTATAGTGAAACATTCATCAGATACATATATGAAATGAAATTAAATATGAAATACAAGGAAACAAACTCATAACACAGTCGTGACGGAATCGAGAATCTTCGGATTTGCTTTGTATTAACTCTCGAGGGAGAAAATCTCTATTACAATCGACCCAAAAAGGTCCAGCCCCTGTTCCTTCCTTCTATTGTATATTTATACAGATTTACATATGATGGAATCTGAATCGTTCCAGGATTTTCAGTTACAACAAGAAGGAGATCAATCGTTTCATTTCTTTATCTCTATCTTTATTTAGTACCAGAATCCTGCCCCTTGGCATGCTCTGTACAAGTGACACATTTCTCCACCAGCCGAGATATCAACCTAGAAGGTTCCGCTTGACAATTGGCCTCACAAATATAACAATCTCTGACTAATTGTGGCAACCTTTCTTCCATCTGTCGGTCTAGGGTGTCGATGGTGCACAATCGCACACTTGGTTTAATAATCCATTTATCTATTTGAACTATGTCTGCCTGAGTTACTTGTGAGACTTCAGCCGAATCTCTTTCTTCTTTCTCATTTATATCAAGCGAGAGTTTCGCCATATTCATTTGGCTCAATGTCTCAGCATTGCTCTCGCTATCAGTGCCTAACAAATTTCCATCTATAGAACCGAAAGCCTCTTCACAGGATTTCCTTACCTTCTTGGCTTGCAATTTGCCTTCTGATATGCTGCGTTCCCATTCTTTCAACAAAATATTACCTCGGGTCTGTTCCGAAATGGAAAACTCGGAACTATTTTCCGATTCCCTGTTTGTTGTAGCTATTACAGCCTCTTGAAATGCGACCCGAGCTGCTCCAACTTCTCTCTCTCTGACAGATAATTTTTCCAATACTTGATCGACAAGCAAGCAGTTGTCCCGAATCGTCTCTACCTTGGCAAGTAAACTTCGCTGGGCTGCAGAAACTCTGCTCCGAATCTCCATAGCCTAGGACTGGAATATCTCGATATTTATAACTTGGCTTTCGACGAACTCTAATCTAACCTGTAGCTGCCCTATCAAGTCTCTTTGCTAGCCTACCTGTATTTGACTGGTCTGAGCTACCATCTCTACTTGTTCGAGCTTAGCTTTGAGCAGCTCGATTTCCTTTTTATCGGCCACTCTTTCTTGTTCTATTCCTGTGTTTGCCTAGTCCTTGGCAGCTTCCTCTGCTTTGGCTAGTTTGGCTTCTAAGGTTTTGATGAGGCGATTTTTTCGCTTCAGCTGATTTTTCAAAACCCCGACTGAAAATTGGTTTGTCGTAGCAAACGCCCCTAATGTTCCAGCTATTTCTGTCGCAAACTCTTCTTTCTTCATATCTTTCCCGTCGGTCAACACCTTAAATTTCTTGGCCGTTGATCCTGCTTCTTGATAGAATTCTTTTTTTACCACAACCTTTCTCTTTTTATCAAAAAAGAACTCATTTGGAGGGAGCTCTTCCATCCTTATAGGTCTCAATTCTTCATTGAAAATCCACCCTGCATCTATGTTCCCTTGATTTGACTGTAAGGGAGTAATGGAGGCAATGGGATCTCCGATTTGCTTAGTTGATTGGCCTGGAGTGGCAACTGGAGTCTGCTTTTTCGGCGGATCGGGAGTTTTCATTTCTGGTTTCGGGCTCCTAGTTTGCTCTTCCTTGTCCTGGTGTTCTTCTTGTCTGGGTGTTGAATCTTTTGGGCCTTTGGCTTCTTTTTGCTGCACCTCTGCTGTTATTGGATTCTCACCCTGCAATACTGGGGGAAGACAACTCCGTCGATGTTCTTGGAATTTTAAAACATCGATCCTTTCTTCAGGTGCCAGGGCTTGTATCCGAGCCAAAACCTCGGCATAAAATCTCGTGCCTCGGAAAAAGTCATCCGAGGGCGAATTTTCATGCTCAAACCTTTTAAGCTCGCAATTGGCTAAGTGGTTACTTACGACCCTATGTGGATCGTGTTCCTTGAATTCGACATGAACCAATTTCAGGTCTTCCAGGGCTGCTACCTCAGCTTTAGCATGCCCGAAATCTAACAAAGAATAGGAATTTAAATGAATAGGAATAGGTGGCCATACCTTCTTAGAATATCCCTTACGTTCCTTCCTTACGCCACCAATTACGGTTTGCCTGGCAATCTCACGACAAGCCAACCTATCGGGTATGAATAGTGGTAAGGCATTCGGAGGAACAAAAGCGCCGAAAACCCTGAGATATGAAAATTCTGCTTCCACGTACCAATCGGCTATACTGCTCAGATTTACCGCGATACTGTCTGAGAACCAGGGTGGTGGGTGGCCGAAGATAGTGACATGCAGCGGTACCATTACCCAGTTCAAGATTTCATACACAAAATCTGAAGCTTTGTCTTCCCACAGCTTTGAATGGTAGACGTGGATGGGTTCAGCCTCCGATGGAGTCCAGCTCCAACTCATTAAGGGAAAAGGCATCAGAAAACACACGGCGTCCATGATATACACGGGCATAAAGAATGAAGCGATCTTTTCGCTCTCCTTCTGTGCTCGATACTCTGTAACTCGACTGGTTAAACTATCAGATAGTAGTTTAGCCCAATCGAAGGAACAGCCTTCGGCGACCGATGAATTAGAGGCACCCACTAAAGGAAAAAATGTGTGGTGTCCTCTCTCCCATATAATCTGCAGGTCATCATAGCCACATATTTGAACTGTGGTTCTAGAGAAGATATTGAATATATACCATTATTGTCCGCCATGAACTTCGTAGGGTGTGAAACCCAATCTTTGATTAAACCAGACATACTCTTGTCGTATTGCACACATTCCTTCTGTTTATAATTCTCCAAGAATTTGGCATTGTATGTAAGGTCTGACACGGTTGGCAACTTGTACATAGCCTGCAATTGTTCGGGTCTGAAAGTTCCAATGGTGACCCTCTGCTCGTTGACGATGGTTCTGGTTGGTATATCTACATGGTCTAATGCCCACCGGACCATATCGTAGTAAGGGAGCAGACATGGCCTAGCCGCTACTTTATGCATTTGAACCTGGACGACGATCTTATATTTGGTGATCAGGTCATATTTTTCATTGTCACTGGAATCATCCAAAAAATCTACCAATTCGGACTGTAAAACCTCAGAAATATACGACTAGGTCTTGACAGAGTCGACACTTCGAGGTGAAGTATCAGAAACATTGTCTGAACCTTGTCCCGAAACCTCAACAGTGGCTTTAGAGGCTTTTCACGGGCCATAACAATATGTATACATACATAAATTAGTTCGCTCGAAAAAGGTTTGCTCTGCGTAGAATAAAAATGAAATTTGTGACAACAAATAAAAGATCCATGCCTTTGACCATTTAAAACTAGGTCGTCCTTAGGAACAGAACGGTCAAATCGTTCTTAAATATAAATTTAGCAATAAAAACCAAATGCTTACTTGTCGATTCGCCTCATTTCCAATTAATGTCATAGATTTTGACAGTTTGTAATGCAAGTTGGTGCAAGGAAAGTTTAAAATTTCCTCGGAGACTGTGCATATTAATTTTCGTATTAAAACACTGGAAATGTTGGCTTAGCTTAATTAATCAGGCCTTTTTAAATGTTAATTAATCTTTCGGCATTCGCCTCATCGGAAGCTTTTGCTTTAGCTCTTTGAACCTCTAAAACCCGAGATTGCGATAATTAGTTTTGGTTAATAAAAAACGTAACCAGGATTAAGTGTTTAATTAATTACGTTTTTATTTATATCGCAACTTCGCGACTCAGGGTTTCAAAGGTATAGCTTCCGGGAGGCTTGTATGCCGAGTTGCGAAATCGCAAGATCGCGATGATATGATCTAATTAAAATAGAAGATAAAACCGGATTAAGTGTTTAATTAATTACGTTTTCATTTATATCGCAACTTCGCGACTCGGGCCTTCGAAGGTATAGCTTCCGAGAGGCTCGTATGCCGAGTTGCGAATTCCCAACAGAGCTTAACCGCGGTTAAGCTTTTTACCTTTAACATTAACCCGGGTTACTAAAACAAGAATCTCGCGGTTTCGGCTGTCGGGGTTATGACGGTAAGACTTTTGGGGCTAGCCAACGCTAAGACACGAAATCCCGATGATGCTTAATCGTGGTTTAGAGTATCTTTACTCTCGGTAGTGATCTGGGTAAACTTTTTAAAACTATTTCGTCGTTTCGCCCCTCGGGACTTGTAAACTATGTGATCTATAACTTCCGACATGCGACATCCCGAGGTAAAAAAGGAGAGATTCGTTTAAACGTTAAAAAGAAATAAATCTTGCCTTAAGAGTATGATAACCGTCGCTGCTTGCGCGATGAGACTTCTGAGATTTTTGGGAAAATAAAGGAAAATACCAAAACCAGTTTTCGATTTCAAGCGTTAAGATATAAAATTTAAAAAGGGGCTGAAAAACAAAGGCGGCTCCAACAGATCTCATGGAGGGGCTAGACCTCAACAGGAGCACAACCCCCATTATCACACTGAGGGATAGAGATATGGAGGAGGTGCACCCCAGGGACAGAAATACAGTAGGACCACCCCTAGGCCCTATCTACCTACATTCTTGGATACTCAGCCACAACACAACTATGAGGATGAGATTGAGGATAATTTTGAGCAATATGCTAGAGAGTATCATGCCTTAAGTGCAGAGTTTCAAAGGCGAGTCACGCTCGATCAGTATTGCGGGATCAAATTTCGGGGCAAACCAAAACAGTATTAAAGGCCCAACTATGAACTGGAGCGTAGAGCAGGAAAAATAGAAATCCCTTATTTTGATGGATCTGCTAAGGTGACATCACAAGCATGGGTGCAGAAGTTGGATACCTACTTACAGCATAACCCCATGAGAGAAATGGATGCCATCAAATTTGCCACCATGTACTTAGATGGCAAGGCTCATGATTGGTGGTACCATGGGTTAACCACATTGGGTCACAATCAGATTACATCCTACATAGAGTTCACACAGAGGCTCATTGACAGATTTTACCAAGGGGATCCGGGGCTACCTTTTAGGGAGCTCACACAGCTCAGACAAACAGGGTCACCGGAGGCTTACATAGAAGAGTTCCAGAGGCTAGCAGTGATGGTACAAGATGTGTCTCAAGCGAGAGTTATGATGCTCTTCACAGAAGGGTTGATGGAACCCTTGAGGGGTTGGGTCAAGGCCTTTAAGCCTACCAACTTGCATGATGCCATCTGGAAGACCAGAGACTTAGGTTCGGCAGCTAAGACGAGATTCACCCCTAGACCTCCAATCAAGGGGGTAGAGATCAAAGACCTCCTATGCAGCAAGGAGGGAGAGACCCAAGGGGATTTGACCGAGGAAGGGGTAGGATGGATAAGCCCACTAGGAGGGAATTGAGGAGGAAGTAGTTGTGTTTCACCTGCAAGGAACCATGGGACCTGTTGTCGTCCTTATACACACTTGCAAACGTGAGCTAAGTCCTGCTCACTCAGTGTGTCCTCAGAGGCACAATGCCTAGGTTCAAAGTCCACGCTGTCACTTTGACTTGAACC
>SNQJ01S0001850.1:439768-476719 GCA_010110895.2 Picea sitchensis
TATCTTATCCAAATTTATAGTGCAATTTTTTCTATTGTTATATACAAATTCACTGAATGTAAAACCCACAACCAATCTTCAAAATGAGTGGCAATATCCTCTTATCCCACAGGGTTTGGACATCCTATCACATTCAAATGCTTATATATGCATAGAAATAGAACCGATCAACTTATTCATTTCTATAGAAAAAAAAAGGCTCCAATACAGAAGGGCTCGATGTATGCAAATAGAACAAATCATTTGACATAAATGTTATTAAGAAATTGTATTAATCATTGGGATGATGATAGGTAGGATTGGAAATTGTATGAAAGTATGACAGAAAAAATAAGATCATAAAATTTTCATAGTTTCCTCATTCCAAAAAATTCCTAAAATTCATTACAAGCTCACAATGAAATTTCTATGACTCCTAAGATCTACCTTCATATATTAATATTTAAGGTTTGCCTCCACATATTCATAGTTATAATTCATTACAAGATCACAATGAAATTTCTATGACTCCTAAGATCTGCCTTCATATATTAATATTTAAGGTTTGCCTCCACATATTCATAGTTATAGAGTGTGGATACTTCACATAAAAGGGTAAATAAAGCAACTTCTTCGGATTTAGAACTGGAGCTTGTGGGAAATGTGGAGCATGGATAAACTTATAATGATAGATCTTGGGCTTTATTAAATTCAACCATTTCTACTTTACATCAATTTCCTATGTAAATATCATTAAATTAATTTGCATACATTGAAATGATTTTGTGATGAAGGACTACCTTGTTCAATAAGAAATGATTTGCATACATCGAACCCTAGGTATATTGGTGGAGATGAGTTGTAGTTATTCAAAGAATATGTGATTGAATAGAGAGCTGTGTGAAGATGACGAAAGAAAAAGAGATCTTTTGTTTGGCTTTTTCTTTGGCCAACTTTACTTAAGGAGCAATTACTGTACTAGGTAATTGCAATACCAACCTACCGGTCTTATTTCCTTTCTACAATTTAGTTGCAGTAGTATGTAAGCAACACAGAACCACCGAACTACCATACTTTTCCAGGCACCTTGTAGAGAATTACAATCCTCAAAACTTTCACCCTTCACACCTTTTTCTCTCTCATGCTAGTACGATAGCTGTCTTTTAAGTCCTCACTCGATTTGCTTTTTTTTTCTCTTAACTTTAGATTTGCACTCATTGAGTAATAAGGTAAATGACACAAACATGAAATATAACTACACCTATTTTTTGACTCATTATATGTAACTACATGATGAGAAATATTGAGCGATGCAGGTAAACCCAAAACGTAGAATGTTTAGCTTTTATGGACTATGGGGTGGCTATGTTTTTTTTTTTTTTTGGTTCATTTTTGTTTGGATGTGACCTTGGGGTTTTTCTTCACATGTGGCTTTCACATTTCATGGAATAAAGTTAATCATAGATTGGGATTAATGTTAATTATAAATTGGGATAATGATAAAGAGGGTTAGAGGAGAGGGTGTGGATCCTTGGAAGAGGGAATGGAAAAGAAGATGATGTTGAATGTAAAAAATTTGCAAGGTGACAAGTAGGTTTGATTTATTGTGTTTAGGAAAGTTTTAAGGATCTATATTCAAAGTATAAAAATCTTGGTAAATTCAATGAATTCTTAAAATTCTAATTACAAAATGTTTGATAATAATTTTGTAAAATTATTTAAATTTATAAGGATTTTGTGATAAATTCTAGAAAATTTTGGCGATTTTTAAAGTAATATACTTTTATATTATATATTTAAGTGCTTTAAAAAAAATGGAAATTGGAAACTCTTAAAAAAAATACGAAAATGAATTCATAAACTAAATTTAGCCTCTAAAATTTCCCCTAACTATATTTGTGGTGATCTAAAGAGTTTTTGTTTTGGTCACATTCACAAGCTCTTCAATCTAGCAGGGTTTCCCTAAACCATGGACTCAAAGCCCCATTGTTCCTATTTTTAAAAGCGAGGATAAAAACAAACCCTCTAATTATAGGACCATTATGATTAGCCATATTTTAGCCAAGCTATATGGAATTATTTTGGAAAAGAAGACCATCAAATGGATATAAAGATAGGGGAAAAGGGATAAAGGCTAGGCCACATTTAGGAGCTATTATTCAACTTTGGACCACCTTATTATGCTTATTATCATTGAAAAGGAGTGTTGTAATAATAAAATTAATCTCCTATGTTGCTTTATTAACTTTAGAAAAGCGTTTGACACGGTTCCTAGAACTAACCTTTGGAATCGATTAGAAGAGCTATAAGTTCCTTTTGAGTTGAGAGTTGTGGCAATAAGGTTGTAAGAGAAAGTTAATGCCAAGTTTAGAAACACTTAGGGATATTAAGAAGATATTAATTGTGATATTTGAGTTAAGAAAGGATGTCCCTTGTCCCATATCCTTTTTCCATATACATTGAAACGTTAGAGGATTGTTTGGAAGAAGCAGGGTGTGTCTGCACGACTTTAGTTGGAATAGTCATTATCCTTCTTCTGATGTTGGTGATATTATTTTTATGGAAAGGTGTCTGGATGATACCGAAAAGAAAATAAGAATTCTCAAGGATTCTAATCTAGTATATGTACAACTGCTAACACTAACAAGATAAAGGTTACGATAATCAAATCCAAAAATATTATTTACAATAATTTGATGTAGGAAAACAATATCTTGGAGGATGTGACTTCAAAAAATGATCTCAGAATCAAACTACATCACAAGTTAACTTGACTATACGATCCAAAATGGATCCAAACCGATGAATGAGTGTAAGACTTAGTGCTTGCAAGATTAAACTGACAATTCATGAAGGTCAATAAACTATGTAAGCAATGTAAATGTGAAAGTCAAATAGGACAATAATGAAAATGTGAGAGGAAAATAGAGAATTAAATGTAATAAGAAAATGGAATAAGAGAGAAGGTTGAGGAAAGAAAAGTGAAGGGGCATGGTTTTTTATCTTCCCCTTCACCCAAATCTCCCTATTTACTCCATCACTCTCATTCTCAATGGGTCTTTTGGCCGAGGGAGAAAGAGGCATAGAAAGCCATGAATGCAATGTATCAGAGACTGTAAGAATAAAAAGATTGAGCCCCATTCGAAGCTGGGTTTTCCTTGTTGGGTTTCCAGTGAAAAACTTATGTGTTCATGGTGATTTCATGTGTTTTATTTTAGTATGTTGAGCTATCAATTTTTTTTCTTGCTTCATTTAAGAGATGATATATGGATTCCCATGTGTTTTAAATTATTGTCTGTAATTGGATTTTAGTGGAAATGAGGAACCACAACAACTCTCAAATGTATATCGTCCATTTCCTATCGAAGTCAAAGATTGATGGTTATGAATATTTGTCTGTTGGTTGAATTTACATTGCATGGGCATCTAAACTAATTGCTAAGGTGTTTTTATCTACCAGGACTATAATCCTATCTCCATGGGAAATTGAATTGTTTGATGGTTAATTAATTTTCATTGCTAGTCGATCCCTCCGGTAGATTTGTATACCATTGGGTCGAATTATTTAGTGTTGGGGTGTCTAAATTAATTTCCAGGTTGAACTTAAATCTGTTGGGCGAGTTCACATTCCCTTGGGTGTCTAAATTAAATGTTGGGCCAAATTTACATTTCATTGGTCGTTTTACAATTATCTAGGATTTTTTCCACTTTTCTGATATGATTTGCAAGTCCCTGGGATGTTTTCCCACTTTTTGGGGTCAATTTCTCATTGCATGGGTGATTCTATACTCAACCAATCCATTTTATCATCATTTGAACCGTACTTTTTGTTGGGCACTTTAATTGTCTAAATAAATAGATAATTAAGGTGTTCAATATAAATTGTCAAACCCAGGGAAGTTTTGTTATTGCAAGATAATTGTGCATAGTCTATGCTAGATTGATGAAAGAAAACATTAATCAAGTTGCAGTATTGAAAGAAGAAAGAGTTTTGGAAAACTAAACACTAGCACAAGTTGCTGACACAGCTGGAGTTCTAATCTATTGTTGCAGGATTGAAATCACGCTTGCCTAATTGAAATCTAGATTGATGAGTGTATAAGAATCTTGGATTATCTATCTTATTTTGATTTTCTATTTTATCCTTGCAGAAAGGAATTCAATGCTAATTGCAGAAAGGAAATCTACTTTAGTTGAAGGGAGTAAATTCACACTTCTAATTACTTATTGTTGAAAGCAAAGTTTTATCTAGTACAGAAAGACAATTATCCAACAGTATACAAACTTAACTTTTGTTTCTCATGAGACACACTGATGCGCATTTGACAGAAATGAACTGAACTGCAACAACAATTATGATCTAAGAATGCTAATAGGTTATTCACATAAATCAAAGTAGCTAATATAAAACAACAAAATAGAGGGGAGTCTGTGAGGAAGCTGGGCCCTTTCCTTCTCACTGAATCCACTCAAAGAGATCACAGTAGGTTGGAGAAACTCAAGTCACCTTCTTTATTAAAATCACCAAAATTGTTCAATTACAAGTTGCTTCACTTTACTTCACAATTCCATAGCTAATCTCTGTTGTTAATGATTATAAAATCTTTGTTATTTAAAGACAAAGTCATTTAGTTCAAAATGGACTCAGAACAGCCTTGAGAATCCCATATTCTCAATTTGTTCATAAGATACAAGAGATCTGTCATATTCATCAAATATGGACAAAGCATCAACGTGAGCCAAAACGTGTAACAACAAAGGATCATTCTTCAGGATTCGACTTTTAGGATCGGTGGCCATCTGTTGCAGCGAGTGTAACAACTTTTAGAATTGGTGCGCATATGTTGCAGTCAGTGTAACAGCTTCCAGGATAAGTGGGTGTCTGTTGTAGCAAGTGTGACAACTTCCAGGAAAGGTGCGTGGTTGTTGTAGTCGTGTAACAACATGCAAGACTAGCACACAACTGTAACAATTGGTGTAACAACAACGATATTTCTTTAAGTCTTGGATGTTCTACACATTTTGATCATTAGTTGCGCATTTATGGGTAAAATATGAGAAATACTACCAATCAAACGTGTGAAATAAATAAGAATATCACAGCAAGATTAATGACTCATACCTTAGGAAAAAGGTTCTTGGAAGTATTAAAATAGGCATTTAGCATAGGAATGATAAGTTTGAAAGGGTAAAAGATATAGTGAAAAAGGGACATTTCTGGGTCCTAACATGCTCCCCAACTGAAGACATTGCATGTCCTTATGAAAAAACACTTTCAAACCCATCATTGAATCTGAAGTAGGGAGATGACTCCTCCCATGTAAATTGCTAAGACAATTCGTTAAGTACCTATATGCAAAAATGTGTGTACCCCCAATATCTGTTAGCTCAAAAATTTGTCCTACTTGCCTTGTCTTTAAGAATAGAGTGCAACAAAGGTTATTGTATTTGAGCTATTGGTGAACCAACAACTACTCTATTACGTAGGGATATCCTCTTTCTTACTGGTTCTTGTGGAGCAGTAAGGTCAAATTTTGTTTTAACTGAGAGGTTGACTGGTTCTTCAAGCTAGCCATTGACTGGCACTTTTACTATTTTATAGCCTGCCTCAAAATAGATATTACCACATTCAGAGCACATGAGCTCTCTATGTTGGTCCATAATAGATTTTCTAAGTGATAATATGTCTAAGGATATCCCCTCTGGATTGTTCTGACGAGCCACCTATAATTCATCCCTTAAGGAAGCCAACTCTGCTTTGAGGTTGTCATTTTCTTTTAATAGTTCAGTAATCTTGGAATTTGTTGTGTCCTCTATCTTCTTCTCAATTTGAGAAAAAATTTGAGCAAGTGCCACATCCTCGCAAGTTAGTGTAACTGGTTCTTGTGTGGAAGATACACCCAAGACTTGTTCAGGTGCAACAGTTGATTATGGCCTGACTAATTCTTGTGGAATAGTCGTTTCCTGGATAGATGGTTCTTGTGTAACAGCTAAGTTAGGGATGGCGGTATATTGCTGAACAATCTCTGTAGTAATGGAGGGTAATGGACGAATAATAGGTATTGCATGTTCCATATCCGTCCATCCCACTGATGCTGCAGTAGACCTTGCTGAACGAGTTCTCCTCCTAGGTAAAGTAGAGACAAAAACATTGTCTTTCTTTTTCATGGGCTTCAGAGAGGAAGGGTGTTTTTCAACAATCTGACAAAAAGGAGGGTGTTCTTCAACAACTATACAGGGAGGAAATTCTAGAATGCTAGGGTCTGGTAGAATCTATACTTCATCAGTCATCAAGGGATGCACAAAATCATTAAGCGGAGCCGATGATTCTGCTATAACTCGTGTACATTCCTCTTGTAATGATAAAATGGTAGCCTAAAATTCCTTGCACAAGGTGAAACCTAGAATACGTACCTCCATAAATTCTGGTAGGGTCTAAGTATGAGTAGACTCAGGACACTCTGTGGTAGCATCTGGTACAAACCTGTTGATGCCCCTCTTAGATCTTCTTGTAGGCTTATGTTTTCTTTTATGAGGCGATTCAATAGCAGTGATAATAGGGGTCTGAACTGATGATGCAACACTAGGAGAGTTGCTTCTGTCGATTCTCTTATGAGATTCTCATCTAGATTGATGTTCGGTTGGATGAATTGATTCATTAGCAGATACAGTAGATACCGGAACTGCTGTTACAGCAACAGGTGGATTTTGAGTTGTTGTTGGTGCCACAGGAGAAGGAATTGAGGTACTTGCAGTTGCAGTGGATGCTGGAGCTGTTGTTACAGTGGATCTCTCTGACTTAGTTCTTGTCTTTGGTAGTGTAGAGACAGAAGGAAGGGATTTCCTTTTCTTAGCTTTAAGGGTCCGAGGGAGTTCCTGAACCATGACTATTGCAACAGAGGCCTGAGGCTCATGATTTGGTCCAAGGATTTCACTATGGACTACTGGCTCAACCACCACTAAGGGCAGAGGATTTAACTGTTCTGGTTCAATAATATCAAGGCGTTTCTGAGCGATGTGAGAGGTGCTTCGGATTTTTTGTTTGGTGTTCGGAGTTGACTTGCAGGCAGTAACAGTTGGGGTGTTCATTGCTGGTGCAGTTGAGGGTACAAGATTTGAATGTTCTGGGTCGACTGTAACAACAGGCACAGGAATTGGCTCAGGTAATGGGTCATTAGGAATTCCCATTCCGTTATGAATCAACAATCCTATTAGTCTATGATTTGAAAGATAATTAATGGGGTGCTTGGATTTCTTAACAAATTGAGCCATATTATGCAGGGATTGAAGTAGGTAGTAAGGGATGTTGATTAGCTTCTGATGTCGCAAATGTGATAGTAGAATAAAATAAGAAAAATAAACAACTTGATATCTCCCTTCACATGTAATGTACCTTTTTACAAATTATGATACCTTCCCCCATGTATCTGGTAAGGAACTGACATATGCACCTTAGCCTTTGGTCTGTACTCTCTCATTTCCCATGAGAAAACCCTTCTGTGCATTGGGAAGATGCACTTTCCTGTTAAACCATTTGACTCTCATGGTTGAAAATCCTGTCACAGCGATTATGCTCTCTTCTGTTACTAGAATCTGCACTCCGTGCACCATTGAATAATCGTCTGCAAGATTCTGAATGAACTCTAAGACTTCTGCTTCATTAAACCCCTATAGCTTCTTAAAATATGGAATCCAGCCAGCCTGCAGAAATATTTGATAAACATCCGGGTGTAGCAGCAATGTATTGATATTTTCTGGCTCATATCTCACGGGTGTTCCTCCCATGACGGTGTGCTTGTATTTAGACAGTAAATTAGGAGGAGAGATCAACACCTAATCCAGAGACAGAGAAATTTGATCATGGATTTACATGAAGAACCCAGTGTCACAACAAAAATAAGCGGGGTTAGAAGGTGGCAAAGGTGAAATATAAAAAGGGAATTTTTTCGGTTAGGTCGACGTGGATGTTCATTTCCTCCCCAACTAATCTTGTTGGCTCGCATTTTAACGGATTAGGACGATCGGTTAGATAGTAATTAAAGTTTGATTTCATATCCATATCAATTAGATACGTAAGATTAGCAGCGTACCTCATAACTTACCACCCGAACTTAGCTGTCGAAGTAACTGCACTATAGAACCGCCATTTGATCTGCGCGGAGTGGCTGTAATAATGAGAGATGACTCTCGAACGTGAGAAATGACGATATGACAAGTCGAGCATGAGTGGAGTCCTTCTATGGTTGAACAGTTGAAAATATGTGGATGTGGAGTTTAAGTAATGATGAAGCGGCTATTTGTGGGATAGAGAGAGAATAAATTAATTTTGGAAAAATGGCGGCAATCTTGACAAAACAACAATGTTGTCGTATGTAGAAATGACAGAACTGCTAAGAATGTGGTGAAGCAATGTAGAAACTAGCCAAAAGGAAAAATAACAGTAGGTGTAACATCAGATATTTTGGCCGTAATTGTGGCACTAGGTGTAGCAGTATGTAAATTGGCCAATTTGTCGTAAAAGGGTGTAATAGCATGCAGGGCAAAAGAGCCGAGAATAGGTGTAAAACATGCAAATCGGCCAAAGGGTGTAACATCATGTAGGGAAAAAGAGTCAGGAATAGGTGTAAAGCATGCAAATCGGCCAAAGGGTGTAACAGTAGGGAAAGCGACCAAAAGGGGTAACAACATGTAAATCGGCCAAAGGGTGTAACAACATTTAAATCGGCCAAAACACAAAAATATTTAGTTTTTAGGAAGTTTTTCAACTTCCAAAAACTAATCCTTTGGCGTCTTCTGTTGTAATCTACCTTGTTGTTCTTCAATTTATCTGTACACAAGCAACTGCCTAATACCTTTCTAGGCTAAATTTATTAGAGAAAAGAAAAAAAAAAGAGAAATGAAAATGCGTGAAGAAAAATGAGAAAATTTTCAAATTTGCACAACTTATTTATATACAAAATTTTATTTGAAAAACAAATGTCCTAAAGTTCAGAAGGGGAAGGAGTAGGCTCCATTCCCTTTAAAAGTTGGTAATCTATATCAGCGGTGCATCTCAATTTAAATTCTTCCTTGGAAAACGAACGTTGATACAGGCATAAGCGATGACCATTTGCATATAACTGTGTATTGGATCTGTCAATAGTAATTAACCTGACTGTCCCATTGGGAAAAATAGTGTCTTCCTCATAAGGTCCAAGCCATCGTGTACGCAGCTTACCCTGAAATTCTTTAAAGCGTGAATCATACAACAGAGCCCAATCCCCTTTTTGGAATAATTTCTTTTTGATGACTCGGTCATGCCATTTTATTCTTTGTTGTTGAATCACTATGGTTTGATGAATAGCGTCCAAATTCTTTTCATCAAGCTCATTGATTTGTTTTTGTCTGGCCTTCTATGCCATAGTCAAGTCGAGGTTGACTATTGATGCATTTCTTAAGGTTTTGATTTCGAATTCAATGGGAAAAACAAGGCTTTTCCATATACAAGCTCATAAGGAGAAAACCCAGTTGTGTTCCTCCAAGTAGTTCGATAATCCCATAGAGATTCATGCAATATTTCAGACCAATCCCTATGATGTTCTCTCACCATCTTAGTAAGAATAGCTTCTATGACTTTGTTGGTAATTTCTACTTGGCCATTACCTTGTGGATGGTATGGAGAAGTTGTTTTATGTAAAACATGATATTGACTGAGTAGGGCTTCAAACTTATGTGATGTGAAAGGGGGTCCTCCATCAGTTATTAATCCTCTAGGAATTCCAAACCTAACAAAGATATCTTCAAACAAGAATGCTAAGACAACTTCTTCTGAGGCCCTGATGAGTGCTTTTGCTTCCACCCACTTGGTCATGTAATCTGTACAAACCAATATATAAACTTTCTGATTAGAAGGTGGGTTAATGGGCCCTACAAAGTCCATGGCCCATCTCTCAAAAGGCTCTAACACTACTTGAGGCCAAAGAGGCATCTCATCCCTATGATTTGGCTGACCCATTCGTTGGCAACTGTCACAAGCCTGGACATACTTCTTGTCATCTTGAAATATGGTGGGCCAAAAATAGCCCATCCTTAAAATTTTATGTTCAGTCCTTTTATCAGAAAAATGCCCCCCACAAGGGCCATCATGGAAAGCTTTGAGAAGCTCATAAACCTCAACATCCCTCACACATCACCTAATTTCTTGATCCAGGCATGTGTAGAAAAGATATCCCTCTATCCAACTATACTGAGCACTCTTCTGAATGATTTTCTTTCTTTCTCTTGGGGAGAGATGTGGAGGTACCTTCCTTGCAACCAAGTAATTAGCAATGTCGGCATACCAAGGTGAGTGAGTAGATATGGAAAACAAATGTTCATCTGGAAAGGAATCATCTAATGGTGAATTATCATCATTTATATGCAGTCTTGAGAGAAAATCAACAACCACATTTTCTTTCTGGTCTATCTACTATAGTGATGTCAAATTCTTGAAGTAATAACAACCATCTTGTTACTCTGGCATTAGTAATAGGTTTATTCATTAGATATTTAATTTATGTATGATCAATATGAATAAAGGTAGGATAACCAGTGACATAATGCCTGAATTTATTGATTGCATAAACTACTGCCAAGAATTCTCTTTCAGTAACTGTATAATTTAACTCATAATGAGCCATGTTCTTTCTGATATAGTAGATAGCATAGGGTTCTGTGTCCTCATGTTACCCTAGTACTGCACCTATTGCAGTGTCTGAGGCATCTGAATAAATGTGAAAAGGCAAAGCCCAATTGGGCCCTCTCAAAATGGGAGTTGTGGATAATTTATGTTTCAGACCTGTAAAAAACAATTCACAATTGTCAGTCCAATGAAAATCAACATCGTTTGTTAATAGGAAAAACAAGGGGGAGGCAAGTTTGGAATTTTTTTTAATGAATCTCTTGTAATATCTAGCATGCCCTAAAAATATTCTTACCTCTTTCTAAGTTGTTGGAGTTGGAATGTCCATAATTACCTGGATTTTGGCTAGGTCTACCTGAATTCCTGCATAATAAATAAAGTGTCCCAGCACCACACCTTCACTCATCATCATATGGCATTTTTCTGTGCTTAAAGAAAGATGAGATTGTATACATCTTTTGAGCACTTTCTCCAGATTAGTCAAAGCTTGATCAAAATCAATACCATAAGGTGTAAAATTGTTCATGAATATCTCCATACAGTCATTCACCATATCAGAAAAAATACCAATTACAACTCTCTAGAAAGTGGATGGCGCATTACACAAGCCAAATGGGAAAAACTTGTAGGAAAATGTACCCCAAGGGTTGGTAAATGTGGTTTTATCTTGGTCCTATGGAGAAATTTTTATCTGGTTATAGCCACTGAATCCATCTAGGAAAGAAAAAAACTTTTTCCCAGCTAGGTTGTCTAGAACCTAATCAATAAATAGCAAAGGGAAATGATCCTTCTGCGTGGCCTTATTCAGGGCTCTATAGTCCACACACACTCTCCACTTACCATTATTTTTAGGTACAGTTACCAACGGTGAAACCCACTCATTGTCTGATATAGGATAGATGAATCCAGCATTGAGAAGTTTATGGAGTTCCTCTTTAACTATTTCTTTAAGATTAGGGTTCATCCTCCTTTGGGGTTGGCAAATGGGTCGGCATTCTTCCTTGATGTGTATATGGTGGGTACATAATTCATAATAAATTCCTTTCATGTCCATGTAATCCTAGGAAAATGCCTCCTTATGTTCAATTAGTAATTTCATCAATCGACGAGTTTCAACAATAGATAAATCGGGATTGATGTTCATGGTTTTTCCAGGTTCGATTTCTACAGTGATGATCTTAGAACTGACTTTGGGAAATAATTCGGTGGTTACTGTTTCAGCATTTGTTGTTACAACGTTTGCTATTACAACGGTTGTTGTTATAGCTGAATCGATTTGATTTACAACAGTTCCAGAGAACATTTCTGGGCTCATCTGTTCCTGGGAAATAGGGTCAAAGATTTCATTCAATCGGTGGTGCGTGTTTTGTGTAACATCAGAGGGGTAACAGATAAAATAATTTATTAACTCATCGTTTGTCTCATCTTTGAAACTCAGGTCTTTTCCTATGGTTAACACAGGCAGAGCGCTTTCATCCTCCATGTCCACCCATAAAGAATTTTCAGGTTCCGTACTAGGTGTAGCATGAGTATACAGGGTAAGTTGTTTCATGTCATAACAATTGGAGATGGTCATGGAACCAGATCTACAACCAATGAAGGCATCGGTTGTAGCTAACCATGGTCTTCCTAGGATTAGAGGGTGGCCCCCCAGACGGGTTTTGGGTTGCAAAAGGACAAAATCAACAGGATACTCCCATGAATCAACTAAAATGACTAAATCATTGATTGCTCCTTCTGGTCTGATGGTGGAATGATCAACTAATTATAAAACAGTAGGAGTAGGTCGGACTTGCGTTATGAGTTGCAACAATTGTGTAGTTTCTATTGGCATAATATTAATTGATGCCCCTAAGTCAACTAACACATGGGGAATAGGTGTTTGGCCAATTTTGACAGTGACTGTAGGGTTTCCTGGGTCACCATATTTAATGGGTGGGGTTTTGCCTAACATCAGTTCAAACAAGTCCCCCACTACATGCACTGTGAGGGGGTCCCTAGGTTTCCTTCCAAGTCTTATGATATAGATATCTCTCACAGTCTTGGCATAAATAGGGACATCTCTAATCGTTTGCAATAGTGGAATGTTAACATGCAGGGTTTTCAATTCTCCTGAGAGATTGAAGGATGGTAATTCCACATTTTTGGTAATTTCCAATCTTTCAGGGAATGGGGGATTTGTTGATTCTTTAATAGTTTTGTCAATTTCTTTTGTATCGACAGATGTTTTTTCTCATGATTCCTTGTTTGATTCTGAAGATGGAGCATCTTCAATTATGGGCTCAACTATTCTCCCCGGTCTTAATTTTATCTCATCACAAGGCATAGGAGTAATAGACAGAGCTGGCACATTATATATATCAATATTCTGAATGGCCTTATTATTTGGGTTTGGGTTAGGTTGCACAGGCATCTGAGGTCGTAAGGGAGGATTGTTCTGTGGGGCATTGGGTGATAACTGCAGCTGTTGCTGCTGATATGGGGGTTGGAACTATTGTTGATAGAGGTTCGGTTGATGGTTTTGATATCTAAGTTGTTGTTGAGGGCCTCTCCAATATGGGCTCCATTTCCCATGGTGACTCTATTGTTGGGGTATAGATAACCATGCATTGGAATCTTGATAAGGAGGGATAATTTGATTTGGAGGGGGAGCATTCATCTGGCCATAAGGTAGATGATTGTTCCAATAATTAATTGTTGTAGGAGAGAATTGAGAGTTCATACCTTGGTCTCTTGGTTGCCATTGTCTTCTTTGTGTAATTAGATAGGAAACCTCTGCTTCTTCATTAGTCGCCTTCATTGATGATTTTACACTTGGTAAAGAGGGGCATTTGTCAGTAGGATAATCCAATTCACAAATAAGACATACCTGCACACTGTTCAGTGGGCATTCCCTTTTCGGATGTTTGTCTCTGCACTTTGGACAGAAAATGGACAATGCCTTTTTTGCTTCTGTTTTATTTTATTTAATCTGCAGAGTATCAATTTGTGAAGAAAAAGAGTTAATCATTTCTATTTTTAAATATTCTAATAGATTACCCATTTCTGCTTTTGTTTCCCCTCCATTGGCTTATTTTTGTACCCTTGAAAAAGTGGTATCCCTGGTAACTGACTTATTCCTTGTATTTCCTCGAGAACATCTCTTGCAAAGATTTACAATGTCTTCATAGGATTCCTTAGATATATCTCCCTTTCCAAGCATATTCAACATGTCTAAACAATCATCTCTAACCCCTTTTAGCAAAATAGTTTTCAGAATGTCCTTACTCAGATCCGGATGTCCAGACCTTTGTAGATTGTACTGGAGTCTCTCTACAAAATCTTCAAGGGTCTTATCCTCTTTCTGAGACATCTTGAACAGTTCCTTTCTTCGTTCCCTTATTCAACAGTAGTCTTGGTACTTGTTCAGGAAAAGTTGCCTCATTTGTACCCATGTTGAGATATTCTCTCCTCCAAGGCTCATGAACCATATTAATGCATTTCCCTTCAATGTGGCTAGAAATAGTTTAAGTTTCTGCGCAGTAGTAGTGTAGTCATAGCTTCTACACAGAATATCAAATTCAAACAGAAACTCATATGGATCCTCTGTAGAAAATTCATGGAAATTTGGTAGGGCTGAAAGAGGTATGTTCTTCATAGTAGCTATCCCCCTTGTAGGAATATTAGTAATAGGAAAAACCAGGGTAGAGATAGTATTTTCATCATTTACCTGATCTTCATTGTTCTGTGGATCTTCTCAGTTGAACTCCTCTTCATTATCTCCTTGACTTTCCATGGTTGCACTCTCGTTCCACTCAATAAGGTAAATGTCCCACTCCTCCTTAGTGACTATTTGTCCGTTAATCTGATAAACAAATTCTTCTGGTCGTTCTCTTGGCCGAGCTATACTTCCTCGATCTTCAATATTCTCTAGTGTTGCTTGTTGATTTGTTGGTGAGAAAATTTCAGCTTCATCCCTTGATGAAAGAAATGTTTCGAGCTAGGGCAATTATGATGATTGAGGAATTTGTCTCCTTGGAGGATTTGAAGGGCGGAAGATAGATCCCGAAGAATAATTTGTTCTCGCTATAATCTCATCAACAAAAGTTGGTCTTCCCAGTGCAGGGTTCCTTCCTCCACGTCCTCTGGTACCTGTAGGGTTAGTATTTTTGGGAATACATCCTCTTGTTCCTCGATTCATGCAGACTTATTCATTCCTAAGAAAACTAATGTGCTTACAAAAATCTATAATTATCTTCCCCGACAACGATGCCAAAATGTTAGGCACTTTAATTGTCTAAATAAATAGATAATTAAGGTGTTCAATATAAATTTTCAAACCCATGGAAGTTTTGTTATTGAAAGATAATTGTGCACAGTCTATGCTAGGTTGATGAAAACAAACATTAATCAAGTTGCAGTATTGAAAGAAGACAAAGTTTTGGAAAACTAAACAGTAGCACAAGTTGCTGACACAACTGGAGTTCTAATCTACTGTTGCATGATTGAAATCATGCTTGCTTAATTGAAATCTAGATTGATGAGTGTATAAGAATCCTGGATTATCTATCTTATTCTGATTTTTTATTTTATCCTTGCAGAAAGGAATTCTATGCTAATTGCAGAAAATAAATCTACTTTAGTTGCAGGGAGTAAATTCACACTTCTAATTACTTATTGTTGAAAGAAAAGTTTTATCTAGTACAAAAAGACAATTCTCCAGCAGTATACAAACTTGACTTCTGATTCTCACGAGACACACTGATGTGCATTTGACAGAAAGGAACTGAACTATAACAACAATTATGATCTAAGAATGCTAACAGGTTATTCACATAAATCAAAATAGCTAATCTAAAACAACAAAACAGAGGGGAGTCTGTGAGGAAGGTGGGCCCTTTCCTTCTCACTGAATCCACTCAAAGAGATCACAGTAGGTTGGAGAAACTCAAGTCGCCTCCTTTATTAAAATCACAAAAATTGTTCAATTACAAGTTGCTTCACTTTACTTCACAATTCCACAGCTAATCTCCGTTGTTAATGATTACAAAATCATTTAGTTCAAAATGGACTTAGAACAACCTTGAGAATCCCAGATTCTCAAGTTGTTCATAAGATACAAGAGATTTTTCATATTCATCAAATCTGGACAAAGCATCAGCGTGAGCCAAAACGTATAATAGCAGAGGATCATTCTTCATGCTTCGGCTTTCAGGATCGGTGGCCATCTATTTTAGCAAGTGTAACATCTTTTAGAATTGGTGCGCATATGTTGCAGTCGGTGTAACAACTTCTAGGATAAGTGGGCGTCTGTTGCAGCAAGTGTGACAACTTCTAGGAAAGGTGCGTGGTTGTTATAGTCATGTAACAACATGCAAGACTAGCACACAACTGTAACAATTGGTGTAACAACAACGATCTTTCTTTAAGTCTTGGTTGTTCTACACATTTTGATCATTAGTTGCGCATTTATGGGTAAAATATGAGAAATACTACCAATCAAACGTGTGAAATAAATAAGAATATCAAAGCAAGATTAATGACTCATACCTTAGTAAAAAAGGTATTGGCCGTATTAAAATAGGCATTTAGCATAGGAATGATAAGTTTGAAAGGGTAAGAGATATAGTGAAAAAGGGACATTTCTGGGTCCTAACACTTTTCTCCCTGGACTAGTAATTAATTGTTTAAGTTAATTTTATATCTCGAAGGCCAAGTTTCCACCTTCCTGGTCGATTTATACTTATTTGGTCAACTTACGTTACAGTTGAAGTCAATTTCATTTACCCAGTCCACTCAACCCCATTGTTGGTCAATTTCTTACCTAGTCGAGTCACCTTTTTGGTCGGCTTATTACTTGGTCGGTTCGACTTCCGACAGGTTAGATTAATTTCATCAATGATCGACTTGACTATGCTTGGTCAACTTTACTCATCCTGGTCAACTTTACTCATCCTGGTCGACTTCTTCTTGATTAAGATGAGACACAACTTTGCTGGACATGTTTTATAGGTTGCTCGATGTTTCATATGTTGTTGGGCGTATTTAGAAGTTTTTGGGAGAATTCCTACTAGCCTGGGCATATTTGGAAGTTGTTGAGCGAATTCATACTTGCCTGGGAATATTTAGATGTTTGTTCAACATTTTTAGAAATCACAGGGACATTTTCCTTCATTGTCAGTTTCCCAATTCACCCTTTACACATTTCTCTTCAACATTGGTTACCCAACTCACCCTCTTAGTCTTTATTTCAGCTGATGGTAAACCCAACTCGTTCGTTGAGTATTGTACTTCGTTGTTGGTTGACTCATTGTTCCAAGTTGTTTTTCCCCTTCTTTATTTGTCTGACTTCACTTGCTAATCTACTAGAATTTTGCTCTAGTTGATTGTGCTTCTCTTGATCGATTCATCTTCTTTGGTGAACATGGGCATGCTAATTGATTTATGAGCATATATACAAGCTAATGGATAATAGGCTATTTAGAGTGGAGACCTAAGATACACTGGCTCATTGAGAAGAAATGTTTTTCACTGCATTTTCATCTGACTTCTAATGTGTAGACAGGTATAAGAACATAGTGGATTGCAGTTGTTTGTTTCCATTGGTTTCACAAAGAATTCCTTATATCCATTATAATGGACGAGACGACACCAAGAACATAGAACTCACATAACATTGGAATTTTGTCACTAGCTTCAAAACAATTATAGAGAATTGATCTTTATTAATTGGATTTCTATTGTATCGTCGATTGGTTGTGGTGTGTAGGTTACAATCAGGAGAAGGTTTTATATTAAGGGAGATACGATATATATTTGTGTATCATAGAGGGACAAAGGCCTAGTGGATTTTGTGCAGACAATGCTCTATATATAATACTGGGACATAGTAAGAAATTGAATTTTTGCATAGTATCCGTGTTGGCGAAGTGAGTGGGATATAAGTCCCTCATTTACAGATTAGATGGTATCGGAGCAGTTGCATCCTTGATCATGAAAGGTAGCAAAAAATTGAAAAAAAGATGGCAGACCCCAACATGTGTAAAGCAAGCAGAGATAGGTTGGAACACTTAAGGGCTAACAATTCTCAACTTTGGGAGGAGAATGAGCACTTGAAAGAGAAGGTTCAAATATTCAACTACAGGATGGTAGATATGGAGAATCACAATGATACCTCTACCAAACCACTACCATTTCTCAAGAACAAGTTTGAATAATTTGAAGACACCCTCACAATGGTCAAGGAAAATTGGAATGAGCACAAAGTGTATCTTGTACACCTTGGAGAAAAGGTAATTCAATAGGATGGTTGGGAAAAATATAGGGTCACTCAGATGATGAATCAACTGCAAAAAGAGATGGAAGAGAAGGGGGAGGCCTTGGCAAGGATCCAACTAGCTATCCAAGAGCATAGAGAAGTAGGGCCATTTTCCATAGCCACTGCAAAATTCAACATGATGACCAAGATCCCTTTGGTAAGTTCACCTTCCATAGACATTTCTCAAGAGAAACTTGGTGAATTTGAGAAGCATACCAAGGAATTGGCTCCAAGATCCTAAGGCATATGGGTTACGATGGAAAATGGCTAGACAAGAGGAGACAAGGAATATTGAGCCCCATTGTAGCCACACCATGGGTCAAGCATGAAGGCTTAGGATTCGATTGAAGATTGAAAAATCCCATGACCATGAAAACCAAGACCACATTTGTGAAGGATAAATACATGATAGAGTTGGCTTGCTCACAAGGAGAAGAAGAAACATAAATAAGTGAAGGTGGCATCCCACTACCACCTTAGCCGTATTGTGGTAAATTAAAGGAGGGAAGTGATGAGAATAGCTCACATGCTTAGAATACACCTACACCTAGAGAAATCTACAAGAATATCAACCAAGGAAAGAATAAGAAGAAGACCAAGTGGTCTACATCGAACAAGACATTTATTGTTTGTCAATGTTGCAAGAAGAGAGGCCATAACACTTCCAACTATTGGTACACAAAGGAATGCTCATTTTTTGGAAATGAAGTCCATCTTGAGGAATCTTGTTGGGAGAAGAAAGTCATATTCCACAAGCTTGTTTTCAAAGGAACAAGGACAAGAAGACTTCTCCAATCCAACAATGAAAGCAAAGGCACATGGAGAGGAATATTATGTTAGGAAGTCCTTCTAACAACAACATGAAATTTTTCCACCACTACAATTTGAGTGGTCACTAGGAAGAAAAGTGTTGGCAGCTTCATCTAGAGTTTCACCCCAGAAATTGCAGAGTAGAGAGAAGGGTGTGAAGAGTGAAGATTCAAGAATATGAAGAGTTTCCTGCATATCCAGTCTAAGGGATAGAAATTGTCCAAGGAGAGATAACAACATATGAGGGAAACAACAAAAACAAGAGGGAAAACAGGTTTATGCCAAGAGCAAACACAATCCAATTCTTGTTTCTAGTATTGAAACAAAAGAACCTCATCTTGGAGTTGTGTCAGATATTTTTGGACGAAGGGAAATGACCTTAGATAAGTTCTTGAGAAATCCATGGTGTGCTTGCAAGCATGTGCAGGAACTAGAGAATTCTTTCCATGCTAGGAAGCAACTGATTCTATCTTAAGAAGGAAACCACACTTCCTTTGATAAGATTGATACATGATCGTAACATGTTTGGATCACATTGAAAAAGAATACCAACATTCGAATTGGCTTCATGAATACCAATATTGACCATCTCTAAGACAGAGAAGGACATGAGAATGGATGTTGAGTCCATATTTCATATCTGGAGATTTCTCAGAGATGAGAGTCAGTGAGAATATTTCTGCATTATTGGAAAAAGTGAGCTAGAACTAGAGAAAGATCCATAGCCAAGGACTAGAGCCAATAGCTAAACCCATGAGCCAGAGACATAGATAGAGTTAGAGCTATAGCTAGGAGCCAATGTCAGAGTCACATTCAAAATAAGTAGACATAAGTACACTGATCCAAATTGGTTTCCTTGATATTTTGGAGACAAAAAAGCCTCTCAATGGGGAGGTGTGATCCAAAATAGATCCAAACTGACGAATGAGTGTAAGATTGAGTGCTTTCAAGATTAAACCAAAAATTCATGAAGGTTAATAAACTATGTAATCAATGTAAATTTGAAATTTGAATAGGAATAAAATGAGAATGCGAGAGGAAAATAGAGAATTAAATGTAATAAGAAAATGTAGTAAGAGAGAAGGTTGAGGAACGAGAAGTGAAGGGGAATGGTTATTGGCCTTCCCCTTACCACCCATCTCTCCCTATTTCCTCCATCACTCTCATTCTCAATGGGTATTTTGGCCGAGGGAGAAAGAGGCATAGGAAGACATGAATGCATTATATCTGAGACACATGTTTTCCCTAAAGAAAATGTAAGTCTATTTGGAATGATTTGTAGTTGTCGATTTGTCTTGTTGGGAAGATCTGCACCTTATTGAACACACCGCCCACAACAAGTTAGCAGTTAAAACATAATTGAACAAATTAAGAACAATTAAATCATAATCAAAATGGACAAGAGGTACCAGATGTTTGTGTAATCTTTTGTATAATTGATATGTATATATATATGAATATAGTAATATGAATTTTCCCAGCACCAACTGAATTAAGGAGCACCAACTCTCAAGAAAGACCCAGCTTGCTGATAGAACGCAGTCTATCCAACTAGAGTTCATATAGTAGTTCATTCAAATCTAGTAGCAATGATCCATTATTGAATCAATTATGTTTCATGATCATAGGTATACCATCAACACTCATCACTGCACTTCATCTTCTCTCTGAAATTCGCGCCTTCTTCACTTCATCTTTCCTCTGATATTCACGCCTTCTTCACTTCGTCTTCTCTCTGATATTTGCATGGACCTCAGGTCTGCATCCCCTTCATTTTTCTCGGCAGGCCGCTCTTCCTCAACGAGCCTCTCTTTTCCACAATCCCGTCTACTTCCACAAGCACACCATCCAATGAACCAATCATGGTTGTATTTATAGTTTGTTATGCTCAAAACTTATTTAAGTTTTTTCCGACTTATGCAACAAGTTATAACTAACTTGGTTATTTACAACAACTTTTGGGACCACCAGAGATCATCATTTCAGGACTTCAACGTTAAACCTGGCATCCCCTTTTACTTTCATAAATCGATCATAGGCTTGGATCGATTTCCTTCGTCTCTGTGATAACAGAAATGGACGCTTTCTTCAAACCATGTTCATATGATCATAGGTGTAGAGACACAGGCTTATCAATTTAAGTGACGCATTGCATTCTGCCCTTTAAATCCCTTTACCATATGACCAACGACAGTGACCTCACATGAGGTGAGATGAGCACTTGAGCGCTTATCAATTCAACGGTCATGATTCAATTTCCCGATGAGATGGACAATTGTTGGGACTTTGGGACTTCACCCTTTGGGTCTTCGGGACTTCCAACCTTTCAAATCGCCTGAATACGATTTCTTCGAATAGATCAGACGGTTCACATTTATATCATGGAACTAGATCAATGGTCATATATGATCCTTACATCTATCCTTTCATTTCTTAATCTGACGGCCAAGACTTAATAAAGCAATGAGATGGATGGCCACCAATTACTTCGGGACTTCGGCTATTATTCTTACGTTATCCTTCCACTGTATTTTGATCAATGGTAGAGAGCATAACCGACATAAAATCAACAGTCGAGATCTCCTTCGGGTCTCCGAACTTCATAGATTTCAAATCTCAACCCCTTCTTTCCTCCGTACGTGAATCTTTCAGATCTATCAATCCACTGATGTGTGTCCCTTTCAGATCAATGGTCGAGATCTCCTTCGGGTCTCTGGACTTCAGAGATTTCAAATCTCAACCCCTTCTTTCCTCCGGAGTGATCACCTGCTGAGTAAGTCATAAGTGGTGGAGACCACTTTCTATCGGTTAATACTTCCACTTACACTATCCTTCCACTGTAGTAGATCGACAATCGAGAATGCTCTTGAAGTGATCTTCAGATCGAACATCTCGTGTCCACTTCGGGACTTCGACATTCAGGACTTCAGGACTTTGGGCAAGTGCTGGTGGTAAAACTCCCAAAGAAAAACTCCTGTAGTGATGCAACTTGCTTATGTCACTTGATGACGTGTCACGAGATGATTAGTTGTCATGTGTCACTCAGATTCGTGATTTGCACATACCTGAAATGTCAATTCAACTTGACACTTGTCATTCTCAAACTATGCCACATGTCCTTACTGACGTGGTCTATCATAGTTTCTTACTGACATGGTCCATCGACGTAGATCTCCCGATGTGACACTTGTTCTTCTCCTAGATCTAACAGTTTTCCTAACTCCTAAAATGTATCTCAGATCGATGACTGAGAGTGATTTCAGACCTTCGTCCTTTGGGACTTCGAGACTTTTGACATTTCTTCGTGGTGAAACTCCCGAAGTAATTCTCCCAGAGTGACGTAACTTTCTTACGTCACTTGATGACATGGCACTAGCCAATTTCCTCTTGACACTTGTCATCATCTGAGTATTCCATGTGTACTTGCTGACGTGGTCTACCACATGTCCTTGTAGCCATGGTCTGCCCACATGTCCTTGTAGACGTGGTCTACCACATGTCCTTGTATACGTGGTCTGTTGCGTGTCCTTGTTGACGTGGTCTATTGACCAAAATCCCTTATCCAATGGTTATCGTATGTCCTCCAAATCCGATGGTCCTTATTCATTTCGGATTTCCAGGCTTCAGGTATTTCGAATCTCAAAATGAATTCTTGAAGTGAGATTTCTCCGGAGCATAACCTCCTTGCAACTTTAGACCCAAACTAAACGTTTTTCATCGATCATGTTTTTAGAACGATGGATCGATCTATCTACAGTGCTTCTCTTCTGGCTTATCCTATCCTTCCACTTAGAATGATCCAACGACTGACAAAAATTTACATAAATGAGATCTCATATCGTACCTCTCTTATCCTATCCTTCCACTCGAGAATGATCCAACAACTAACGGGAATTCGGGTTTAATCTGACGGCTGACGGGTATTTGGATAATCAAATTCTCAACCCTTTAGCCCCGCTTATCCTATCCTTCCACTTTAAAGTGATCCAACGGTTATGAAAACACTCGAAGTATATTCAACGGTTTATGATGATTTCGGAACCACAACTTGCGAGTGATTTAACTCGACACCCAAACTCTGCAATTTGAAGTTGTGCATTGTTGGTGAGTCAACCACAGTCATCGATATTTGAATCTATAATATCTGACGGTCCTGACTAATTGCAGGATTTGAAATAGAACAATGTTTAATTCTCCTTTCTATCTCTGCAATCTATCCCTGTCATTGATTTGTTGTTTGTGAATCCGACTGTCATGACTTAATATTACTTAAACTGATTGTTTGTTGGATCAACCATAGTCGTTGATATTCGAGTCTATGAGATCTGACGATCTAGGCCAATTGCGGGATTGGAACTAGCGAGTCATGTAGTTCTCCTTCCGATCTCTGCAATTTATCCCTGTCATTGATCTGACGATTGTGCATCCGACGATCACGAATTAATCTTACTTAAATTGATTGTTTATTGGATCAACCATAGTCGTTGATATTCGAGTCTATGAGATATGACAATCTATGCCAATTGCAGGATTGGAACTAGAGAGTTGTTTAATTCTCCTTTTGATCTCCACAATTTATCCTTGCTATTGATCTGGCTTGCATATCCGATGGTCACGATCCTCCAATGGTCCTCAATCCCATAGTCTCTCATATGACCGATGTTCATTTATATGAGCTGATCAACACAGTCAATTTCTTGATTGGACGGTTGTTGAGGCTTCTCACTCTGATCAGACGGTTGTTGAGGCTTATCACCCTGAGCTTACGCTTTTCCTTCCGAGATTTGATCTCTTCATTTGCTAAACCTCCTGAGATTTTATCATAGGAACATTTTTTATCCTATCATGATCAACAATAATCAAGAATTTCTCCAGTTCACTCCTCCTCCTGATATTACGCTTTTGATATTCTGCATATCGTTCGCTCCTCCTCCTGAGCTTACGCTTTCAATCTCTGCATATTGTTTGATATTTTATGCTAACTGATATACGTTTGAAATCAATGAAAATATCATCTATAGTAATGATAATTCATCGTAACTACAAATCATCACATCGACTGTTGACATCAATGAAAATATGTCCAACAATCTCCCCCTTTGTCATTCAGGGAAACCCACTAACTTCATATACAAAAATCCCCCTCTGATGATGTTTTCCTCTTATGAATTTTTCTCTCCCCCTTTGACATCAATGAAAAAAGGTTTTTCCTCCTGTGGTAAATCTCTGTATGTTACTGACCAGAATCTGAACTTGGGTAACTCTTCCTACAATCATGTTATGTCTGTCATAATTGAATGACTCCCCCTATCAATATGCCCTCTCTCTGATTCTGACTACTCTCCCCCTTTGTTTCTAAAAAGGTATATCTTCCTGACAAGGTTTCTTCCCTTGTTAATTTACTAACTTCTTATCTCAGTTGATTGGGATTTCTGTGCTTCAAATGAGTAGTCTTCTTGATACCAATTTTTGTAGTGATCAAGTCTTTTCAAAACTTAATCTAATTACTTTCTTATTTACTAACCAAAATACTTCCCCTGAGTTTTTACTGACTGTTCTCCCCCCTTGTTTCTAAAAGGGTATCTTTTTTTGACAAGGTCTCTCCTCTTGTTATCTCTACAGGATGTCATGTACATCATTTTTTACATCAAAATGTTGCTTCTGCGGATGTCATTGTCCTACTGGAACACTGCGCAATTGTAGCTCATATTATTCAAACAACCCTTGGATATACCCATTGATTCTCATCGATCTCTGACCAGATGTATCCATATTTATCCAAGATGCTTCTTTACTATACATTGCTCTTATGTTTTATGGGAAAGTTTATACTATGCTTGTCACATGACTGCAATTATTTTTTCAACAATCAACTTCACTCTTGTTCACTTGTTCAGTGTTTTCTATCCACATATGTGAGTGTCCTGGTTTCTTGAACTTTGTTCTCTGATCTTCTACTACTGCAACTTCATTTTTCTTCCATGTTCCATTTACTCCTTTTGTCATATTGTATAAAGAATTTCTCATTGACTGTTTTCTTGAGTTCCAACAGTTATGGGATTTGTGGCCATATCCACCACAACTGTAGCATCTCATAGTGTAACAATGTGTAGCAATATGTCCAACATGATTGCAGTTCCAACATCTTATACTATTATTGAAACTACCAACTTGTTTTCTTCCATGATGCCTACAATCCAAGGCTTTATGACCATATTCATTACAAGAAAAACAATAACCATTAAAAACACTCTCATACCTTCTTTGATTCATCCATGAAGGTGTCTCTCTTCTAAACTTGCTTTGAGGTATATGAGTAGCTTATGGATGTCTTCCTTGATCCGATCTTCTAAATTTTGTAATGTTGCTTTCATTTGTTGAACATGAAGAACCCGAGTCACACCTGCTTTCACTTTTTACAAATGAAGGAGTTGTGTCAAACCTGTCTTCATTCTTTAAAAATGAAGGACCTGTGTCAGACCGATCTTCATCCTTTACAAATGAAGGACCTGTGTTAGACCTGTTTTCACCTTTTACAAATGAAGGACCTGCATCAGGTTTCTTAGGAGTATTGATTTCGTCCTTGTTGTATCCAAGACCAGATTTGTCATTTGGTGATCTCTGACTATCCAAGATCTCATCCAGGGTCATGGAGTTGTTCAAGAACGTGATTTGGGTGTTTGACTTCTCAACCTTCTTTCTAATATTCACAACTTTTTCTTCTAGCTTATGACATGATTCTTCCTTTTTGTTCAGTTGGTTCCTCACTACCTCATCCCTTCTTTTGTCTTCTTCAAGTTGGATTTTAAGATTTTCATAGATTTCCCTTAGTTATTTTAGATCTGCAAGGCTTTTGCTTGGTTCATCATCTTCCTTCTTTTCTTATTTTTCTTGACTGATTTCATTTTTCAATCTCTCGATCTCCTCTTCCTTTGCTTGACTGATTTCATTTTTAAGTCTCTCAATGTCCTCTTCCTTTTATTTTGTTAGATCAAAAACTTTTGTTTTCAATCTTTTGATCTCTTCTTCTTTGTTTTCTAACTGGATCTTTTTCTCAGATATGATTTATTCATTGTCTTTGAGCTTTTCTTTTATTTCCAGGATATGCCTTTGATTGCTAAGCTCATCATCTTCCTTCTTCTTTTATTTTACTTGACTAATTTATTTCTTCAGCTTCTCGATCTCCTCTTCTTTTTCTTCTAACTGATTATCCTGCTCATATATTATCTTTTCATTGTCCTTGAGCATTTCCTTTATTTCCAAGATATGTTTTTGACTCTTTTCAAGAAATTCTTTAGTGTAGTCATGAAGATAGCTATAGTCTGAATCATTATGGTCATAGCAGTATTCACAGAGACTCCAATCAACCTTTTGTTTGGCCTTTGATAGTTCTTATTCTACATCTTCCATGGGATAAATGCTAATAGAACATTATTTTATTGTATCTGAGTCTTCTTATTTACTTGCAGGGGAGGATTCAATATCAACATTATTGCAATCGAAATATTGTGGAAAGTTTTTACCTTTAATGATGACTTAGTCTTCCTCTTCATCCTTGATAGGAATGTCTTCTGTGTCTTGTCTTTTGATTTGATACATCTCTTCTAACTTCATCCATAAGTCCTTGGCGGATGTGCATAGTCCTATGATTTCCTTGACGGTATCTGATAATCCATTAAGAAGAATATTCAATGCCACTTCATTGTTCTTCCTTACTGTTCTTTGCATTGTAATCTTGGATAGATTCTTTGATGTAGTTAAGTCACATGGCTTGCTTACTAATGAATTCCTAACTTCAGATCCTTTTGAATTCAAATATTGTTTCGTATTTTCTCTCCATGAGGAATAATCGGTTCCATCAAATAAGGGAGCTTCAATTGCGGAGAGAGCCATTTGTCCACCCATTTCTTCAGGATCTACCTTCTAGTGGTTAAACTGTGTTGAAGGAACACGCTTTGATACTAATTGTTGAACACACCGCCCACACTAAGAGGGGGGGGTGAATTAGTGTGTGGACTTTTCTAACTTTTCTTCTTCTTACAAGTTAGCAGTTAAAACATAATTGAACATATTAAGAACAATTAAATCATAATCACAATGGACAAGAGATACCAGATGTTTGTGTAATATTTTGTATAATTGATATGTATATATATGTGAATATAGTAATATGAATTTTCCCAGCACCAACTATTTTGTATCATCACCAAATGAAGTAAGGAGCACCAACTCCTTGGACAGAACCAACTCTCAAGCAAGACCCAACTTGCTGATAGAACACAGTATATCCAACTAGAGTTCATATAGTAGTTCAGTCAGCTCTAGTAGCAGTGATCCATTATTGAATCAATTATGTTTCATGATAAGAGGTATACCATCAACACTCATCACTGCACTTCATCTTCTCTCTGAAATTCACGCCTTCTTCACTTCATCTTTCCTCTGATATTCGCACCTTCTTCACTTTGTCTTCTCTCTGATATTCACACGGACCTCAGGTCCGCATCCCCTTCATTTTTATCCGTAGGCCACTCTTCCTCAACGAGCCTCTCTTTTCCACAAGCCCATATACTTACACAAGCACAACATCCAGTGAACCAATCATGGTTGTATTTATAGTTTCTTATACTCAAAACTTGTTTAAGTTATTGAGCCAACTTGTGAAACAAGTTATAACTAACTTGTTTATTTACAACGACTTTTGGGACCACCAGAGATCATCATTTCGGGTCTTCAACGTTAAACCTGGCATCCCCTTTTACTTTCATAAATCGATCAAAGGCATGGATCGATTTCCTTCGTCTCTGTGATAATATAAATCGACGCTTTCTTCAAACCATGTTCATATGATCATAGGCGTAGAACCATATGCTTATCAATTTAAGAGACACATTACATTATTCCCTTTAAATCTCTTTACCATATGACCAATGACAGTGACCTCACGTGAGGTGATACGAGCGCTTGAGCGCTTATCAATTCAACGGTCACGATTCAATCTCCCGATGAGATGGACGATTGTCGAGACTTTGGGACTTCACCCTTCGGGTCTTCGGGACTTCCAACCTTTCAAATCTCCCAAATACAATTTCGTTAACAGATCAAATGGTTCACATTTATATCACGGAACAAGATCAATGGCCATATATGATCCTTACATCTATCCTTTAATTGCTTAATGAAATAGCCCGAACTTAATCAAGAAATGAGATGGATGGCCACCAATTACTTCGGGACTACGACTATTATGTTTACGCTATCCTTCCACTGTATTTTGATCAATGGTTGAGAGTATACCCGACATCAGATCGACGATCGAGATTTCCTTCAGGTCTCCGAACTTCGGAGATTTCAAATCTCAACCCCTTCTTTCCTTTGTATGTCAATCTTCTGGAGCTTTCAATCCACTAATGCATGTCCCTTTCGAATCAATGGTCGATATCTCCTTCGGGTCTCCGAATTTCAGAGATTTCAAATCTCAACCCCTTCTTTCCTCCGGAGTGGTAACCTGCCTAGTAAGTCATAAGTGGTGGAGACTGCTTGATGTCGGTTAATACTTCCACTTACACTATCCTTCCATTGTAGTAGATTGACGGTCGAGAATTATCCCGAAGTGATCTTCAAATTAGACGTCTCGTGTCCACTTTGTGACTTCAGCATTTAGGACTTCAGGACTTTGGGAAAGTGCTGGTGGTAAAAATCTCGAAGCAAAACTCCTGTATTGATGTAACTTGCTTACGTCACTTGATGATGTGTCATGAGTTGAGTAGTTGTCGCATATCACTCAGATTCTTGATTTTCACGTACCTGAAATGCCAATTCAACTTGACACTTGTCATTATATGATTTGCCACGTGTCCTTGCTGACGTGGTCTATCACATTTTATTGCTGACGTGGTCTATCAACGTAGATCTCCCGATGTGACACATGTTCTTCTCCTGGATCTAACGGTTGTCCTAACTCCTGAAATGTATCTCAGATCAATGGCTGAGAGTGATTTCAGACCTTCATCCTTCGAGACTTCAGGACTTTTGACATTTCTTGGTGGTGAAACTCCTGAAGTAATTCTCCCGGAGTAACGTAACTTTCTTACGTCACTTGTTGACATGGCACGAGCCAATTTCCTCTTGAGACTTTTCATCATCTGATTATTCCATGTGTTCTTGTTGATGTGGTCTGCCACATGTCCTTGTATACGTGGTCTGCTAACGTGGTCTACCACATGTCCTTGTAGACGTGGTTTGTTGACGTGGTCTGTCGCATGTCCTTGCAGACATGGTATGTTGTGTTTCCTTGCTGACGTGGTCTGCCACATGTCCTTGTAGACATGGTATGTTGTGTTTCCTTGCTGACGTGGTCTACCACATGTCCTTGTAGACATGGTATGTTGTGTTTCCTTGCTGATGTGGTCTGCTGAACAACAACCATGATCCAACGTTCATCGTATGTCCTCCAAATCCGATGGTTCTTATTCATTTCGAATTTTCGGGCTTCGGGTATTTCAAATCTCAAACTGAATTCTTGAAGTGAGATTTCTCCGGAGCGTAACCTCCTCGCAACTTTATACTCGAACTAAACGTTGTTCGTTGATCATGTTCTTAGATCGATGGCTTGATCTATCTACGATTCTTCTCTTCTGGCTTATCCTATTCCTCCACTTAGAATGATCCAACGACTGACAAAAATTCGCATAAATGAGATCTTAGATCTTACCTCGCTTATCCTATCTTTCCACTCGAGAATGATCCGACGACTGACGGAAATTCGGGTTTGATCCGACGGCTGACGGGTATTCGGATAATCAAATTCTCAACCCTTTAGCCTTGCTTATCCTATCCTTCCACTTTAAAGTGATCCAATGGTTATGAAAAAACTCGAAGCAGATTCAATAGTTGGCGATGATTATCGAACTACAAATTGCGAGTGATTTAACTCGACACCCAAAATCCACAATTTGAAGTTGTGTGTTGTTGGTGAGTCAACCACAGTCGTCGATATTTGATGCTATAAGATCTGACGGTCTTGACTAATTGCGGGATTGGAAAGATCACGATCTTTAATTCTCCTTTTGATCTCTGCAATCTATCCCTGTCGTTGATCTGGCGATTGCGCATTTGACGGTCACGACTTAATCTTACTTAAACTGATCATTTTTTGGATCAACCACTGTCATCGATATTCGAGTCTATGAGATCTGACGATCTAGGCCAATTCCGAGATTGGAACTAGTGAGTCATCTAATTCTCCTTCTGATCTCCGCAATTTATCCCTGTCATTGATCTGGCTTGTAGATTCAATGGTCATGATCCTCCAACGATCCTCAAGCCCACGATCACTCATATGACCAACGTCCATTTATATGAGATGATCAACACGGTCAATTGTTTGATTGGATAGTTGTTGAGGCTTCTCACTCTGATCAAACAACTGCTAAGGCTTCTCACCCCGAACTTACATTTTTCCTTCGGAGCTTTGATATTTGAATTTGCTAACCCTCCTGAGATTTTATCATAGGAACATTGTTTATCCTATAGTGATCAACAATAATCACAAATTTCTTCAGTTCGCTCCTCCTCCTGAGATTACGCTTTCGATCTTCTGCATATTGTTTGCTCCTCCTCCTGAGCTTACGCTTTTGATCTCTGCATATTGTTTTCTATTTTCTGCCAACTAATATACTGTTGACATCAATGAAAATCTCATCTATAGAAATGATAATTAATCGTAACAACAAATCATCACATCGACTATTGACATAAATGACAATATGTCCAACACACGTTTGGTCAGATGATTTCACTTCCAGGATGGTTAGACGAGGTTGTGTTTGAATTCCACAAAGGAAATACATGAGTCGATTGAGACTGTCGATCTATCGGAGAATGACTAGGCAGAGGTATTGGATCGTTGGATCCCAATGTTAGCATGTCGGATCAAGGTCATCGGAGGTGAGGTGAAGTATATCAGGGTAGAGATTTGATGATGGAATTTTTAATACCGTATATCTCTTGAACTATCCATGCGAGATCTCATCCATTGGATATGGTGAAAGACACATCAAAGTTCTAAATCCCTGATGAGCTAAAATTTCAACCCCGAATACCATAGAGGTCATTAAATCAGATGGATGGTGATCATTTGAATCATAGGAGAGGCATATGGTCATAGTGATAACTTCAGAGTGGATTGGAAACTTGAAACAGAAACACTCCAAAGAGGAGGGGTTCCAAAAAAAAAAGGAGAATCGTCAATTGGTATGAGGGAGAGATTTAATCTCAGACATAGGTTTTTACGGGTCACATTTGTTGGTAAGAAAAATGGGTCCTCAGGTGAAGGGTAGCCATCATGTAGGTAGAGGATATAATGTGATCATATCCATTGGAAATCCAAGCCTAAGAACCATTAGATTTCAGGAAATGGCCCATCGTGATAATGTTGTTGGAGGGGATATCAACCTAGATGGTTGGGGTGCTCTGATAAACGAGGTATGAATAGGTCCAGATCATCACTTAGAGGGAGAAATACAAACCCGACTGTCCAATTTAGATCATATAGGTATCTGGGGACTTCAAAAAACTAAGGGGAGAGATTCCTCTGAGAATTAATGACAGTCATTATGGATCAAATTGTGATAGGATAAGTCCTCATCCAAAGGACTGATGAGTCCGATAGTATGCCGAGATGGAGAAAGGAAGGAGAAGAATCAACATCCCACCAACTTAATTTCAGACTAGGGGGGTCAGGTGTGTTACAAGTGGTCATTATGCATATCAGTGTCTAGAGAAGAAGAAAGGAAGAGGAAAATTGCCACAAGTAGCAACATCTGCATCAACTCAATTAGATGAGTTTTCTATGATGTTCGAGAGGGATTTATCACTAGTTTCCTACCTTTCCAATAGGATTGTTACTAAGAGTACGTGGTACTTGAATAGTGGTGCATCGCATCATATGATAAAAGCATGAGAGTTGTTTAGTAGTCTGACAGAGAAGGACTCAGGGATCCATGTGGAGCTTGGTGATGATGCCAAGTATGCAGTGAAGGGTGAGGGAACTATCTTGTTCCAGATTGAGTTAGGTACTTTGTCTGAGGTCCAATATGTGTTATATGTATCAAGACTGAGGAAGAATTTATTCTCAATCTCAATTATGGAGGGCATGTGTTTTATCATCATATTTCAAATAGGGAAAGTACTCATACATCCAGAGGGAACTAGCCCTGACACAACATTGAGCATTGGGGTTAAAGAGGGAAATCCATACAGGTTTTAAGGTAATCTTGTTTAGGCCTTGGTACATGATAGGGAAAAGTGGTGCGAGTTATGGCACAAGAGGATGGGAGACTTGCATTACATGGCATTGTCGATTCTAAGGGAGATTGTAACTGGTCTTCTAGATTTCAGTGTTGATAAACATGGAGTGTGAAAAGGGTGTGCACTTGGAAATAATGCCAAGGTTTCTTTTCCAAGAAACAAGAGTAGTTCCAAGAGGATAGTTGATCTTATACATTCATATGTATGTGGATTGATGTCAATAGAAATAGTTCAGGGAGCATCATACTATGTGACATTCACTGATGACTTTTACAAGAAAACCTTGATCTTCCTTATGAAGACCAAGGATGAGGTCTTCAATTGGTTCTAAGAGTTCAAGGCCCAGGTGGAGAACCAAATAAGGAAGAGGATCAAGATCTTGAGGTCAGATAATGAGGGAGAGTACACCTCAAATGAATTCAAGGATTTATGCAAGGAAGCATGGATCAAGAGGGAGTTGATAGTCTCATACAACCCTCAATGAAATGGGGTTGCAGAGAGAAATAATTGGTCCATCGTTGGTTTTGCCAGGGATGTGATACATGACCAAGATCTTCCTATGTTCCTTTGGGTAGATTCATGTAATACAGAAATGTATGTGAAGAACATGATTCTTCACAGGTTATTGAGGGACAAGATTTCTAAGGAAGCATTCACAGGAGTGAATCTAAAGATAGGATATTTGGTTGTCCAATATACATCCATGTGCATGTGGAGAAGAGGATGAATCTAGATCTTTCAAGAAAAAAGAGAATATTTTTGGGATACAACGAGAAATCAAAATATTACAAGATCTTTATACTAGCACAAAGAAAGATATTTGTGAGTAGATATGTTAAGTTCGAGGAGAAATTGGCATCTAGGAAGTCTCAGGAGCCACTACCATTGATAAAGGATAAGGAGGAGAAGGCTCCAAAGGATGAGCAACGGTTAACAACTTCCAGTTTAGGAAGTCAACCTTCAGGTGGGGAGGACGAGTCAGTAGTCCCTCCCATTTATGTCAGGAGGCCACATTGGCTCACATAGACATTGAGGGATTCCCAGAAGCAAGTTTAGGCTCCTAGAAGCACTATCAGGGAAAGCATGCCTCCGAGGAAGTTTCCCAACTATATGGCACTTATGAGTAGCATAATTGATGTTGATCCTTCCAGTTTTGAGGAAGCAACAAATCAATAGGTTTTGTGGGATGCCATGGTGGAAGAGTACACCTCCATCATGAAGAATGATGTGTGGGATATATTACAGAGATCGGAGGAGAATTCAATGGTGAGTTCCAAGTGGATATTCAAGATCTAGTATGTTGTAGATGGTAGCATTGAGAAATTCGAGGCTAGGTTTGTGGCGAGAGGGTTCTCTAAGAGAAAGGGAATGGAATACAAGGAAAAATATTCTCCAGACGTCATATATTCTTCCATTCGAGCTGTTATATCTATTGCCTCAGTCATGGGATGGAGGATTCACCAGATGGATGTAAAGACAACATTCCTCAATGAGATCATTGTGGAGGAGGTATATATAGAGTAACCTCAAGGATTTGAGGTACATGGGAGGGGGTCTCATGTGTGCAGGCTTAATAAATCCTTGTACAAAGTCAAGAAAGCACCCAAAGCATGGTATTACAGGATTGACAGATACTTGATGAGCATGGGATTCACCATGAGTGAGGAAGATCTAAACTTGTACTTCATAGTTTTTGGGATTAATCCACTCATCTTGGTGTTGTACATGGATGATTTGTTTCTCAAAGGTATGGAGGAGATTATAGTAGGGTGCTGATCCGGATTATTTTCGGCACGAAATGAGAGTGGAGATATAATAAAGAAATGCACAGAGATATTGCAGATATTCAATAATATAACAGAAATGTATCAGAGATGCAACCATCAACACCGATATACAGTAATACATGCACAGAGATATTGTAGATATTCAATAATATAATAGAAATGTATCAGAGATGCAACCATCAACACCGATATACAGTAATACACGATTTCTATTAATCAAAGAAATGTACAGAGACTGTAAAAATACAGAGTGGAAGACTCGCTAGAATGGTGGCAGCTTATCTCTAAGAAGAGATGTGACGGCTACTCGCATTCGCAAGAAGAGGATTACAATGAGGCTCGAAAGTCCTTTTTACAATAGATGGGAATGCCAAAAGTCCTAGACATCCAAAAACCTAACCTTAGGAGATGAAGCACCAAAATTCATGTGGGCCCCGTTTGGGTAAGTTGGTGCATCAACTTCCCGGGGTCGTAACTTTTGCATAAGATCTCCGTTTTAGGCGTATGATAGCTCGTTGGAAAGATCTATCTGAGAAATACAACATTTTTGAAAAAATTCCATGATGGAATTTTGCAACCGCAACATACCCCAACAAACGTCGTTTAGGGCCTCAAAACGGCTCCAAAAGTTCAGGACCCGAAAAACTGCTAAAAATAGTAAATTGCCAAAAATGTCAGAAAATTGTTTTGAGCCAGTTGGAAAAGGTGGGTGGCCACCGATATCCATCTGGATCAATCCTCCCTCCTTAGGAAGCAATGGTCTCCATTGCGTTAAGGTCCCCCATTAGATGAGGAGATTTCTGCTGAATTTGGCCCCGGGTGAGCCACTTGCCTTGGTGCAGGAGCTGTCGTGCTTTGACGACTCGATAAAGCTGNGACCTACCATTTCTCCACGTCGGCACCACCTCAGCAGGGGCCACAACCACCAAATTGTTTTTTGTAAAAATCTCCTTAAAAAAACATGCCAGAGGATCTGCCTACGTTGACTCTCCCCAAATATCCTCTGAGCTTGTCATAAAATTTAGGTCACCTGCCAAAATCAAATCATCAAGTGCTAGAAGACCCACTCCATCAACTTTTTCCCATAATTTCTAACGCTCTTGGCATGGTCCATACACATTCAGGAGGGACACCTTCCTTTTATTCGCTAAGCTAGTACCTCCAAAAAAATGTCGCCACAACTTAGGACCAACACTAAGTCAAAGAAGGTATGATCCCAAGAAACAAGAAGCCCACTAGACTTTCCAGCAAAGCTTACTGCACAGATCATCCACTCGGGCCTGAGCAAATACATGAAATTTCTTTCCTTTTCCGCATCCACCAAAGTTTCTTGTAGGAAAATTACATCTAGAAGAGTTTTTGCTAAGAGTCTTCTCATGGAGGCCAATTTCAAGGGGCCTCCCACCCCTCTAACATTGAGGGATAAAAGGATCATGACTTTTCTCATGCTAGGGCTTTCATGCCTTTAAGCGTCCCCTGATCTAGAATAGTAGCAGACTGAATTACAGATGAAGAACCCATGGATCCCTCCTTTTTACGAGAACTCCTAGTTTTAATAGGATATAACTCAATACCCAAGCCCCGCGACCATGCCGATTCCTTCACAATATCGATCCCTACACCCGAGGGATCAAAATGAACTCCCTTAGAGCTAGAGCTGGTGACTAATACCTTCCCTAGGTAAGTTGGGATACAAATGGAGCTTAATTTTTTGTTAATGGAAGGAACTAAGGCAGAGATCATTCTATCCATAGAGTGATCGCTAATGGTTGGTTCACCAAAACCCGTAGAAATAAAGGAGTCATCCTCATCTAAGGATACAGGCAGGACAAGAGAACTCAAAACTTGATGAGATTGTGGCTCCGGAGAGATCACTGGCAGGATAACAGAGAAAACTTGTGTCGAATGTTCAGAGTCCAACTCAAAAATTTTACCAACCTCTGTCTGATGATCCGAGTCCAAAAGAAAATAACTGACTAAGTGATCTCTCTCCCATGGAGAAAGAGAATTATACAATATAAGACAAAAGAGTTTAAGCTTACCAATGAAAGTAGTATATGCCGGTTCAGGGCTCTCCTCAATCCTTCAACCCGAGTAAACTCCCAAGTCTTGTTGGTCCCGAAAGGGAGTGTAATTGTCAACCATGTTATCCTTCGAGGTCCTCCTCATATGGAGCTCCAAAGGTGTGTGTACGATCCTTTCACAAGTGTCTTGTTCATCTGCAGATCGAACAACGAAAAGGGAGGCCTGAATAATCCAACTGTTGGATGAACAAATGGCCCCTCCACTCTATACCCAAGGTTTCGAATAACCCTGCATGAATGTCAACCTCGACAAGAACCTTTGCCATTCATTTATCAACAACACATAGAGCTTGTTTGCCAACCATTATAAAATGTCCTAAAGCATTACCTATCAGCTCCAAAGCATTTTCATTCCACAATTGTAGTGGTAGTCGCGGTAGGAGAACCGAGAAGTGGCGGAAGCTGAAGTACTCCATTGAGGGGTCAAAGATGATGTGCCACTGCTTCAACATCAGAATTCCTCCCCCATAGCCCCAAAACTTATCTATGATACACATCGATTCCTTCGACCTCTTAAAAATAAACCCTATCCATCCTCTAGGTAAGGTTAAAACCTCAGGTAAATAGCTCAAAACAGGCTCCCAAGAATACTTCATCCACTCTGACATCTTTTGTGTGCAACGAGCCCTGTATGCTAGTCTTCCCACTCAAGTGTAGAGTGCAAGGTTGCATGCTTCTTCTAATCCTACATCCATACCCATAACTAAGCGATGCTTTTTCGTCTTTGGCTTCCACACCCGCTATGGGTGCTTGTAGACACCTTGCTTTAGACATATAAGAACCTTTCGTCGCTCTGAAAAACTAGGCTTAGAAGGAGGGTTAATGTTAGTAGTCTGTGGTAAAACACCATGAGCATCCTTTTCCTGAGCTCTCCTAGCTATTGAAACACCCGTAGAGCCCTCCTTTTGCTTTGGAACTGCAGACTGAAGTGTACATGAACCCGTCTCTCTACCAGACGATAGCGTCAGGCAATTGCATACATTATGGGGAAAAGGAGGCGTATGCAGTTGAGTAGCTGAAACA
>SNQJ01S0001850.1:476729-508496 GCA_010110895.2 Picea sitchensis
AGAAATGATGAAGATGCAACCATCAACACCGATATACAGTAATACACGATTTCTATTAATCAAAGAAATGTACAGAGACTGTAAAAATACAGAGTGGAAGACTCGCTAGAATGGTGGCAGCTTATCTCTGAGAAGAGATGTGAAGGCTACTTGCATTCGCAAGAAGAGGATTACAATGAGGCTCGGAAGTCCTTTTTACAATAGACGGGAATGTCAAAAGTCCTAGACATCCAAAAACCTAACCTTAGGAGATGAAGCACCAAAATTCATGTGGGCCCCGTTTGGGTAAGTTGGTGCATCAACTTCCCGAGGTCGTAACTTTTGCATACGATCTCCGTTTTAGGCGTATGATAGGTCGTTGGAAAGATCTATCCGAGGAATACAAAATTTTTGACAAAATTCCATGATGGAATTTTGCAACCGCAACATACCCCAAAAAACGTCGTTTAGGGCCTCAAAACGGCTCCAGAAGTTCAGGACCCGAAAAACTGCTAAAAATAGTAAATTGCCAAAAATGTCAGAAAACTGTTTTGAGCTAGTTGGAAAAGGTGGGTGGCCACCGATATCCATCTGGATCAGGTGCAAAGTAGATTTGCTGCAGAGTTCAAGATAAAGTACATCAGTTTGATGGATTACTTCTTGGGGTTAGAGGCATGACAAAGATTGGGTGATATATTCCTTGGTCAAGGGAAGTAAAAAATGGATATCTTGAGGAGATTCAATACCGAGGACTGTAGACCAATGGCTACACGTATGGTTACTGGTCTAAAGAAGGTTCTCACTTCAGATTCAGATTTGTTGGACCCCAAATTATACAAGTAATCGATAGGTTCTTTGATATATTTGGTCAACACCAGGACACATATATGTTTTGTTGTGAACACCTTAATCCAGGTCATGGTGGAGTCGAGGTAGGTGCTTTGGGTAGCAACAAAACATGTTCTTAGGTATGTTGGAGGTGATGGGGTGAGGTTGTAGGGATATACAAACTCAGATTGGGCAGGGAGTGAAATAGATAGGAATAACACCTCAGGGTGCTTCTTCAACTTGGGATCAATAGTGATATCATGGTTCAACAGGAAGAAGACTCCCATATCAGTCAGTTCAGTAGAGGAAGAGTATATGGGAGCAAGTATGGCTAGTTGCAAATCCATTTGGCTTCACAAATTGCTTACAATATTATTTGATCAGAAGTTGGATCCTACGGTGATATATTTTCAAAGAGTTGTATCAAACTCTTTGAAAATCCAATATTCCATGACAGGTCCAAGCATATTGAGATTACGTATCACTTCATTCGAGACATGACCCATAAGGGAGCAGTATATCTTCATTATATCTCCACAGGTAAGCAGGTTGCAAACATTCTGACCAAACCCTTGGATAAAGAGAAATTTGTATTCTTCAAGGACAAACTTGGAGTGGTGAAGAATACCTTCCTTGCTAAGAGGGAGTGTTTATGATTGTAGCGTCGGAAATGTACTTCCGCATTGGTCTAAGTGTCTAGATATGTGGAAATCGTCCAAAGTCTTCCACCTTAGTAATTTACTTTAATTAAATGAATTATTAAAGTAAACTTCTTTTATAATTAAAGTGAGTTTAATTTAATTAAATGCTAAGGTTATTAGCATTAGTGAATTAAATCAATCTTAGCCATTGATCTCAAGTGAGGTGAGATCTAATATTAACCGTGAATCACTTTGGAGATCTAGGGTTTTGATTCGGTCAACAACTCAAGATTATAAAAGCAAGGCTAGGTGGAAGGGAAAGACACAACAACAACACAAGAGAGAGTGTTGGGAGTCAGTGACTTATAGTGAGAGAAAGAGAAGGATTTTTTTCTCAAGTTCAAAGGAGAAGAGAAGCAAGTGGGAAGCAAATGACAGATCTGAAAAGAAGGGCATATCTGGGAAACTCTGAGTTGTAGGAATCGTCGGAAAAATTTGTACTACAAATCATAAAACACCGTACGCATGGAGCAGTCAACCATGGTGTGTACATATGTGCCAGAAAAGTGGTCCAAGGTGCATACATATGCGTCGATCAAGAGTTTAGGGCACATACATACGCATATACAAAAGCTTAAGGAACATATGTATGCGTTGTGCAGAAAGCATAGACGCATACATATGTGTTGTACACGTAGTTGTGGGTGTGTACAGTTCGTACATGACACCACTACATGGCCGTACAACAGAGGCATAGTTGTTGGGTTGCATGATTTTGCTGTATTTTTCTATTTCTTTTCTCAGTGGGAAGATTTCCCAATTCGGGATCCCCTTGTGAGCTTGGAAGTGAGTTGATTTTGAGGGGGGGAATTTGTTGTGTATTTGTGTTGATTGTGAAATTTGGTTTCCTATTTTCTTTCACTATCTTATTTTTTTCCAACAAGTATACTTTATTCTGTGTACTTTAATTTACTTTTCAACAAGGAAAAAAACAAGGTAATAATTTATCTAGGTGTTGGGAATTGAAAATTAACATATAATAGGTCATCAACCCCAATATATAAGATACAAAGTATCCTTTTGTTATAGTTAACTTAAAGAAGAAAATCGACATTTTTAAAATACGAACAAACTCTCACAAGCTCCATATTGAAGCAAGGTGTTGGAAAAATCCTATAACGTCACGAGAGTGAAAAATAATTTCTCTTAGAATGTCCTACATATACCCACTTTTCAAAATATTTGTAATACTAACAATCTTCATAACCTATTAACTCACCAAAACTATTTCAATTTTTTTAATTTTTTTTAAACTATAACTCAAAGATTTATATTATATAAAAGATATAGCCATGCTCATAGAAAAGAGTACAATCCAAAAAGGTTATGATCTTCTGTTTAGAAACCTTAAAATAAATATTGTTGAACATAACATATTAACATGAAATTTCTTACAATACATCCTGAGCCTTTCAAACTGATAAGTGTACAATCTATAGAAGATAACATAATTGAAAAAAACTAAGATAGAAAATCACTAATGAACGCCATCTTGAGTTACTTTCTTCCTTTTCTAGAGATGTATTCATAATGGCTTGTTGAGTTGGTTCTTTCCTTTCAGGGATTCTTCCATGCTTTGTAGTTGAGGAAGGATCAAGAATACTAGATCCATTTTTTTGTTGCTTGATGATATAGAAAATTGTTTGCTACAACTTAGTTAGCTTGGCTTCAAGGGATGAGATACGTTTTTTATGGGTTAGCAATATCCCCATTATAACCTCCACACATGGGCTTGAAATTGAGCCCCGTTCCCCCAATTTTCCTTGCAATGATTCAATTGAACTTTCACATCTCTCCCATGAATCAACATGTTTTTTAATAGCCTTTCTAGTTTCTTCGAGAATTGTTTAATCCATTTCCCTTGGGATACAAATCCAAGTACAAGGAACAAGGGACAAAATAATCAAACTTCCAAAGATGAAGTAGGAGAAGGTGTTATGAGGAAAATATCTTTATGGCTAGGGGAAAACCACAACAAACAAAATGACACCCGAAATCAACTCGAATCTCAAGTATGATGTATAAATGAAATGCTAACAAGAGAAGGCTAGAAGCCTACCTCGTCCGGACATCCAAAGAAGACCACCATTGAGCACATGACCCAAATATTTATACCTACAACTTGTTTTCAACAACCAAGATATGCAAGCATGTGGTATTGTCATATAATGTTAGCATATAAATCAACATAATCCATTAACACACATGGAAAATATTCCCATGGAAAGAAATATAAATATTTGCAAGATATCAATTGGACAAGAAAATAGCATTTCTATTAATGTAATCAACAGAAGTACATAGGTGACAAACTTTTGTAAGGACATATATCGTAACCGAGAAACTAAGTCCCTCCAACTGGGACTCTACCACTTCAGTCCTCCACAAAAGCAAGCTCACATGTAGGAGTCAATGAGGTTATCCATCACAATATAGGAAGATCTTGGGGGCTTGTTGGTGCAATTATATGCATAATATATTACCAAACATAAATTATCAACCGGGATTTGTAATCAGTAGAGTTGATGCACTATATGTGTCGATAACAGATAGGTTCCTATATCTGTTTAGTATAGCTTAGATAGGAAAACCATTTAGAAACCAACACACTTTTTAAAATAACAATCTTCACACAATTCAAAAAGCTGGAAAGCAACACTCATAAACAAACAAACAAAAACTCATGCCTAGGTGATGGACAAGTTCATTGATGGCTCGTGAAAGGAAAAGATGAACTTTGATTCTAACTCCTAGAGCAACTAAAGTAACAAGTGGGATGCTCCATTAAAGGTCATGTATGGTGAAATATGGAGATCTAATTGTTCCTACATTACCACACTTTGCAACAAATTTGAATATTGAAATCAAATAAAATAACATGAAATCAAAATAATAGGTACATGAAATGAAAATCTACACTAGCAATTTACAATGAGCTTACCAAGCTGGATCAGTGGCCCTTGCCGATGCCAACATGGAAGATTTTAGATCAGCATATGCTAACTTCTAAGAGAGACAAGATCAATGAATTCGAACTTCCATTAATCTTCAACAAGTAGGTTTATAGAAAGAGTATTTTCATGAATCTAATCTACATCATAACAATTCTCTCCTAAGAACCAATCTTACATCATTATAATTCTCCTCCCTCATGAAGAGATGACACTCTCTTTTATACATGAGAGCTTTGAAAAGAAGATAAGCATCTGATAGTTACAAATCCACTTTTCTCTCAACCAATTTCCCATTATTACAAAATATTATCCCTTCAAATCCTCACACATATCTCTCATATATCTTGGATAAGATATGCCAACCAAATCTCCATGATCTTCTCCTTGGAATACGCTTGAATTATCTCCTCAAATCTTGAAATGGTGGAGGAAGTATTTGAGAAGTCTTTTTGAATTAATCCTTCACATATTCCTACACATGATAAAGCTCACACATTTTTGAGATATATATGAAAACATGCCAATTTTCTAATATTTAATCACAAATTCCCTTTTAATACTAAAATAAATGATTTGGAAAATAATAAGGTCAAAACCCTATTTAATTATGAAAATGGTATCATGAAAGGTTAATGGGGCAATGAAATGTGAAGAATGATGAAGGGAAAGGTGGATGAAAATACGACATTTCTGAGTCCCAACAGGGTTGAACACAAGACGTTCAGACTTTCAAAGACAAAGGGATGCAGACTCAATTGAGGTGAAATTTCTCCAGAGTGTCTTTGCTCTCAATGATGAATTGTCTCCTTCAAGGCTTGGATATAGCTCAATTTATAGCCTCCAAATGGAATTGAAGGGTTGATTCAGAGCGTTTTCAATATATGGAAGGTCGAGGATCATGGATCTCGTGACATGACATGTAAACCCGACACAATTTTAATTTTTTGAGCACCAAACCCGATGTACACGGGATGTAATGGAGCAACCCATGTATGTACGTGTGCTGCATAACTGGAAGGCCACGTAAATGTTTAAAAATGAGTATTTTAAACTCTGGAATGATGGGAAATGAGGTCTGCAGAGGGAAATGGAAGGCCATCCATGCAAGATGCATGGAGTGAGGAAAGATTTTCTATAACATAGGGTGACGTACATGCTTATCCCTATCCAAAGAACATAAAATCCTCACGAACCCAACAACATATAGGCCAAATCATTCAAGGAAAAATCAGAACCTAAAATAGGAAAAGCAAGGTCTTGAAATCAAGAAAATACCAAGAATGAGTCACTAAACAAAGAGAGAAACTTGAAAACCAAGAGGAGGGACTAGAAGAAGAGCTAAGTGAGCCACTAGACAAGAGCGATCTCTCCCTCAAATAATTTAAGCATAACAAAGACCGCCTAAAGATCCACAATCCCCGCTCTAAAAAGAATAAGAACGATGAGATGGAGTAACAAGGAGAGAACAACCAAAAATATCCAGGGGGTCTCAACTTTGAACTGGGCCAAAATTCACCATGCTCACAACCTGCAAAGTACATGAGGAAAGCCAAAATAAACCCACATTGATCCCCCATTACCTTCTGCAATGATTCATAGAAATGGTGCTTGCAAGAGGTCTATGTGTGAGAGTAAATCGGATGTCTCATTGCACCCCCCATTATTTTGAACGAGCCTATGATCGTAGAGTCACCCACAAGCCAATTAATTTGGATTCCGAATTTCATGAAATGTTGGTTAGGGGATATGTTCATATGTGACCACATTGTTCATGGCTAAGATCCCTTCATTTTGCAAAGTGGCTAAGGATGCATAATGCTCGGCTTTTGAATTATTGTCTCACAATACATGGTAAAACCTAAGATTGAGAAGTCAAGAGTGGAGGTGCCTTATCCTTCCTAGCATAGATGCAATTCTAACATCTGATGAGAAAGTTCATTGATGCATATATCGGATGATAAGTAGAGAGTCTCCAATCACAAACAATTATGGATATTGAACGATTTAGTTATTTTCAGACCTTGAAAATCTCCCTAAACTTCTACTAGATTATTGGAGTAAATGCTTAAGTTCCATGAGTATGAAGATACCAATGTTCCTTGGGGTTAAAAATTACACCCCCTTATGCACCTGCCACCCCTAAACTATTTCAAAATATTCATAACCTATTAACTCAAGAAAACTATAAAGCTTTAGAAAAACTTTTCTCCAATCTCGTTTATTATAAAAATAAAATATTAAAACAAACTAATTAACTTTTTGTAATTAAAAAAAATACATTATCAAAATTAATCTCAATAAACAATATCAATCATTATAATATTTTTTTCATTTTAATTTATTAATATACACTAGCTATTCACCCACAATAAATAATAAGTATTGCATTGCAACTTAGTCCCTGCAAAGTAATGAACTAAATTGCCAAACAACACCAATAAGTAAGAAATGATAAATATGTTACACACAAATACAAATATGACGGATGATCTGACTATTTTGACAATGACAAGAATATATGCAATATTTTTACTTTTCCCATACACTAAATAATAAATAATAAATAATAAGTATTGCATTGCAACTTAGTCCCTGCAAAGTAATGAACTAAATTGCCAAACAACACTAATAAGTAAGAAACAATAAATATGTTACACACAAATACAAATATGACTGATGATCTGACTATTTTAACAATGACAAGAATATATGCAATATTTTTACTTTTCCCATACACTACATTTGATGTACAACTAGCTTATGAAGAATTGAACTCTATAATTATTTAAACAAAATTATAATTACTTATAAAATATTTATTCTATTCTATAAAGAACAATTTATAAGCCTTTTCATTTTATTTTTTATTTAATATTTTTAAATTCAAAATAATTCATTCAATTTTCAAGTCATTTTTTAACTAATTATGAATTTGTCTATAAAGAACAATTTATAAGCCTTTTCATTTTATTTTTTATTTAATATTTTTAAATTCAAAATAATTCATTCAATTTTCAAGTCATTTTTTAACTAATTATGAATTTTGGTGGTCAAAAAGTCATATTCCCTGTTTTGCTATTTTGGTGGTCAACAAAATTGAAATGTGCATTGTACACTACCCTTGAATTTGAAAAAAAAATGATTTCATTTTTCTATTGACAAAATTTCCTTATCATAAAGGAATGGAAGGAAAATATTCCTTATCATTATCATCTTATTGACAAAATTTCCTTATCATAAAGGAATGGAAGGAAAATATTCCTTATCATTATCATCTTATTGTTTTGAAATTTGAAAAAAAGTGAGCAATACGATGATAAGATTAAATTTTCAAAATATATTTTTTATATTAAAGTTTTCTAAAAGAGTGAACAATGTTTATGGTTCTCTTTAAAAGAGTAATCTTTTTTAAACAAAATTTTCATTACAACAAAGGTTGTATGACAACTTAATCTCTGCTAAGTAATCAACTAAGCTGCTATGCAACATTCGTAGAAATTAAATAATATAATAAACATTGAAAGTCTAATGCAATGCATATTGATATACATAAATAAATAAAACTGGGACTAATAATAATATGCATATAAATATAATAGTCGTAGTCTAAATGTTCTACATTTTGGCTATTTTTCGTGGATACAAAATTAGACAAGAAATGGTTGGATATGCAGATTTGAGTTGTTATTCATGTATAATCTGAGTGCCTCATTTTTTCAACATGCCAAATTCATTTCTGCACTCAAAAATGCAATTTAAACAACATACAATTGTGATTTCGTGCAGATTTATGTCACCTGATTCCGACGAAAATAGCCAAAACGTAGAACAATTAGACAACACCTAATATACCATCTACAAGTTATATTAATTTAATTATTTTCCACTGCATTATTTCCAAATTTTTCCATATTAAAAAACACAAATTGAATCAACGAATCTGGAGATCAAACTAAAATACAAATTTCTTGCATTGTGTTAATTACATAGTTTACATATTGATATACATACACGTGCAAGTCTAACGTTTGCAAACCTACTCCAATGCTAGTCTCTTTTTCCATTGTCCAAAGAGACAATTTTACCATCTATAAAAACTAAAAGTGACCCAATCGATCTCTTTTACAATATACAATATTCAACTTTAATTCTTCATTATCTTTTATAGGAAAAAACATGCATGTTGTGGAGAAACTTGGACAAATCCCCCATAGCAGAAAAAGCTAGAATGAAATGTGAATCTACAATAGCTCAGTGACCTAATAAGTTTACAACATTATAAACCACCGTGTGGTGTCTTATCATCCTGTGGAAGCCATCGGGTATTTTTGACTTTTGCAATGCAAAACAAACAAAAGCAATTGACCAATCGATCGTGCAATACCAACATTTTACACCACAATATGTCAATGCTTGTTGGAATTCATTCAATATTCCTCGTTTTCACACCCCAAAAAACATTTGGCTACTCGCTAGCAAAATCATTACAAATATTAGCCCCCCAAAATCAATAAAAACCTTAATTGCTTTAATTCTAATACTATCAAGCAAACAATTTATATATACCTTCAAATATAGAACAACGTCAATGATCCACTGCAGAGATTCACTCACCATGCAATTCTCTCCAATATCATTGGATCCTAGGTTGATTATAGCAATAGTAGTAGACAAAAAGTATGTTTTTGGATATCTAGAGTTAGTCCCCACCGTGTAATAGAAATCACTAAAATCCTTCAATGTCCCGCTCACAACAGTGATTGACATAAGAGACATGATTGTGTAGGAAGGTCAAGTCATTCAATGACTACTCGAACAAGCTCGTTAGTTAACAACAGTATGCATGAGCAAAATCTATTTCATAAGAACAAAAATATCAAATTAATTTTAATCTTCGAAATAGGTGAAGCTTGTAATTTGTAATAAGATCCTGAATTTAATTCATCAATTAAAAGTTAAAAAAAAAAATGTTTATTTATTATATAAAAAAAAAATGTTTTTAAGATTGAACATAAGATTTGGATCAAAATTTGTAGGTCAACTCAAGTAATGTGGAAGTCAACAACCTAGCGATTTCTATAGTCCCTTTGAAAGGGACTAATAATAAGTATACTTAATTTTCAAACTATAATTTAATCATCAATTTAAAAAATGAAAATATATTAATTTGATAACAAATAAATACATTTTAAAAAAATTAGCATATTCCAACTTCCATATATATTAAAACTTTATTTAATTTATTTCCTTTATTTTAAATAAAGAAAATAAAAAAATTCACTCACACCTCCAAATCATCTAAAACTCTGATGATCAAACTTACACTTAATTTTCAAACTATAATTTAATCATCAATTTAAAAAATGAAAATATATTAATTTGATAACAAATAAATACATTTTAAAAAAATTAGCATATTCCAACTTCCATATATATTAAAACTTTATTTAATTTATTTCCTTTATTTTAAATAAAGAAAATAAAAAAATTCACTCACACCTCCAAATCATCTAAAACTCTGATGATCAAACTTACCTCAAGTACAGTGCTTCGAATTGTGTTCGAACCAAAGAGCCTCTAGTCTATATAAAATTCCATGCATAGAGTCTGGGCTTCTAAGTGTGCATTGAATGTGACAAACTCTAAATGTATGTAACAACATAGGAATAATTCCTTTGTTGGTTCAAGGAATCAATGAGGAATAATTCATTTATTGGTTCAATAAATCAAGTAAATTTGGGAGCTACAGAACGAGTCGGTATTTGAGGTGTCATGGCACTGGGCATAAGGTTGAATTGACTTGACGCACAACACTTGTCCTGTGCTCCTTTACATAAGGTATTACATCTCCCCTCTACATTTTCATCCCGCCTCATCTCTAAGAATTGCATCAATGGCATGTGACAGACTGAGCGCTTTTCCAAACAACTTACTCTCTTATTACATTCTTCCAAAACTTTCTTTAAGATATACAACGTGTTGTTCTGTGTTATCTATTAGATATGATACCTTTGCACATTAATATCCCATCTCAAATTTACCAGCAAATGTTTTGTTGATGAAGGAGAAACAACAAACAGGCAATTAATATTGTCTTGTTCTTTCATTCTGCTTAGCTTGAAAGTTTTGAACTTTTAGTTTCCATGGGTGATATTGAAAGACGGAAGATTGTTAAATGTTTTCACAAATGGGTTCAATCTGCATCTTCAAAAAGAGTGAAACAAATGTCTCTCAACAATATTTTGACTGGCAGTTTCTTGAATGTTCCAACTTCTCTTTTTCTTGTGAATGCCTAACATTATTGGAGATCCAATGGTTCTCCTTTATATGTCTACCCCCTTACTTCAACAGTTTCAGACACCTTGTAACATGTTCCCTATCATTCATCTATACAAATTATTATATACTTGAGCGTCTTGTATCAAAATTCCCTCTTCTTGAAAATTTGATTTTTCAACACTATACAAGGCTAAGCGTGAAAATTTTTGCAGTCAATCTCAAGTGTCTATATTTTACCGGGTTTGAGTGTGAAACCTTAGTGACAGTGAATTTCCCAAAGCTAGTGAATTTCATAGTGCATGATTGTCCTAGGATGTCAATGTTGGAGCTCAAGTCTTGGGGCTCTCTACATTTGTTGATATGGATTTATGAGCGGAACGAAATGAATAACAGACTAAATACAATAACACAGAGATACGGAGAACAAAAACAAATATTCAGTGAACAATAACTTTTATTGAATAAATAAAATAGGCAGAAACTGTAAAATTGTTGACTGAAAACAACTTGCTCGAATGGTGGTAGTTATCTCTGAGAAGAGATGTGGCTTCTATGCGCATACATCTGAGCAGAAAATGATTACAATGAGGCTCTAGAGGCCTTTTTAACATTACTCATGGATGCCAAAATCCTAGACATCCAAAAACCTAACCCTAGGAGGCGAAACACCAAAAGTTACGTGGGCTCGATGGGTAAGTTGGTACCTCAACTTCCCGAGGTCGTAACTTTTGCATATGACCTCTGTTTTAGGCACGTGATAGCCCGCTGGAAAGGTCTTTTTGAGAACTACACATTATGTTGTCAAACTCTGACTTTATCTACATTTTGACTATGGCAAGCCAAAAAAACACTGTTTAGGGCCCCAAAATGGTCCTGGAAGTACAAAAAGATGTACTAACATGAAAAATTAAAAAATAATCCAGTTGGATTAGGTGGGAAGCCAACAATATCCACCTGGAAGCTGTGTAGGGATCCAGACAATCCAAAAAATGTAGAACCCACAATTACAAAGAATTACAAAAGAACGTGTTGAACTAAAAAATGTCAAGAGGAACCAGTTGGAATAATCGGGTGGCCACCAATATCCACCTGGATCAATACTCCCCCCTTAGGAAGCAATGGTCTCCATTGCATTGAGTGGCCCCATCAAGTGAGGAAATTTATGTTGAATTTGGCTTTGGGTGAGCCACTTGACTTGGTGCAGGAGTTTCCATGCCTTGACAACCCGATAAAGTTGGATCCTTTGTTAGCGAGATCCCTTGACCTATGTGTCCACTATCTGATAAATGGATTCTTGTTCCATGCACTCATGGTTGATATATGTTGGTATCAATTGTTCTGTGATCTCTAAGGTGTCAAATAATGGTGGAAAATATGGCCGGAGGAAGTCCACATTGAACATTTGGTGCAAGCCAAGGAAGGGGGTAGTGTTGAGCTCAAAAGCATTGTCATCCATAGCCTTGGTGATGGTGTAAGGCCCATAACGAAGTGGACGGAGCTTCCGATGGGGCCCTGTAAGGTGTTCTTTCTACAAATGTATCTAGACCTTGTCTCCCACATGAAACTTGTGCAGTATCGAGTGTTGATCATGGCGATGCTTGTACTTACCATTGGGTTTCTGCAAAATATCATGGACCTGTTGGTGGATGTGTTGAATAAGCTCAATGAATCTGGTGGCTTTATCAGCCTCATACTGAACATGGGAAGAATCTTTCTGTGTGGTTTCAAGAGGTAGTGAAACATCAATGGGACCCAAGGGTTGGAATCCCAGCCCCACCTGAAAGGGGCTATGTCTGATGGAGCTATGGAGAGCCATGTTGTAGTTGTGTTGAACGTAGGGAATACTCTCATCCCATGTACACAGATGATTAGAGTTATACATGCGTAGGATGTGCACAATAATACGATTGATGACCTGTGTTTGGCCATCGGTTTGAGGGTGGAAGGCAGTGGATTTAGTGAGCTTGGTGTCCAACAGTGACCAGAGACTCAACCAAAATGTGTTGAGGAACCTGTTGTCCTGATCGAAGATGATGGTCTGTGGTATCCCAAAATGGACCCACACTCGTTCGAAGAAGAGTTTGGCAGTATCTTCCATTGTGATGCTCTTCTTGCAGGTTGTGAGAATGGTCATCTTCAAAAACCAATGAACCACCACAAATACACAATCATTGCCTTGCTTGGTGGATGGAAGGCTAGACATATAATCCATTGAGATGGATTCCCAAGGCCTCTCAGGAGAAGGAAGAGGGGTGTTTAAGCCTTGCTTCTTGATGGATGGCTTGGAAATGGAATAGGTAGTGCAAGATATGATATATTTGTTGACGTCCTATCGAAGTTTTGGCTAGTAAAAATGTTTTGGTAGAACAACCACAATTTTCTCCATGCTAGAATGTCCTACCATCCGACTATAATGAGCCTCCCAAATCATTTTTGCACGCTTGCTTACAAAGAGGGGTGTTTAAGCCTTGCTTCTTGATGGCTGGCTTGGAAATGGAATAGGTAGTGCAAGATATGATATATTTTTTGACATCCTATCGAAGTTTTGGCCAGTAAAAATGTTTTGGTAGAACAACCACAGTTTTCTCCACGCCAAAATGTCTTGCCATCCGACTATAATGAGCCTCCCAAATAATTTTTGCATGCTTGCTTATTCACATAGATGGCCCAGATGGCATAATAGTCCATCCTGAATGTGAAAATCAGTGAGATTCACGCATGTACCCAAGAGTTGATAGGTGGCGGTGAATTCATGATCTCGTTGATAAATTTGGGGCCACTCCGATGCATCATGCCCACATGAATGGAGCATGGTGGTGAGTGCAGCCACGAGAGGTCGACTAAGGCAGTCAACAACACGATTTGTGCTCCCTGTCTTATACTCGATGTTGAGATGGAATTGTTGCAGGTATGTGAACCACTTTTGATGGCGGTCGTTCTGCAACTTCCCTTGTGTCTATATGAACTACAGAGGCTTGTGATCAATGTGGATGATCGTCTCCTTTCCCAGAATGTAATGTTTCCATTGACGACATGATTTCACAATGGAATACATTTCCTTGTAATAAGTGGGGTAATTTCAGACGATATATGAGAGTGTCTCACTATGGTATGCTAGTAAATGAATGTGCTGAGTGATAACTATGCCTACAACATAGTCGTATGCATTAGTCTCAATCTCCAACGATTTTTGCAGATCAGGTAAGGAGAGTACTTTAGATGAGTACAAGTGATGTTTCAGATCATGAAATGCTCGTTTTTGTGCCTTCTCCCATGCGAACTTTTCCCTTCCACCTCCCTTGGTCACTTGGCTGAGGGCCCATGCAATATGGGATAATCCCAACATGAACCATCGGTAGAAGTTGGCAAGTCCCAAGAAGCTCCGAAGCTCAATTAGTATGGTTGGGTCTGGACAATCATGGATGACTTGGATATTAGATGGATCCACATGTACCCAATGCTCATCAACAATGTAGCCCAAGTATTGTAACTTTTTCATGCCAAAGGAACATTTTTCCAAGTTGGAATATAGCTTGTGCTTCCACAAAGTGCTCAAAACCTGTTGAATATGTTGCATTTGGTACTCCCAAGTTCTGCTGAAGATGAGGATGTCATCTAGATATACCACCACAAAATATTTGGTGAAGGGTCTCAGTACATCATCCATCAACCTCATGAAAGTGGTTGGTGCATTTGTTAAGCCAAAGGGCATGACTAGCCACTTGAAGAGACCTTCTTTAGATTTTAAAGTTGTCTTCCTTACATCAGTCAATTCGATGGGAATCTGGTGGTAACCAGACTTGAGGTCAATCTTGCTGAAGAACTTTTCCTCCTTGAGTTGGTCAAGAAGGCCATTAATTCGAGGAATTCGATACCGGTTCCTGACTGTGATTTTTTTTAATTCTCTGTAATCAATGCAGAGTTGTCAGGTCCCGTTTTTCTTCTGCAACAATACAATAGGGCTTCCACAAGGGGAGTTGTTGGGTCTGATGTGCCCCTTTTAAAGAAACTCTTCGATCTAATGCTTGATTTCATCATTTTCCATCAGCGAGCGATAATAGACTGGTCCATTAGGAAGAGGTGCACCGGGGGTAAGATCAATTGGATGCTTGACTTGGAAGTGTGTCGGTACCCCGGTGGGTGAGGAGAAGATGCCTTTGTACTCTTCCACGATCATGTCCACCTGCTTCTGTTGAAAAGAGAGGCTCTGCGTAGAGGCCACGAATGTGGCTATGACCTTGTTCTTACTGTGAGAACAGATCACAAAGAAGATGAACTTACCGATCTGTAAAATGAACTTACTGCATTACTTAGCAGAGATTAAATAAATAGTGGTAAGCGGCGCTACCTCCGGTATCCTATACAATTTTCTACCCAAATTAGTAATAACATTGCGGGGTATGGACTTGTACACAACATATCGCTTCCACAAATATGGTTTTCCTAAAAGAACATCACAAACTTCAAGGGGATAAATATGAAACAATACCTCTTCTTTGAAGGGCTTGATTCCATAGGGAATACAACACTATTGGCTGACACAAAGATATCTTCCTTGGCGAAGCCAACCGATGATGTAGGGTTGTGGGTGTGGTGTCATCAGCATGTCCATTTACTTGACAACCTCTGTTGAAGTAAGGTTCTTATGAATACCACTATTGACAATGAAATGAAGCAAAGCCCCCTTTACCCACATATATGAGTGAAAGAGGTGTCCCCCTTCCTTTGGTTCTTCTAGTTCACTTGGCTAGACTTTGGTAGTAGTGACAGTGGTGCTAGGTTCAACATCGATAATCCACTTCCCTCCTTATGGATTTGATTAAGAGTCAGAATCTACCTCTGACTAGGAAGCTTTCACCTCAACCACCAGTGACTGCTTGGAGCGACATTCTTCAGTGTTGTGTCATGAGATTTTATGGTATTCACACCACTTTCCAATGTCCTTCTTCAACTTCTCATTACCCTTCTTGTGTTACGTATTGGACTGGTTGTCATGAGAGTGACCATATTTTCTCGGTCCCTTGTTTCATGGGTTGGGGCCACCTTTTCCCTGCTTTGACTGCGAGGAGTTTGAAGATCCAAACTCTCGCCTCTTTTGCTTAATTTCTTCTCGATCTTGACAACATATCTATAATCCGCACCTAATGATGTGATGTCCAGACACTCCATTTCTATTTGAATTTATCTATGCAGACAACCGCGATATTTGAGCACCAAATGTCATTGAGAGTCTTTGATACCCAACTTGGTGCACAGGTTATGGAAAATATTGGTGAAATCTGGTATTGTCTGGCCCCTTTTCCGACATAGTGTGGTCCATCTTGTGTATTGGTCCTCGTAGCTTCCAACAACGTAGTATTGTTCTTTAATGGCATCCCTGAAGGAATCCCATGTAGGGGCAACCACAAATATTACAGATTCCTCTATGGCCCTTTTCTCAGAGTAAGTATCCCACTAGTCCTTAACATGGGGGACGACCTTGAGGAGTGAAAAAGTAATATTTTCCCTGTCGAAAAAATTGTGGACCGAAAAACACCCTTCGAGCAAATTCAACCATTTATCTACAACATCTGCACCTATCGGTCCTTCAAATAATGGAATATCAAAATTTACTTGTACCTTGAAGGGGGTTGCATGGCCACTTGATGAAGATGCATCTTATGTGGGAAGTTGCTGAAGGATCTATGCAAATTTGTCCATCATTTTATTCCTTTGTTGCGCAAGGGATTCCTTGAGAAACAATTTAAAAGGATCTCATGATCCATCATCTTTCTTCTCATCTCCCATGGGTTTTTTTCGGGCTCAGGGCGACCAATATTTCAAAGGCTCGATTGGTTCAATTCCCAACCTCTTGTACCCAGATCTTGCTGAGGACATGCACAAAATAAATAAATAAATGAAGAGCAGACCACTCTGATACAACTGATCTGGATTTATGAGTGGAATGAAATGAATAACAGAATGAATACAATAACACATAGATACATAGAACAACAACATATATCCAGTGAACAATAACTTCTATTGAATAAATAAAATAGGTTGAAACTGTAAAACTGCAGAACTGAAAACAACTTGCTCGAATGGTGGTAACTATCTTTGAGAAGAGATGTGGCTGCTATGTGCATTCGTCTGAGAAGAAAATGATTATAATGAGGATCCATAGGCCTTTTTAACATTACTCATGAATTCCAAAACCCTAGAAATCCAAAAACCTAACCCTAGGAGGTGAAACACCAACAATTATGTGGGCCCGACGGGTAAGTTGGTACCTCAACTTCCCGGGATCATAACTTTTGCATACGACCTTCGTTTTAGGCACGTGATAGCTCGTTGGAAAGGTCTTTTCACGAAATACACATTATGCCATAAAGTTATGACTATGTTTATAGTTTGACTATGGAAAGCCAAAAAAACATTGTTTAGGGCCCCAAAACGACCCTGGAAGTACAAAAAGATGTATTGACATGAAAAATTCCAAAATAAGCCAGTTGGATTAGGTGGGCGGCCACCAATATCCACCTGGAAGATGTGTAGGGATTGAGACAACCTAGGCAGTGTAGAACCTACAATTACAAATAATTACAGAAGAACGTGCTGAACTAAAAAATGTGAAGAGGAGCCAGTTGGAATAGCTGGGTGGCCACCAATATCCACTTGGATCATTTGTCCACGACGAAGCTTAATGTAATTAAAGGAATTTCTACTACAAACTCACTCAAGAAAGTTTCCCTACATGGGTCCTATAAAATATTGGCTTCTCTTGCAATTCTTGAAACTTTTGTCTTTCTTGAAGAGCTCTCAATAGAAAGTAAATGGTTAAGGTGAGTAATTGTCTTGCATTTAACATTTATGTTAAAGCAATTAAACACTGTAATTTTATTTAATAGGGAGATTTATCACACAAAATTTGGATTGCAGAACCACGCAAAAAGCATGGAGGCATCAATTCTGACCCTTTCACTAAAACGTCTGAAGAGGGTGCATGTAAAGGTTTCAATTTTTGATAAGAAATAAATTGCTATGTTAGGTTTCCTTTTCAAAAGTGCCCCTTTGCTGCAAACAACAACACTTACACTGCCAAGATGTTCTCAATATACTCATGAACAAAGCTTCATAAAACAACTTATGGGTTTGAAAAGACCATGTGAAGCAAGCATATATATAACAAAAAAATATGAGGATTGCCAACGATGCAAGAGATTCCTTATTTCTAATCGATAGAAATATTTATATAAAGGATGAAATGTTTGAGATCACTAAGTTGACATTCTTTTAGAATTTCATGGAAAATACATTCTCCCGTTTTGTCTCTCTCAACTGTAAATAGCAAGCTTATATATTCTCCCATTTTGTCCCTTTCAACTAGAAATATTATCATCATGAAAAATATATTCTCCCATTTTGTCCCTTTCAACTAGAAATATCATCATCATGGCAAATATATTCTCCCATTTTGTCCCTCTCACTTGTAACCACCAAGCTTATACATTTTCCTATTTTGTCCCTCTCACCTGTAAATACCAGGCTTACACATTCTCCCATTTTTTCCCTCACAACTAGAAATACCAGGCTTATGCAGTCAGTATTGCTAATACTTTTTCATGGTAACTAGAAATACCATGCTTATGCAGTCAATATTGCTAATGCTTTTTCATGGTAACTAGAAATACCAAGCTTATGCGGTCAGTATTGCTAATGCTTTTTCATGGTATAAAATTGTTTACAGTGAAAAATCCCAACTATATACTAATCATATGCATTGGTATGAAAATGAAATATAATTTAATAAATACCAAGATTATACTTTTTCATGGTATAAAATTGTTTATAGTGAAAAATCCCAACTATATACTAATCATATGCATTAGTATGAAAACAAAACATAATTTAACAAGAACTTGTTGAGATCATTTTGCTGGAAATACGGTGCAAGCACACATTTATCTGAACATTTCTTTTTTTGAAACTTGCAAGAAACGCAAGCACTCTCTGCCTTGGAAACTCGGGTCGCCATATGCAAAATAGTTCCACACAATTTTTTTGTTCCCGACTTTCTCTCTCTGAATGCATAAATATTACAAAATATGGTTGCTTGTTTAAAAACATGTGAGACACCAGATCACGGGAGGACTCGAACCATGGACTTCTCTGCAACGAGTGGAGGTGCAACGACGCCATTGGAGCTGCTACTGCTCGAAGACTCGCATCTCGAGTGAAAGTGGTGCAATTTAGGTGAGAAAAAAATAACACTACGAAGTTAAAAGCCAATAACATGCGAGAAAAAAAAAGTTTTTTTATTTTGTTTAATTCTCAAAAAAAAAATATTAATGAAATTTCCTAAGTTCAACATTGCAAATAAACAAAAAAAAATGAAATTCAAACCTAAAACTAATAGGCAGTAAATGAGTAAACTCAATGCTATAATCTCTAGTGCCTTTCTTTTGGTAGGGACTAATAATAACACTTTACAAAACATACCATAACCATCTATCTTTATAAACAACTTCTTAATAACAAAAACCCTAACTACTTTTGGTCTTGTCATTACTAGGCACCAACTACCTAGTGGGGCTTATTTAATCAATACGATCTTTTTTACATTAAGTAACTACCCACTAACTATCTAATGGGCCTTATTCAAATACGATGGCCCTGTACATTGATTTACTAACTTCTAAGTACCCCAAATTAGGGAGGGTAGGGTAGGACCCTAACATGCCCCCCCCCCCCTCAAAAGTAGCATTATCCTCAAGGTTGCAGGTGGGGAAACTGCTCTAAAATCTTTGTTGGTTCCAAGTGGCATCTTATGGATACATATATTTCCATTCAATCAAAACTTGTTAGATGGTGCATTGACATAGTTGATGATGTTGAGTGGCTAGTACTACTTTTGGTTGGAACCAAATGAACCCTTCTTCATTAAGTTCTATAAGGCTAGTTTGAATGTGACAATTCGTTCCCACTACCTTCTTCAAACAAGACACATGAAAGACTAGATGGAACTTAGAGTGGGTTGAAAGAGACAATACGTAGGCAACTCATGCATTGGAGTATCTAATAAGGTCCATAGAATTTTGGTGTGAGATTTTGGTGGACTCTGTATTTGAGATAGGTTTTTCTTATAAGGTTGAAGGAAAAGAAACAACTAATCTTCGTCAACAAAAGAACACTCAGATGGTTATTCTGTTGCTTCTTGCAGTTTTGAGACATTACCATATTGTCCTCGAGTGTGTGGAGAATGGCCTCTCTAGCATGAAGAATATGATCTAGTGCTTGAACCTTGGATGTGCTTGGTAAATATGAAGCCAGTAAAGGGGTTTTTTGGCTGTAGACAACTTCATATTGTGTCATTTTGGTAGCACCATTATAAGTGATATTGTACCATCATTTGGTAAGGGGTCTCCATTGTGCTCATTGGTGCTGCTCTTCTAAAGCAAAACATCCCAAATAGGTTTTCATGCATTTGTTGACTATTTTAGCTTGATCATTCGTTTCAGGGTGATATGTTGTGCTCATGTTCAACTGTGTGCCTTGGAGTTTGAACAACTCCTACCAAAAGTTACTAGTGAATGTGGGGTCATGGTCTGACATAATGGAAGTGGGTATGTCACATAACTTAAAAATTTGATCCATGAAAACTTCGATAACTATGGAGGGTGAAAACATGTGTGGTAGGTCACAAAAGTGAGCATATTTGGAAAGGAAGTTGACTACCAAAATGATGACCAATTTGTTGCCATCTATTGGAGGGCCCACTGTAAAATCCATAGAAATGTCAGTTCGTATAGTAGCCAAAATGCCATTTGATGTCTGAAACAAATTTTAAAAGTTTTTTGACCCCAAATCACCAAAGTGAAACCCGCACTTAAAATGGACCCAACAAATTGATAGCTCCAATTTTCCCACTCAAAAAACACTAAAATAAATAATAAATTATATAACGATCCATTTTAAATCATATTACAAACTCATTTTAACATTAAAAAATATAGATTTAAACCTTCCACTTTTATGTAATATTAATAATATCTTTATAAAAATATCGTAAAATAATATTTAATAAAAATATTTATGTAAATATAAATCTTTCCTCTTAAAATTGTGTCTTTACAAAAATATCATAAAATAATATTTAATAAAAATATTTATGTAGATATAAATCTTTCCTTTTAAAATTGTGTAAATATCATAAAATAATATTTAATAAAAATATTTATGTAGATATAAATCTTTCCTTTTAAAATTGTGTCTTTAAATAGTTTATGTAGATATAAATCTTTCCTTTTAAAATTGTCTTTAGTTTAATTTTTAAATGGTTTGTGAATTTGTTTTACAACAATATTCATTAAGCAATGTCATTAAATATTGTGTATATTGATTATTTTAATTTTTGAATGGCTTGTGAATCTTTTTACATCAACATTTATTAAGCAATGTCGTTAAATATTGTGTATATTGATATGTTATGTAAAAGTTAGAATAAAACACACTACTTATATTATGATATAAGTAAAATTCAAAAAATGTAAATGGAATGAATTTAGTTCCACATTAAAACTTGTGTATATTGATATGTTAAGTAGAGGTTAGAATAAGACACACTATTTATTATAATAATACAACTAAAAAAATGTAAATGGGATAAATTTAATTCCATATTAAAACTCTAGAATAGTAAGGTGGTGTGTGGATAACTAAATGTAAATGGGATTAAATTTAATTCCATATTAAAACTCTAGAATAGTAAGGTGGTGTGTGGATAACTAAAGATAAGTAACAATAATATTATTTATTTATAGAAATATCTGTTTTTATTAACAAATGTGTTATAGTTTTATTGTAGAATAGTCTAATATATAAAAAAAATTAAGGCTTTCAACTACAACCTAGTCATAATTTAGTTCTATAAAAAATTACATCCTTATATTAATGTATGCTTTGTTAATCAAACCATTATACTGATTTTTTACATTTCTAAAAAGTATAAACGCTAATAAATTTGGTTAACAACTAGCATGTTTTACAAAACATGGAAACTTATAGAATAATTTAACTCGTCAAAGCGTAAGCTTAGTGTTCACTTGGTTTTAACTGTTATTGCTTGTGTGATTGTCTTGATCTTTGTCTGTTAAAGACCCAACATAGAGGGGGTGAGTCAAGGCCATGCCGTGCAGACAAACCATCTCACTTAGTGCCAAATGCAACTTCTCGAAATCCTTCCTCGGCCACTGAATCTCTTGCCCCTGATTGTGCACTATTTCCATTACCACGACTACTTCCTTTTCACAAGCTTCCTCCTTTGCCTCAAATTTTTGGACCAAACACTTGACCAATTCCTTAATCTCCATAGCTTCTATCTCTCGCGCCCTCAACTGTCGTTGAATTTCTGACATATCATACTCAACACACAAAATGTCGTGGTTATGGCTTGGAACCATGGCCATAGAGAATATGAGTGCAAGGAAAATTGCACCTAGTTCCCCAACCTGCTCCAAAATATCATAGGCACCAAATAAACAACTCGCTAAAATGGAGAAGAAGAACCATGAACCCACCAAACCGCAGCTTGGAGCACCCTGTAGATTGGTTACAGACTCCATGAGCTCATTGGTAGATAACAAGCCATCTCCACCCCAATTCATCATGTCTCCATGTGATAACATAATCCCACCTTCAATGCAGTGTGTGGGAAGGGACTTTTGAAAATAAGACACATAGGGTAGCAAGAATGGAGTACCAGTCTCCATATACTGGTTTAAATGGGATACATGTGAGGGGACTACTCTATCGATCAACACGTCACCCTCCACTAATTTGATGCTGCAACCCATTTGTATTAAAGCCTTTGGGGACCCCTCCTCTAAAAACGATTTTTAATTTCATGAAAGACTAAAGTATTAGGACCCACTTGATACTCTAATTAACCTTTAGTTTACCCTATTCCAATTGACACCCCAATTTTGATTGTGTATCAACATTCTGAAAACATAATAATATTCTATTGCCTCAAACCTCATTGCTTCATCTCTTGCTCTTTGAATTGATTTAGTAATGTTAGTGTTGCATTATCCAATTCTTTTTTTCATAGATTTGATAATTAATTCATAATCCCCAATTACATTATTTTGGGATTTCTAGTGACATTAATGAATCTCAATCCCATATAAAGAACCGATGCAAACAAATAACAAGTCCCCATGAGGAAATTCTTTATTTTCGATCACAATCATAAATATCCCCATTCTAACTACCCCTACAAACATTTTATAATTATTAAACTTAATATATTCTATTTTAAAAGAGATGGAAACAATTCTCTCTTTTAAAAAAATTCCATAGTGTATAACTTTTAGTAAACATAGAATCCCAAGTTCATTAACATTGGTCATAATAATATATATAATTATTAAAACAATTATACATGATGTGTGATTCTGTGGTTGAGATAGTGAAAGTTATAATTATTAAAATTTGTATACATGGTGTGTGATTATGTGGTTGAGATAGTGTATAACTTTCAGTAAACATAGAATGCCAAGTTCAATAACATTGGTCATAATAATATATATAATTATTAAAAATTTAATTCTCTCTTTTAAAAAAAATTCATAGTGTATAACTTTCAGTAAACATAGCATCCCAAGTTCATTAACATTGGTCATAATAATATATATAATTATTAAAACAATTATACATTGATTCGGTGGTTGAGATAGTGAAAGTTATAATTATTAATTTTTTTATATATGGTGTGTGATTCAGTAAACATAGAATACCAAGTTTATTAACATTGGTCATAATAATATATATAATTATTAAAAAATGTATACATGGTGTGTGATTCTGTGGTTGAGGTGGGTTATTTTTAAGTTTAAATTTAGGAAGACATTCTCTGGTTGAGGTGGGTTATTTTTAAGTTTAAATTTAAGAAGACATGGAATCTTATTCATACATTTATTTTTAAAAATGATTATTTTAAAATGTAAAACAAATGATTAATATACGAAAAGATATATTAAAAATTATATACATGGTGTGTGATTATGTGGTTGAGGTGGGGTATTTTCAAGTNGAAGACATGGAATCTTATTCATACATTTATTTTTAAAAATGATTATTTTAAAATGTAAAACAAATGATTAATATACGAAAAGATATATTAAAAATTATATACATGGTGTGTGATTATGTGGTTGAGGTGGGGTATTTTCAAGTTTAAATTAGGAAGACATGGAATCTTAGTCATACATTTACTTCTAAAAATAATTATTTTAAAATGTGAATAATGTAAAACAAATGATTGATATAAGAAACGATAAAGTAGGGAGAACATGAGACTAAGAGTTAGTTATGTGGACCAAATAGCCACCATGGATGATGAGAAAATCCTATGTAAGGTACTCCATGATATGGGATGATGTGCTATAAGGAATTTAATACATTATACTTGGTTGGTCAATTACACCACTTTAAGGTCAATTACACCACTTTAATTACACGTGAACAATAATTAGTTTGTTGTATAACATTATTATTTTAATCATATATGAACAATAATTAGTTTGTTGTGTAATATTCAATGCGTTGGTGTATATATTGTCGGATTACTTTGGTATATATGCCACGATATATCTGATGATGTATATATCATTTGCAACAACATTCAATGCTAAGCAACACGCTTATGAAATGAATATGGATATTTGGATTTGAATGTAAAGAATCACCACATTCAATAATTAATATAAAACTAATGCATTGTACTCTTCATGTTAATGTTTTATGTATGATGTCCTTATAGATTATTTTAGTGTAATACAATTTTATTTTAGTAAATTTTTATAAATATATAAATATTGTGTTATACATAAGAGATTAAGGTTAGATGCTGTTGAAAAGTATATGATTTTATTAAAATTAATTTTGACCATGACCATAAGGGATATTGGACTTTTTTGTGAATATTATCTACCCAGAAACCATACCATCTTTCTGGTTTCGAAATCAAAACCTAAAAGAGTCAGAGTCTTCAAGAATGAGAGTCTACCCTTTACAAACCACTAAAGACTTTATTTAGGTAGCGTGGTGATCCAGATTTAGGAGCGGAATGAACTGATTACAGACTGAATACCATAAACACAGAGATAGGAAGAATAACACAAATATTCAGTGAACAATATCTTCTATTAAATAATGAAATAGGCTTAAACTGTAAAACTGCAGAACTGAAACTTGCTCGAATAGTGGTAGTTATCTTTGAGAAGAGATGTGGCCGCTACGCGCATCCTTCTGAGCAGAATGGATTACAATGAGGCTCCATAGCCCTTTTCATATTACTCATGAATGCCAAAACCCTAGACATCCAAAAACCTAACCCTAGAAGGTGAAACACCAAAAGTCATGTGGGCCCTATGGGTAAGTTGGTACCTCAACTTCCTAGGGTCATAACTTTTTCATACGACCTCCATTTTAGGCGCGCGATAGCCCATTGGAAAGGTCTTTCAAAGAACTACACATTTTCCACCAGACTCTGACTCCGTCTACAGTCTAATTGTGGCGAGCCAAAAAAACAATGTTTAGGGCCCCAAAACAGCTCTGGAAGTACAACAAGATGTGTTGACATGAAAACATACAAAATAGGCCAGTAGGATTAGGCGAGAGGCCACTCGTATCCACTTGGAGAATGTGTCAAGCTTCAGACAACCCCAGAAGTGTAGAACTCACAATTATAAAGCAGTATAGAAAGACGTGCCGAACAAAAACGGACACGAGGAGACAGTTGGAATAGGTGGGTGGCCACCAATATCCATCTGGATCGATCCTCCCCCTTAGGAAGTAATGGTCTCCATTGCATTGAGTTCCCCCTTCAGGTGAGGAAAATTCTGTTGGATTTGGCCCCAGGTGAGCCACTTGCCTTGGTGTAGGAGTTGCCCTACCTTGGCAACCCAATAAAGCTGGATTTACTGCTGGCAAGTGCCCTTGACCTGTGTGTCCACTATCTGATCGATGGATGCTTGTTCCATGCAGTCAGGGTTGAGCTCTATTGGTGTCAATTGTTTGACGATCTCAGAGGTGTCCAATAATGGTGGAAAATATGGCCGAAGGAGGTCCACATTGAATACTGGATGTAGACCAAGGAAGTGTGAAGTGTTGAGCTCAAAAACATTGCTACCCGTAACCTTGGTGATAGTGTAAGGCCCATAAAGAAGTGGTCGAAGCTTCTGATGGGGCCCAGTGAGACGCTCCTTCTGCAAATGTAACTAGAATTTGTCATCAACTTGAAACTGGTGTGGTACCCTGTGTTTATTATGGCGCTGCTTGTACTTAGCATTGGGTTTATGAAAAATCTCCTGGACCTATTGGCGGATGTGCGGAATCCACTCAATGAATCTGGTGTCTTTATCGATCGCAGACTGGTCAGGGGAAGAGTCTGTTTGTGCGGTGGCAAGATGAAGTGCAACATCAATGGGTCCCAAGGTTTGGAATCCCAGACCCACCTGAAATGGGCTATGGTCGATGGAACTATGGAGAGCCATGTTGTAACTGTGTTGGACATATGGGAGACTCTCGTCCCATGTAAGAGGATGCTTAGAATTGTACATGCACAGGATGTGCACAATCATCCGATTAAAGACCTCAATTTGGCCATCGATTGGCGGTGGAACGAAGTGGATTTTGTGAGCTTGGTTTCCAACAGAGACCAGAGACTCGACCAAAAGGTGTTGAGGAACCTGTTGTCTTGGTCGGAGATGATGGTCTGTGGTATGCCAAAGTGAACCAAAATGCATTTTAAGAAGAGCTTGGCAGTATCTACCACTGTGGCATTCTTCTTATAGGCTATGAGGATGGCCATCTTCGAAAACCAATCAACGACCACAAACACGTAGTCATTGTCATGCTTGATGGACAACAAATCAGACATGTAATCCATGGAGATGGATTCCCACGGTTTCTCGGGAATAGGAAAAGGGTTGTATAATCCTTGCTTCTTGATGACTGACTTGGAAATGGTGCAGGCAGTGCAGGATCTGATATGCTTCATGACATCTTGTCGAATTTTTGGCCAATAATTTTTTTTCTGAAGGACGACCACAATTTTCTCTACGCCAAAATGTCCTGCCACCCGATTGTAGTGGGATTCCCAAATCAGCTTTGCACGCTCGCTTGTAGGAACACAGAGATGGCCCAGGTGGCATAAGATTCCATCCTGAATGTGAAAATCAGTGACAATGGCGCCTGTACCCAAGAGTTGATATGTGGTGGCGAAGTCCGGATCTTGCTGGTAAAGTTGGGGCCACTTCGATATTTCATGTCCACAGAAATGGAGCACAGTGGTAAGTGCAACCACATGAGGCTAACTGAGGCAGTGAACGACACGATTGGAGATACAAGTCTTATACTTGATGTTGATATGGAACTGCTGCAAGTAGGTGGACCACTTTTGATGGCAGTCGTTCTGCAATTTCCCCTGTGTCTGTATGAACTGCAGAGGCTTGTGATTAGTGTGTATGATCGTCTCTGTCCCAAAAATGTAATGTTTCCATTGACGATAGGCTTGTACAATGGAATGCATTTCCTTATCATAGGTGGGATATTTATAGACAGTATCGAAGAGTGTCTCACTATGGTATGCCACTGGATGCTCCTGCTGAGTGAGAACTGCGCCCACAGCATAATCAGATGCATTAGTCTCAATCTCAAATGGTTGTTGTAGATCAGGCAAGGAGAGTACTAGAGTTGAGAACAAACGATGTTTCAATATTCAATTGCTCATTTCTGCTCCTTCCCCCACACGAACTTGGCCCTACCACCGCCCTTTGTCACCTAGATGAGGGCCCAAACAATATGGGAGAATCCCAACACGAACCGTTGGTAAAAATTGACGAGTTCTAAGAATATCTGAATCTCGGTCAGTGTGGTCGGGGCTGGCCAGTCACAGATGAATTGGATCTTAGTTGGATCAACATGTACCCCATGCTCATTAATAATGTATCCCAGGTATTGGACATGTCCATGCCAAAAGATAATTTTTCCAAGTTGGCATAAAGCTTGTGCTGCTACAGAGTGCTCAAAATCTGTTGAATATGTCGCATGTGCTCCTCTCACGTTCTGCTGAAGATGAGGATTTCATCCAAATATACTACCACAAAGGAGTTGGTGAAGGGTCTCAATACATCGTCCATCAACCTCATGAAACTGGCTGGTGCATTTGTTAAGCCAAAGGGCATGACTAGCCATTCGTAAAGACCTTCCTTAGACTTGAAGGTTGTCTTCCAGACATCTGTTGGTTCGATGGGAACCTAGTGGTAGCTAGTCTTTAGGTCAATCTTGTTGAAGAACTTTTCCCCCTTCAGTTGGTCAAGAAGGTCATCAATCCTGGGAATGGGATAGTGGTTCCTGACTGTGATTTTGTTTAAGGATATGTAATCAATGCAGAGTCGCCAAGTCTTGTCCTTCTTCTACACCAGTACAATCGGGCTTCCGCAAGGGGAGGAGTTGGGTCTAATGTGCCCCTTTTGAAGAAGCTCTTGGATCTGATGCTTGATTTCGTCATTCTCCATCAGCGAGCATCGATAGACTGGTCCATTAGGTAGAGGTGCGTCAGGGGTTAGATCAATGGGATGCTTGACTTGGCAGTGTGTCGGTACCCCTATTGGTGAGATGAATATGTCTCTGTATTCTTCCACGATCCCGTCCACTTCCTTCTACTACAAAGAGAGGTGTTGTGTAGAGGCCACGTATGTGGTAGAAACTTTCTGCTTATTGTGACACGGATCACAAAGAAGATGAACTTCCTGGTATGTGAAATGACCTTACTGCATTGCTTAGCAAAGATTAAATAAATAACAGTAGGCAGTGCCACCTCTAGGATCCTGTACAATTGTCTACCCAAAGTAATAATAACACTGCGGGGTCTAGACTCATACACAACATGACGCTTCCACAAATATGGTTGTCCTAAAAGAATATCACAAACTTGAAGGGGGGAAATATCACACAATACCTCATCTTTGAAAGGCTTGATGTCGTAGGACATACGCCACTGTTGGCTGACACTGAGATCTCTTCCTTGACAAAGCCAACCGATGGTGTAGGGTTGCGTGTGCGGTGTCATTGGAAGGTTCAGCCGCTTGACGACCTATGCTAAAATAAAGTTCTTCTGATGATCTATAAATAGAAGGCTGACTTGTTATGCTATGCAAGCACCCTCTACTTCATGAAAATAAACTTTACAGGACCTTGCTTCATGTGTTAAAATATGCAAGATAAACTTATGTGTTAAGTTCATGTATCTTCTTGTAAATGCTTATGTGTGAGGATATGTTCTTTTAGATGGTTAAATATGTACTTTAAACAAATACATAGCAACACAAATTGCAGCAAATAAACCATCAAAACTCACAACAATCACAACATGATAAAGGAGTTCACCCCCCTCCGGGCTACATCTCCTTGAGCCTCCATCAATGGACTTGGCTCTCTGGGATTATTTGTCAAAAGTTCTTTTACAAGCTTGTGATCAACTCCAATGGAAAAAAATACTGTTCCATTGAGATCAGAACACATAAAAACCCCAAAAATGACTAATAGAACTCTGAAAACGGATCATGGCTCATCCAGGCATGACCTCTTCTACATGTGGCCATAAGCTTCACTGAGCTTCTCTTTGTAAAAAACACTTGTAAAAGTCTTCAAGAGCCTCTGAAACCTATCCCAATGTGTTCAGAGCATAACAATTAGCCAAAAATGATTATTCATTCACAGAAAACAAACATAGGCTCACCAAAACATGTCCTCGATCAATGAGGGCTTCAAGCTCCCTGGAGCTTGCTAAAACTTCAATGGTGAAAAAACTACAGAAGAAGTCTTCAAATGGCCTTGATAACAGTTCCAATGGATTCAGGACGTCCAAAAACCCCTAGCTGGGCTTTTACGGCACCTCAATCGGCCAAAAGATGAAGAAGATAGGCCTCCTGTCATTTTCCTCCTTCAAGCTTGTTGTCTCTGGTTCGCCAAAATGCACCCTTGTTTAATAAACCTGGCACACACGCTTATTTAAGCGCAAAAACCTGGCACCGGGCGCAACCGTGCCAACGGTGCAAACCGTAGGACGGTTAAGGCGCCTCTAGCCCCTAACCGCCAAGCTCTCGGGCACATGGGTCCATGTGACCACGCACATTTCCAAAAAAGGGCTCCGTCCCAAGCAAATAGAAATGAAACATGTGGCGGGTCGTTTTACACAACCGTTGAAGCCACACTTTAAAACGCGCCCAAACTCCGTGGTCAGTCACATTACAACATATATAACCGTGGGCTCTAACCATTTCAAACCACATTAAAAACCGTGCACACTATTTAACAACGGTTATGGTTTATAAATATGACCCCGGGTTTATACATTTAAAAACATATATGAAATGCTCCGCGCGCCATGTAAACAAAGGCATGGTCATATGTTTCAAATCACATATAAAACCGCGGGTCGGGGCTAAGCCCCGGCCCGACCCCCCCCCATATACATCAATATTCAAACTTAAATACATTATAACACACATATGAATTAAGAACCAATGTGTGGTATAGTGGTCGGGCGGACTTTGTTAAGGCTTAGCCGGTGGGGGAGGTCCGAGGGTCGAACCCCACAGACCCATAAATTTTTTATATAACAAGCTATTAGCCAATAAAGGGGTGCCACGTGGCAGCCCATGACTGGGCCACGTGGCACCACACCATTTGCCGAAAATGATGCCACGTGTCACAACACGATTCGCCCAGATGTCAACCATCAATGCCTGCCACGTCAACTGCCACATGTGATTCATACCCTGCCACATCATCATGTATGGACCTGCCACATCAGTGTACGGTCATGCCACATCAACATCTGTACGGATTGTACGGACTACACAGTCAGCGTACCCTTTTTTTACCTATTTGGTGATTCAGACAGATCGCGATATCTCTCGCTCCCGATGTCCGTTTGAGACGAAACAAATTACGTTGGGTTCGTGACGACGAGGGCTATGCTCACGTTCGTTTTGAAGTGATTCCGAGAACGTTGATTTTTGGGCTAAAATTTGACCCTTGGTCCAGATTTTGATCACACCTTCCCACTGAAAGGATTTTGGACCCACAAAAGATTATGATTATCTGTCTTATTTCAAGTTATATCAACTGATTCTACTTGAAAAGTATTTTCGACAATCACCTGAATACCTTGACATGCCTTGCACTGCAACTGGCTATGTCCCTCAACCACTGCTCTCTGGCTGCTGCTGACCCACTGTTCTCTCTGTGCTTGGAAGACTGCCAACCTTCCCACTGAGAATCAAGTCCCTCTTGTGAACTTTTCGACGTCAACAAAATTAGCTCTCCAATGGCTGCAAAAACTTTCCTGCGACATCTTGTCACAAGCCAAGAAAACCATCAATCTTGAAAACAAATTATACAAGATTGAAAAATGATGCCAACAAAATCATTTTGCTCTTCAAGCAAACTATCGCATCCTGTACTTCATCAAAGCACATGGTGTTTTCCTGCATCTCGATGTACTCAAAATCAACTTTCAAGCCAACAAACACCATCAACTAAACACAAGTCGAACAACACGATCGACACAACATAGTCATTAGAAAATCATCAACACCAGTCAAGACTCATTTGAAACATATCGACCTTCCCAAACTGACAAGTCGACAAACATGATACACAATCATGTTACAATCATGAGTCATTCATGATGAACCATCGCCAATTTCACTGCTTACACATACATAAAAACAAATGCATGCGCATGACTCTTCAACTCTCCTTCCAGTACAAACATAAGTACATAACCCAAAACATGTGGGTACATAAGAGTTGAAACGAAAAATATAAATAGCTGCAACAAGTGAACATCATATCCATCTTTTACATCCTCCTGGCGAATTTATGCAACAACAAAAATGCCTTCAAAATGAATTGCATTCACATGCAACTTGCATCATGCAAGTTGTGATAAACTGCTGCAACTTATCATG
>SNQJ01S0001850.1:518217-583469 GCA_010110895.2 Picea sitchensis
TAATTGCCATCAATGACAAGTCTATGCTGGCTGTAAAACATGCCATCAATCCTTTGTACATTCTTCCTGCACCCATGCCATCTTCATTGCTGTACTTGCCATCAATGACAAGCATATGCTACCTGTTAAACATTTTCCAACAATGGTTTATGGTGCTCTTATTGGCCTGCATATGGAACTCAATCTGTTACTGGGGCTGGGGAACAAACCTCTTGAGCTGTTTCTTCCTCCTCTCCTATGTAGCCCCGGCTACTAGCATTCGAACTGGAAGGGATGCTTACTTTGCTCCTTGGTCAATTGAATATGGAACTGCGGGTGCTTCAATTGGATCTGCTGCTTATTTTGGTTAGAAACGGGACGTAAGAGATTGAATATTTCACCTTGCCTTATGACTTGTCTGCTCCCTCGTCTTCTCTATAGAGATACCAACACCGCTCAATAGTTATTCCTTCCCATATGGTTAGATAAATAGCTCCTTCTCCCTAGAGAAATAGAAGGACATTCATTCAATGGAAAGCCAGTCACCAGTCAATTCCAATAATGTATCCAATAATGTATCAAATCCAATGGTCGAGCTAATCATGGTCGAGCTAATCAAGGACATTCATTCACTAGATCAATAGCTAGAAAATAGGGAAGGAAGGAGAGATTGTCTGGCAAGGAAGGCATGAGCCAGCAGTTCAACCCACCATCAAGTAGGGAAAAATCCATCCCATCCATGTTGTATCATCATTTTACCCACCATGTATTAATATTTTGTTCAACCATGTATCATGATTTTGTTCATTCCCACCGCTGCAATATGCACATATATGAAGCAAGACTTCAAACCCCCCAACCCTGACCGAAGATGGAAGGAAGGCGAAGCTGTACCTCCATTCAGAGAAGATAGCCGGGATCTCCGGGGATCTCCGGAAACCAGATTCGGCTATCTTCTTTTCATAAGTATATTAACTGCGGTTATGGAAGGAAGGCGAAAGAGGTATCAGAAAGCAAGGGTAAAGGCGCTGAACCTCAAAGCAATTGACTCAATCTGCCCAATCATCATAGTAAAACTTTCTGAAAAGGCAAAATTCCTCTCCCTACGGTCGAGACCTGCCGGGGGCATCCTCTCCTTATAGTCGAGCTTGCTTGTGCATCCTAAATAGAACCATTACTTAAAATAAATAATCCCCCTATGCGGATAGTAAAAGCATTATTAAAAAAAATATTTTAAAATGAAATGTTTACATACATTTACTCACAGATGACGCCATTCATATAATTTGAGATTGGATTGGATTATGATTTAATTTCTAGCGCCGGTTTTACAGACAATGGGGGGCGGCTGAGGTTTTTTTTTTTCATTTTTGTTTTGATGGACCTGGGTTTTTTTCTTCACATGTGGCTTTTACATTTCATGGAATTTAAGTTAATCATAGATTGGGATTGATGTTAATTATAGGTTGGGATAATAATAAAGAGGGTTCGAGGAGAAGGTGTGGGTTTTAAAAAGATGGAATGCAAAAGAAGATGATGTTGAATGTCAAAATTTTTTAAGGTTATAAGTATGTTTGGTTTATTATAAATTTAAGTATTTATATTTATTTTAAAATATAAAATTTTTGATAATTATAAAATATTTGATGTTAATTTTGTAAAATTATTTAAATTTGTAAGAATTTTGTTATAAATTTAAAAAAAAAATTGTGATTTTTAAAGTAATATATTTTTATTTTATAGATTTACATGTTTAAAGAAAAACAAAATTGTCAAATCTTAAAAAAACATGAAATTTAATTTAATCTCTAAAATTTTCTCCATGATGAAAAATGATTTTCATTTTTGTACAAATGATTGAAGTTTTGTTTTTGGGACAAAATTAACTAATAAAATAGATTGTGATTTTAGTCAATATTAATATTACATTCATATAATAATAATAATAATCTATTTTTAAGGTCACGATCAAGCGAGACACCAAATTGGTGTATGAGAACTTCTTGTTTGTTGGACAAGGGACCCCCTCCACGCAACATAAGGGACCCCCTCCGCTTAACGATTTGACTGCTAAATACTATGGAGGTACACATAGCTTACCCCCCTGTTTATCTGAACGTATGACCTACAAGGAGGAAACACGTATTCTTAACCATTAGGCCCACTCATGTATAATTCTAAAGGCAAATTCTAACTCGTAAAACTAAAGAAAATAATAGGATTTCTTTAAGGGATTGGATTTCCCACCTTAAAAATCTTTATGAATCCCATAATGTCGTGGACAACATTGAAACCATTTTTACACGAAGAAGTTTTTTCTTTAGACACCATAGAGTTTGGGGTTAAGTAGCTTGCAAAAAGGAAAGCTAAGGACATCAAAGGCCACCAAGCTAAAATCCTAAAAATTGGAGGGCCTATCATGATCATCACTCACATTCACAAGCTCTTCAATCTAGCAGGGTTTCCCTAAACCATAGATTTAAAGCCTCATTGTTCCTATTTTTAAAAGTGAGGATAAAAAAAACCCCTCAAACTATAGGACCATTATGATTAACCATCTTATAGCCAAGTTATATGAAATTATTTTGGAAAAGAAGACCATCAAATGACTATAAAGATAGGGAAAAAGGGCTAAAGGCTAGGCCACATTTAGGAGCTATTATTCAACTTTGGACCAACCTATTATGCTTAGGATCATTGCGAAGGAGTGTTGTAATAATAAAACTCATCTCATATGTTGCTTTGTTGACTTTAGAAAAATGTTTGACATAGTTCCTAGAACTAACCGTTGGAACAGATTAGAAGAGCTATAAGATCCTTTTGAGTTGAGAGTTGTGGCAATAAGGTTGTATGAGAATGCTAATGCCAAGTTTAGAAACACTTAGGGCTGGTCAAAAGATATTAATTGTGATATTGGATTTAAGCAAGGTTGTCCCTTGTCCCATACCCTTTTTCCATATACATCAACAAGTGATCCAGGTGGATATTGGTAGCCACCCACCTATTCCAACTGGCTCCTCTTGACAATTTTTAGTTCAACACGTTCTTTTGTACTTCTTTGTAATCACGGGTTCTACACTTCTAGGGTTGTTTGAAGTCCTACATTGCTTCTAGGTGGATATTGGTGGCCGCCACCTAATCCAATTGGCTTATTTTGGATGTTTTCATGTCAGTACATCTTTCTGTACTTCCAGGGACGATTTGGGGCCCTAAACAATGTTTTTTTGGCTTGCCACTGTCAAACTGTAGACGAATTCAGAGTTTGATGACATAATGTGTAGTTCTCGAAAAGACCTTTCCAATGGCCTATCATGCGCCTAAAACATAGGTCGTATTAAAGAGTTACGACTTCGAGAAGTTGAGGTACCAACTTACCCATCATGGCCCACATAACTTTTGGTGTTTAACCTCCTAGGGTTAGGTTTTTGGATGTCTAGGGTTTTGGCATTCATGAGTAAGTTTAAAAAGGCCTCTGGAGCCTCATCTCTTCTCAAAGATAACTACCACCATTCGAGCAAGTTGTTTTTTAGTTCTGTAGTTTTATAGTTTCAGCTTATTTTATTTATTCAATAGAAGTTATTTTTCATTGGATATATGTTGTTGTTCTTTGTATCTACGTGTTATTGTATTCAGTCTGTTATTCATTTCGTTCCAGTCATAAATCTAGATCAGTGGTATCATAGTGATCTTCTCTTCATTTATTTTTCTTCGTACATGTCCCCAACAAGATCTGGGTACAAGAAGTTGGGACTCGAACCAGTCGAGCCTTTGCAAGAATGGTCGCGCCGAGCCTAACAATAACCCATGGGGGATGAAAATAAATATGATGGAGCAATAGATCCTTTTAAAATGTTTCTCAAGGAAGCCCTTATGTGAAAAAGGAACGAAATGATGGAAAACTTTGCATAGATCCTTCAGCGGCTGCCCACAAGAGACACATATTCATCAAGCGGCCATGCAACCCCCTTCAAAGTACAGGTAAATTTTGATATTCCATTATTTGAAGGACTAATAGATGCAGATGCTGTAGATAAATGGATGAATCTACTCGAAGGGTATTTTTCGGTCCACAATTTTTTCGATAGGGAAAATATTACTTTTTCACTCCTCACGGTCGTCCCCCATGTTAAGGACTGGTGGAATACTTACTCTGAGAAAAGGGCCATAGAGGAATCTGCAATATTTGTGGTCGTCCCCACATGGGATTCCTTCAGGGATTCCATTAAAGAACAATACTACCCTATTGGAAGCTACAAGGACCAGTACACAAGATGGACCACCTTGCGTCAGGAAAGGGACCAAATTTCACCAATATTTTCCATACCCTGCGCACCAAATTGGGTATCAAAGACCTTGAGGGACATCTTGTAATCAAATACCACGGTTGTATGCATATATACATTAAAAAAAAATGGAGTTTGTGGATATCGTATCATTAGGTACGACTTATAGATATGTTGTCAAGATCGAGCATAAATTTAAGCAGGATAGGAGAGAGTTTGGATCTGCAAACTCCTCACAACAGAAGCAGGGAAAAGGCAGCCCCAACGCACAAAATAAGGTACAGAGAAAATATGGCCACTCTCAGGACAAAAAGTCCAAGCTGCAACACAAGAAAGGTAATGAGACTTCGAAGAAGGACACGAGAAAATGGTGTGAATACCATAAAATCCCTTGGCACAACACCGAAGAATGTCGCTACAAGTAGTCATTGGTGGCCAAGCCAAAATATTCTGAGTCAGAGGAATATATTGACTCTGAATCAAATCTAAAAGGAGGGAAGCGAATTATCGATGATGAACCCAATGCCATTGTTGCTACCACCGAAGTCCAACCAAGCGAACCAAAAGAACCGGAGGAAGGGGAACACATCTTTCACTCATAGATTTGGGTAAAGGGGGCTTCGCTTCATTTCATTTTCAATAGTGGCAGTCAGAAGAACTTGATTTCAGCAGAGGTCTTCAAGCAGATGGACCTGCCGACGACACTGCACCGGAAACCCTACACCATCATCTAGCTTCGCCAAGGAATATATCTATGCGTCAACCAACATTGTCGTCTTCCCTGCGACATCAAGCCTTTCAAAGACGAGGTATTGTGTGATATTTCTCCCCTTGAATTTTGTGATGTTCTTTTAGGATAACCATATTTGTGGAAGCGACATATTGTGTATGAGTCTAGACCCCACAGTGTTATTATTACTTTGGGTAGACAATTGTACATGATACCAGAGGTAGCGCCGCCTACCACTATATATTTAATCTTTTCTAAGCAATGTAGTAAGGTCATTTCATAAACCAGGAATTTCATCTTCTTTGTGATCCGTGATCACAGTAAGTAGAAGGTCGATGCCACATCCATGGCCTCTACACATATCCTCTCTTTGCAGTAGAAGCAAGTTGACGGGATCGTGGAAGAGTACAAATACATGTTCTCCTCACCCACCGGGGTACTGACGCACTGCCAAGTCAAGAATCCAATTGATCTAACCTCCAGTACACCTCTACCTAATGGACTAGTCTATTGTTGCTCGCTGATGGAAAATGACGAAATCAAGCGTCAAATCCAAGAGTTGCTTCAAAAGGGGCACATAAGACCCAACTCCTCCCCTTGAGGAAGCCCGATTTTACTAGTGCAGAAGAAAGATAGGACCTGGCATCTCTGGATTGATTACAAAGCATTAAACAAAATCACAGTTAGGAACTGGTACCCAATTCCCAGAATTGATGACCTTCTTGACCAACTCAAGGGGAAAATTTTCTTCAACAAGATTGAACTAAAGTCTGGCTACCACCAGGTTCCCATCAAAATGATTGATGTATGGAAGACATCTTTCAAATCTAAAGAAGGTCTCTTAGAATGGTGGGTCATTCCCTTTGGCTTAACAAATGCATCAACCACTTTCATGAGGTTGATGGATGATGTATTGAGACCCTTCAATAACTCTTTTTTGGTGGTATATTTGGATGGCATCTTCATCTTCAATAGAACTTGGGAGGAGAACATGCAACATATTCAACAAGTTTTGAGCACTTTGTAGCAACACAAGCTGTATGCCAACCTGGAAAAATGCTCCTTTGGCATGAACATGGTCCAATAATTGGGCTACATTGTTGATGATCATGGGATACATGTTGATACAACTAATATCCAAGTCATCCGTGATTTTCCAGCCTCAACCACACTAACTGAACTTTGGATCTTCTTGGGACTTGCCAACTTCTATTGACAGTTCATGTTGGGATTCTCCCATATTGCATGGGCCCTCAATCAAGTGACCAAGGGTGGTGGCATGGAAAACATCGCACGGGGGAAGGAAAAACAACAAGCATTTGATGATCTGAAGCATCTCATGTGCTCATCTCCAATACTCTTCTTACCTGATGTGCGAAAAATGTTCGAGATTGAGACTGATGCATCCGATTATGTTGTAGGCGCAATTCTCACTCAACATGGTCATCCAGTAGCATACCAAAGCGACACACTCTCAGATACTGTCCGAAAATACCCCACCTATGACAAGGAAATGTATTCCCTTATACAAGCGTGTCATTAATGGAAACATTACATTTTGGGAAATGAGACAATCATCCTCATTGATCACAAGCCTTTGCAGTTCATACATACATAGGGGAAGTTTCAAAATGACCACCATCAAAAGTGGTCCACCTACCTGCAACAGTTCCATCTCAACATCAAGCATAAGACATGGACCACAAATTGTGTCGCTAACTACCTCAGTTGACCTCCCGTGGCTACACTCACCACCATGCTCCATTCCTATGGGCATGAGACATCTGAGTGGCCCGAACTTTATCAGCAAGATACAAACTTCGCCACCACCTATCATCTTTTGGGTACAGGTGAGAATGTCACCGATTATTACATTTAGGACAGACTGCTATGCCATCTGGGCCATCTATGTGTTCCTGCAAGGGAGCATGAAAAGATGATTTGGGAGGCTCACTACAGTCACATGGCATGACATTTTGGCGTGGAGAAAACGGTGGTTGTTCTACATAAACATTTTTATTCGCCAAAAATTCGACAGGACGTCAGCCAATATATCAAATCTTGCACTTCCTGTGCCATTTCCAAGCCAACCATCAAGAAGCAAGGCTTATACACCCCTCTTCCTACTCCTGAGAGGCCTTGGGAATCCATCTCGATGGATTACATGTTTGGCCTTTCATCCACCACAAGGAAATGATTGTGTATTTGTGGTAGTTGATCGATTTTCGAAGATGGCCATTCTCACAACCTGTAAGAAGAGAATCACAGTGACAGATACTGCCAACCTCTTATTCGAACAAGTGTGGGCCAATTTTTGGATATCAAAGACCATCATCTTCGATCAGGACAATAGGTTACTCAACACATTTTGGTTGATTCTCTAGTCACTATTGGACACCAAGCTCACTAAATCTACTTCTTTCCACCCCCAAACTGATGACCAGACAGAGGTCGTCAATTATATGATTGTGCACATCCTGCGCATGTACAAGTATAAGCATCCACGTACATGGGATGAGAGTGTTCCAACACAACTACAACATGGATCTCATAGCTCCACTAGCCATAGCCCATTTCAGGTGAGGATGGGATTCCAACCCTTGGGTCCCATTGATGTTTCACTACCTCTTGCAACCACACAGGAAGAATATTCCCATGTTCATTTTGAGGCCGAAAAATCCACCAGGTTCATTGAGTGGATTCACCACATCCGCCAACAAGTCCATGAGATTTTGCAGAAAGCCAATGCTAAGTACAAGCAACTCCATGATCAACATCGGGTACCACACCAGTTTCAGGTGGGAGACAAGGTCTGGTTACATTTTCATAAAGAGAACCTTACATGGCCCCATTGGAAGCTTCGCCCACTTTTCTATGGGATTTACACTATCACCAAGGCTATGGGTAGCAATGCTTTTGAGCTCAACAGTCCACCCTTCCTTGGCTTGCACCCAATGTTCAACATGGACCTCATTCGGCCATATTTTCCACCATTATTGGACACCTCAGAGATCACAAAACAATTGACACCAATAAATCTAAACCCTGATTGCATGAAACATGCATCCATGGATTAGATGGTGGACACACAGGTCAAGGGCACTCGCCAGTAGAGGATCTAGCTTTGTCAGGTTGTCAAGGTAGGGAAACACCTACACCAAGGCAAGTGGCTCACCTGAGGCCAAATTGAGTATAATTTTCCTCACCTGATGGGGAAATCAATGCAATGGAGACCATTGCTTCCTAGGGGGGAGGACTGATCCAAGTGGATATTGGTGGCCACCCACCTATTCCAACTAGATCCTCTTAACAATTTTTAGATCAACACGTTCTTTTGTACTTCTTTGTAATTATGGGTTATACACTTTTGGGGTTGTCTGAAGCCCTACACTGCTTCCAGGTGGATATTGGTGGTCACCCACCTAATCCAACTGGCTTATTTTGGATGTTTTCATGTCGATACATTTTTTTGTACTTCCAAGGTAGTTTTGGGGCCCCAGATAGTGTTTTTTTGGGTTTCCACAGTCAAACTATAGACAGAGTCAGAGTTTGACGTCATAATGTGTAGTTATCGAAAATATGTTTCCAATGTGCTATCATGCGCCTAAAACAAAGGTCGTATGCAAAAGTTACGACCCTGGGAAGTTGAGGTAGCAAATTACCCATCAGGCCCACATAACTTTTGGTGTTTCACCTCCTAGGGTTAGGTTTTTGGATGTCTAGGGTTTTGGCATTCATGAGTAATTTTAAAAAGTCCTCTGGACCCTCATTTTAATCAATCTTCTCAGAAAGATGTGCGTAAGAACCACATATCTTCTCAGAGATAGCTACCACCATTCGAGCAAGTTGTTTTTAGTTATGTAGTTTTACAGTTTCAGCCTATTTTATTTACTCAATATAAGTTATTGTTCACTAGATATATGTTGTTGTTCTCCGTATCTCTATGTTATTGTATTCAGTCTGTTATTCATTTCATTCTGCTCATAAATCTGAATCAACAAGTTAGAGGGTTGTTTGGAAGAAGCAGGGTGTGCCTGCATGACTTTAGTTGGAATAGTCATTATCCTTCTTCTTTATGTTGGTGATATTATGTTTATGGCAAGGTGTCTTGATGATATCGACAAGAAAATAATAATTCTCAAGGATTCTTATCTAGTACATGTACAACTGCTAACACTAACAAGATAAAGGTTACGATAATCAAATCCAAAAATATTATTTACAATAATTTCATGTATGACAACAATAGCTTTGAGGATGTGACTTCATAAAAATATCTCAGAATAAATCTACATCACAAGTTAACATGACTATATGATCCAAAATGGATCCAAATTGACTAATGAGTGTAATACTTAGTGCTTGCAAGATTAAACTGACAACTCATGAAGGTGAATAAACTATGTAATCAATGTAAATGTGAAAGTCAAATAGGACAAAAATGAGAATGTGAGAGAGAATTAAATGCAATAATAAAGAGAGAAGGTTGAGGAATGAGTTCAGTGAAGGGGCATGGTTTTTGGCCTTCCCCTTACCCCAACGCTCCCTATTTCCTCCATCACTCTCATTCTAAATGGGTCTTTTGGTCGAGAGAGAAAGATGAATAGGAAGCCATGAATGCATTGTATCAGATATTGCTAGAATGAAAAGACCAAGCCCCATTCGACGCTGGTTTTTCCTAGTTGGGTTTCCAATGTAAAACTTATGAGTTCATGGTGATTTCCCGTGTTTGATTTTAGTATGTTGAGCTATCAATTGTGTTGCTTGCTTCATTTCTGGGATGAGATATGGATTCCCATGTGTTTTAAATTGTTGTATGTAATTGGATTTTAATGGAAACGAGGAACCACAACAACTCTCAAATGTCTATCATCCATTTCCCATCGAAGTCAAATATTGATGGTGATTAAAATTTGTTTGTTGGTTGAATTTACATTGCATGGGAATCTAAACTAATTGCTAAGGTGTTTTTATCTACCAGGACTATAATCCTCTCTCCATGGGAAATTGAATTGTTTGTTGGTTAATTAATTTTCATTGCTAGTTGATCCCTTCACTTTCTAGTCGACTTAACTCCCTCTGGTTGATTTGAATACCATTGGGTCGAATTCTTCAGTGCTTGGGAATCTAAATTAATTTCTAGGTCGAACTTAAATTTGTTGGGCAAGTTCACATTCCCTTGGGTGTCTAAATTAAATGTTGGGTAAAATTTACATTGCATGGGTCACTTTGCATTGATCTGGGACATTTTCCACTTGTTCAAGATGATTTTCAAATCCATGTGACATTTTCCCACTTTTCTAGGTTAATTTCTCATTGCATGGGAAATTTTGTACTCAATCGAGCCAATTTCTCATCATTTGAATTGTTCCTTTCTCCCTAGACTAGTAATCAATTGTTTAAGTAGTTTTTATATCTCGAAGGCCAAGTTTCCACCTTCCTAGTCGACTTACGTTACAATCGAAGTCGACTTTCATTTACCCAACTGAATCAACCCCATAGTTGGTCTATTTATTACCTAGTCGAGTCACCTTTTTGGTCGGCTCATTACCTGGTCGATTCAACTTCCGACGGGTTAGATTAATTTCATTACCGATCGACTTGACTCATGCTTGGTCGACTTTACTCAGCCTGGTCGACTTCTTCTTGATTGGTACAATCCATAATTTTGTTGGATGGTTTTTAGAGGTTTCTCGATGTTTTAGATGTTGCCAAGCATATTTAGAAGTTGTTGGGTGAATTCCTACTAGCCTGGGCGTATTTGGAAGTTGCCGAGGGAATTTATACTTGCCTGGGTGTATTTAGATGTTTGTTGGGTGCTTTCAAAAATTGTGTGGAGGTTTTCCTTCATTGTTAGTTACCCAATTCACCCTTTAGACACGTCTCTTCAATGTTGGTTACCCAACTCACCCTCTTAGTCTTTATTTCCATTGTTGGTAAACCGAACTCGTTCGTTGAGTAGTTTACTTCGATGTTGGTCAACTCATTCTGCTGGGATTTTTTTCCCCTTCTTTATTCGACTGACTTCACTTTCTAGTTGACTAGAATTTTGCTTTACTTGATTGGGATTTCTCTTGTTCAATTCATATTCCTTGGTGAGCATGGGCATGGTAATTGATTTATGAGAAGATATACAAGCCAATGGACAATAGGATATTCAGAGTGGAGACCTGGGATAGACTAGGTCATTGAGAAGAAAGATTTTTCACTGCATTTTCATTTGATTTCTTAATTGAATACAAGTCTAAGAACATAGGGGATTGAAGTTGGTTGTTTCCATTGGTTACAAAAACAATGCCTTGTAGCCATTAGAATGGAAGATACGACACTGAGAACATAAAAATCACATAACATTGGAATTTGGTCACTTGCTTCAGAACAATTATGGAGAATCGATCTCTATTGACTGGATTTATATTGTGTCACCGACTGGTTGTGGTATGCAGGTTACAATTAGGAGAAGGTTTTGCAGTAAGGGAGATAAGAGAGATATTTGTGTATCACAGAGGGATAGAGGCCTAGTGGCTTTTGTGCAGACAAAGCTCTATATATAATATTGGGATATATATAATAAATTGAATTCCTGCATAGTATCCGTGTTGGTGAAGCGAGTGGGATATAAGTCCCTCATTTAGGGATTAGATGATATTAGAGAAGTTGCATCCTTGATTGTGAAATATAGAAAAAATTTGAACAAAATATGCCAAACCCCAACATGTGTAAAGCAAGTAGAGATAGGTTGGAAGAGTTAAGGGCCAACAATGCTCAACTTTGGGAGGATAATGAGCACTTGAAAGAGAAGGTCCATATATTCAACCAAAGGATGGTAGAGATGGAGAAACACATTTAGACCTCTTCCAAACTACTACCATTTTTCAAGAATAAGTTTGAAGAATTCCAAGACACCCTCACAATGGTCATGGCAAATTGGGATGAGCACAAATTGTATCTTGTACACCTTGGTGAAAAGGTCATTCAATAGGATGCTTGGAAAAAAGATAGGGTCACTTAGATTATGAATCGACTGCAACAAGAGTTGGAAGAGAAGGAGGAGGCCTTGCCAAGGCTTCAAGAAGTTGTCCAAGAGCATTGAGAAGTAGGGCCATTTTCCATAGCCACTACATAAGTCATCACGATGACCAAGAGCCCTTTGGTAAGTTCACCTTCCGTAGACATTTCTCAAGAGAAACTTGGTGAATTTGATAAGCATACTAAGGAATTGGCTCCAAGATCCTAAGGCATATGGGTTACGATGGACAAGGTATAGGCAAGAGGAGATAGGGAATATTGATCCCCATTGTAGCCACACCATGGGTCAAGCATGAAGGCTTAGGATTTGATGGATGATTGGAAAATCCCATGACCATGAAAACAAAGACCACGTTTGTGAAGGATAAAGACATGCTAGAGTTGGCCTACTCATAAGGAGAAGAAACAACAAAAATAAGTGAAGTTGGCATCCCAATACCACCTTAGCCTTCTTGTGGTAAATTAAAGGAGGGAAACGATGAGAATATCTCATAGGCTCATACTACACCTGCACCCAAAGAAATCAACAAGAATATCAACCAAGGAAAGAAGAAGAATAAGACCAAGTGGTGTATATCAAACAAGACATTTATTGTTTGTCAATGTTGCAAGAAGAGAGGTCATAATACTGCCATTTATTGGTACACATAGGCATGCTTATTCTGTAGAAAGAAAGTCCATCTTGAGGTATATTGTTGGGAGAATCAAGCCATATGCCACAAGCTTGTTTTCAAAGGAACAAGGACAAGAATAGTTCTCCAATCCAACAACGAACTCAGAGGCACATGGAGAGGAATATTATGTCAAGAATTCCTTATAACAACAATATGAATATTATGTGAAGAATTCCTTATGGAGTGGTCACTAGGAAGCAAATTTGGTGACTTCATCTAAAGCTTCACCCCAGAAACTGCACAACCAAGAGAAGGATGTGGAGACTGAATATTGAGTAATATGAAGGTCCACTTGCATCTCCAGTCCAAGTGACAAAAGTTGTTGAAGGAGAGATATCAACACAGGAGGGAAGCAACACAAACAAGAGAGACAACGGGTTGATGCCGAGAGAAATAACAATCCAATTCTTGTTTCTAGTATTGAATATGAGGAACCCCATCTTGGAGTTGTGTCAGATATTTGTGCATTGTTGTAACCCTTGAGATGTTTTTGGCTAGGAAACTATGCCAAAGAATCCACTGAATTAATTGATTTATTTTTTGGTTGGTCTGTCTTAGAACATAGCGTTTTGTTGCTTTGTTTGGGATTGTTTTACCAGTCTTAGAATATATGGTAGATAAAGATTAGAAGGAAAATTTTCTTTGTTTCAGTCAACTTTAAATTTGTCAATATGATGGCAGAGGAAATAAGAAGAAATAAAACTGAATAGTGAAATAGTGTATCTTATGATAAATACTATTTAACTTTCAGATAAAATAAATTATCATTAAATTTGAATCTAAAACAAAGTAAAATATGAATAAAAAAGAATCTTTCGTTTATGTTAAAAAAGGAATAATAATGCCCCCCGGGGGGAAACTCAATTGGCAAGTGTCATGATATTAAGTGATATGAAGTTCCATGAGGTTTTGAGTTCAAATCCCCCCGACTTACCCTGTGTGTCACATAAGGGGCATCGTGGGCACACCTAGAGGTTATAGTGGTAGAAGTTGGATAACACGACCATGTGTAACGCGAGTACGTGCCCAACTAGTTGCTAGACATAAAAAAAAAAAGAAAAAAAAAAGGAATAATAATATTCAAACACATGTCATATCTCCTTTAATACTTACAAAACGTTGAAGAAATCTATGACCTTTAAAGACACCTTTGTAGTAAATGATGGTAGTCTTCGTACTAAATCATCACATCCATAGAAATAGACACATTTAAGAAGAATTTTAAGAATACATAAATAACATAGAAAGAGGATCACATAGACTAAAACATCGAAGTTTGAATCTTCAAAAAATTGATAAATTTTATTCAAAAGATAGTCCTTCAGGAGTCAAAACTAGAACCCTTACGTCGAATATTTCATTGGGATTTATACATTTAGGTCAAAACCAAAATTTGGTTATCTGATCCTATTTCGTAGTATTTGGATTACAAAAATATCTTTGATCCACAAAAATAGGAAACAATTGGAAGATTAGTTGACTATCTTGAATTGCTTTGATGACTCATCCAACTATCAAATGGAGAAAAAACTTCCAAGTGTCACTGGAAGGATATCCATAATATTTCATCCTTCTGTAGGCAATATCAAGATATGATTACTTTTCATATGCATGTGGATTTGGAAACAATTATTTGATTAACCAGAGCAAATGGAAATATTCCATTAGTAAATCTACAATGACTCGGCCTCTTAATTTATCTGACATCCCTTGAAATTTTGAATCGTTTTCTCTGGCTATGAACATATTGTTTCTATATTATTCAAATGATAATAATTTTCCTTTGTCGGTCCAAGCTGAAGGTAGTCCCATCTTTATCAATTTATCAAATATGGTGGTGAATAAATCACCATCTCTCTACATACTGGTGCATTTATCTTTAGTTGTCTGCAACAAATTTCTTTTAGTAAAAATTCTTTCAGCTTCCATGACCATTTTTTTCCTATATTGAATTCCTTTTCTGTTAATTACTTCACTGGAATTTGAATTTAGGAACCTAATGACTTGTGTAGCAACCTAAGGTGTTGATCCAAATTCAACAAAATATTTCTTCAAAACCTCATCAATATCATCTGTTAATTGAATTTCATCATCATTAATTTTGAAGAAATCCCAGAGCTTAGTGACTTCATTTATGATTTCATCCCAAATGATATGTCTAGCCCCTATAAAATATGGCTTCCCGGACAACTCATCACTCAATTGATCTATCTCCTTTTGCATTTTGGTTTTCAATTTTTGATATTCTGCAACAATTTTATCTTTATCCTTGATTTTTTTTTATTTTTTATTTTTTAATCTAATATTGTTTTCTTCAGTTTTTCTATTTCCACACCCTTCAGATTTAGATTTTCCAATGTTTTTTTCAATCTAGTTGTTGGGTCTGCTGATTTGGTTGCTTCTGAAGAAGATGATCCTTCTTTTAATATTTTGATTTAAATTTCATACAATTTAATCTGTTCTCCCATCTACACCATTTTTCTTAGGATTTTTTCTTTCTCAACCTGAATAGATTGTAGTTCAAGAGTATGTACATGTTCAATGCCTGGGATATTTATATTTTTCTTCAACACTTGGATTTCCATGTCTTTTGTATTTATTAATGCTTGTATAGATGCTTCATCTCTTGGATTTGCTCCCAGTTCTATTATCCACTTTTCTAATTCCATAATCCTTGTCTTCCTTGATCTATTTCCCAATTTTTCATTTTTCAACTGAGTTCTAAGTTTTTCATTCAAGGCCTAAAGATTTTTAATTCCAAGGTTTTCTATTAGGGCATATCTATTTATCATTTCCCTAGTTTTCATGTGAAAATCAAAATTTTCCAATGGGTGTACTGCTTTCAAATCATTGGAAACATTTGTCACTTGTTTTTTCTCTTTTTGTTCTATAACAACTATGCTTATTTTCCCTTTTTCATAATCCACAGATGATATCATGTTCAAAAATACAAGTAATATTCTTCTTAATCTTTGCACCTGTTTATCTGATTTCCATAAATTGATTTACATAATCAATGGGTTGATTTGTAATCAATGATTCAGTTTCACTTTGCTCTCCTGGATTTTTAGACTTTGTTGAAGTTGTTATTTCTACTGTCATGACATGACCTCTGTTTACTGGTGTTATTTCTTTCTGTACATCATGGTCTTCTTCTTCATCCAATGTATCCAATTTCTATCTTTTAACCTATCCACCTTCTTCTGTCTTTGAATATTTTGAAGTTGACTATGGACTCCTCCTTTTATATGTCTTGTCAAAATGTTGAGGTGTTTGCATGATTGGAGACTTCACCTGCTGGTCTGATGTATTACCATGAATTTGTAGAATTTTTTGCACATCCTTCGAACTGTCTTGGTTTTCCAACAACTTCAGTTCATCTTTTTGTTGGTGTTGATAAGGAGCCTTCCCATGTGAGGTCTTATTTGAATAAATTACACCATGAGGGTCATAATTCCATGGTTCTCCTTGTTGAAAACCCATAGTTGAAAGAATATTTGTTGTAATCTGTAGTGTTTCCACGTTGTTAACAATAAAATGACCTACCTCCTTTTTCAATTCAAAAGGACCACCTTATGTTTATTTGGCACAAAATGAACCTCATATGTGTTTAAACTTTGCTTGATATGTCCAAGAGAAAAAATACTAGGAGTTAAGAAAACAGGTAACAAGAAAGGATGGAGTTGGAAACCATAAAATCTTATTTCAGTGTAATGCTAAAAAATATACCAATGTCCTACCCTTGTGTCTAGACTCAACTATAAGAGTTTTTTACACTCAGGAAAAGTTATAGGGGGATTTTTGTTGAATATTATTTGGTAATCTTTGGCCATGAACTGGTTAATATAGAGAGGAAATCCAACATTTAGAGGTTTCTTCTTAATGACATGAGTCCAGTTAATGACTGAATTAGGATTACCAATATCATATTTAATTTTCAACCCTACATGCATAAAATGGAAAACTTGTGAAAACAGGAAGAGGTGAACCAAATATGACTGATATCTGAAGCTTCGAAGGGATTCAATTTTAGAGAGTTGATAGTGGATTTGGTCGGATAGGAATTGGGGAAAATAAAATTTGGTAATGGGCTTGGTTGTAATTGGACATATGGAATCCATGATACCCAACCCAAACTCATCTATAGTTAAATCATCATTTTCCCCCAAAATCATAGAAATTATGGAAATAACCTTCGAGAGTTATCAGGGAATAATTCAGATTGGATGACAGTATTATCATTAGGGGTGTTGAGGGTTTTGCACATTTATGATTGTAGCAAGGTAACCTCTCCTTGGGTTTAAGCTCTGTGAAACACCTGGCCTCTATAAGGTCATTAAAGGCTCATTGTATGGATTTAATGGCCATCTCAACATTTCAGAAATTGATTAAGGGGTTGAATAAATAAGAACAGACCCATAAGCGAAAATTACAGTTCGTTTTGAGGGGAGATAATTTTCGACACACTAGATGACAAATTACGGGAACTGATAGAGCTATGGTATCATAAATTTAGCAAGGTTAGATCCCCACGGGTAGTAATGGTCAACCATATTAGAAAAGTCTTCTTTTGTCTACTGATATAGCTCAAAAGAGTCAAAAGAGAGGATAGGGTTGAAGATATCTTTATCCTTGTCGACGAGGTCTTCTTATACAACATTTATGCTTTTACTGGTCTCTGATATTTGAGAAGACTGCATTTTAAACAATGATTAAATAAATGAGAAGATTCATATTTACTTGTGGAAGACGTGGATTGAGTATAGTATCAGGATAGGATGATGATGGGAAAATTTTGTAGGAACGACGAACCCAGTGCTAGAATCCTTTGAAAATTCAAAACAAATGATAATTTAATCTTTACCCCCCTTTTAATTTGAACAAATATATGTGTCATTGTTTAATTGGTGAAAGATCGAATTTAAAAATAAATGAAATGATTTGTTTACCTTTCCTCCAGCTAATGTCATGATTGGACACATGTATACCTTGTGTTAATTTCGGGGCGGGGGGTGTTGGATGTGGTTAAGTTAACCACATACCCCAGGGGCCAAAATTTATGGATGATTTCCTTGTTGCAAAATGTAACCTTTAGGTAGAGTTTTTCAACCCCACCCCCTTTGGTTAAATGTCGAGCATACATGGGGGAATATGTTGTGGACCACCAATTTTGCGCGCGATTAGATATGTGACAAAGATGCATGTTTTATTAGAATTACATACAAAATAAGGCTATAAAACAAAATAAAAGAATTTATGAAGGTTTTGTTTAAACTTTTGATTTATTTTGAGAAAAAAATAAAACTATTTTAATAAAATGAAAATGTCCCTAATGAGATTCCATCACTTGAAACAATAAAACTAAAGTCAAAATTTATTCAAACTAAAACGTTTAATAAACTGGGATCCTAGGTCCTACATAAATTCTAGTTTTTTATGAAAATTTAGTTTTATGTTACAACATCTGGCTCCATTTGAGAATTGTGTCTCCCTGTGAGACATAAAAGAACAGTAGACCATGTGCCTTTATTGGGTTATGGAGTCATTAATGCTAGAAAAACTAATCAAGAAATCTAATGAAAAATATTTTCTCCTTGAAATCTCAGAAAAACTTTACTTCTCCTTTATTCTATGATTGAAGACACTGGATGACTATTAATTTCAAAATTCAACATATTTATATAGAAAAATGACCAGAAAGGATATTAAAGATTTCACTCACTGAACCTTACTCATGAATTGTTTAAGGTAATATAGATCTAAGTTTTCGGTAAGGAGTCAAATTTGTAATTTGTGTTTATTTTTCAAGGCTTAATAATATTTCAAAGAATATTTTGGTCAGAACATAGCCATTTTCTGAGAAGACTAATTTTAATTGAGTATTAGGATAAAGATACTCATTGGAATTCCTCCTCATCCTCATGGTGTTTCTACACTGCCAAAAAGCATCCATAGCCTATGGTGTAGTCACCGCAACATCACAGGCCATGCTTCACTTCCAGTGAGTGTCCATAGCCCCGATGAAGATACCTGCATTTCCCAAATTGATTTTCCTTTCACTACTTCATGTTTAGCTTGAGATGAGGGCAATCGTTTCTGAATTTCCTTTCATAATCTCTTTTAGGTTTCATTTAATTATTTTGAAGCAGGGGCAATCAATGTGTTATAAACACAAGGGATGACATTTGTTTATCAAGGATGAGTTGGATATGTTTGAGTTATAAAGTATAATCATAAATATTTTCATTTCCTTAGATATAGCTCTATCCTTTCCAGAATATCCTAAAACATAACTTTTCAACTTTGGTGAATGTTTAATAATATTCTCCTTTCTAGTTTCAAAATAACATGTTAAAATATTAATCATTAGTTCGATACAATTTGTTCTATCAAGATTTCTTAAAATTTCGAGAAGAAAATAATTTATTTAAAGGAAAATTATTAAATAGCATGGCTTTCTAATAGTTAAGTAATCAGTTCATCTAAGAATAAACACACACACACACCCACACACACACACACACATATATATATTATCTTAGTTTGTTTTAGACCTAATTATTTGGAAATTCTAACAAAAGAAAATTAAGAAAACCGAGTATGTACAATGAACAATAAATGAAAATTTTAAAACTAAATAAAATGTTTTAGGAACCACCCATTCACACACAGTTCAACAAATCTCCTTCCAAGTTTTGGAGATAAAATGAATTGTTTCTTTTTACTACAACAATATTATATGGTCCCAGCCACAAATGATCAAAATTTCCATGTTTTCCAGGATCCTCTCTCCTGCTATCCCACTTTAGTACCAAATCATTAGAGACAAAATCTCTTTGTTTTTCTCTTCTATCAAATATGGCTTTCATCCTATCTTGGTATTCTTGAAATTGTTGATCAACCTACTATCTTTTATGGTGTACCTCAATCAGCTGGTTCATTCTTCTGGTAAAGTCATTAATAAGGAAAACAACATCAATGAAATAAATCAATTGAAAAGGAGACATACCTGTAGACCTTTTAGTGTTGATTCTATTGGCCCAAAGTGCAAATTTCAAATGAGAGTGCCAAGCTTTCTTATTTTCAATTAACATTTTCTTGATAACCCTCATTAAACTCTTATTTTATGATTCAAATAATCCATTACCCCGAGGATAATAGGCAGTTGAATGACAAAGAATGATATTGTATTTTTGACAGAAATTTATCATAGTTATAGACTTGAATGCATTAACATTATTAATTATGATTTTCCTAGGACATCCAAACCTAGATAAAATGTTTTCTTCTAGGAACTTGATCACAACTACATCAGTAGAAAAACTGGTGGGAATTGCTTGATCAAGGTGGATATTGGTGGCCACCCACTTATTCAAACCAGCTCCTTTTGACAGTTTTAGTTCAACATGTTCTTTTGTAATTATTTGTAATTGTGGGTTCTACAATTTTGGGGATGTATGAATCTCTACATAGCTTCCAGGTGGATATTGGTGGCCTCCCACCTAATCCAACTTGCTTATTTTGGAAGTTTTCATGTCAGTACATCTTTCTATACTTCCAGGGCCGTTTTGGGGCCCTAAACATTGTTTTTTGGCTTGCCACGATCAAACTATAAACAAAGTTAGAGTTTGATGGAATAATGTGTAGTTCTCAAAAAAACTCTTTCCAACAGGCTATCACGGACCTAAAACGGAGGCCGTATGAAAAAGTTACGACCCCGGGAAGTTGAGGTACCAACTTAACCATCGTGGCCCACATAACTTTTGGTGTTTCATATCATAGGGTTAGGATTTTTGATGTATAGGGTTTTGACATTCATGAATAATGTTAAAAAGGATTCTAGGGCTTCATTGTAATAATTATTCTCAAACGGATGCGCGTAGCAGCCACATCTCTTCTTAGAGATAACTATCACCATTCGAACAAGTTGTTTTCAGTTCTGCAGTTTTACAGTTTCAACCTATTTTATTTATTCAATAGAAGTTATTGTTCACTGGATATTTGTTGTTGTTGTTCGTATCTTTTTGTTATTATATTCAGTCTGTTATTTATTTCATTCCACTCATAAATCCATATCATTGGTATCAGAGCGGTCTGCTCTTCATTTATTTTTCTTCGTGCATGTCCCCAACAAAATCTGGGTACAAGAAGTTGGGACTCAAACTAGTCGAGCCTTTGCAAGATCGGTCACACCGAGACTGACCACAACTCATGGGGGATGAGAAGAAAGATTATGGAGTAGGAGATCCTTTTAAATTGTTTCTCGAGGAAGCCCTTGTGCGACAAAGGAACGAAATGATGGACAACTTTGCGCAGATCCTTTGACGACTACCCACAAGAGATGCATATTCATCAAGAGGCCATGAAACCCCTCTCAAGGTACAAGTAAATTTTGATATTCCATTATTTGAAGGACCGATAGATGCAAATGTTGTAGATAAATGGTTGAATTTGCTTGAATGGTATTTTTCGGTCCACAATTTTTTCGATAGGGAAAATATTACTTTTGCACTCCTCAAGGTCGTCCCCCATGTTAAGGACTCGTGGGATACTTACATTGAGCAAAGGACCATAGAGGAACATGCAATATTTTTGGTCTCCCCCACATGGGATTCCTTCATATATGCCATTAAATAACAATACTACCCTGTTGGAAGCTACGAGGACCAGTACACAAGATGGACCACCCTGTGTCAGGAAAGGGACCAAACATTACCATTTTTCAAAAATATTTTCCATACCTTGTGCATCAAATTGGGTATCAAAGACTCTGAATGACATCTTGTGCTAAAATACCGTGGTTTTCTGCATATATACATTCAAACATAAATGGATCTTCTAGACATTGCATCATTGGGTACGACTTATAGATATGTTGTCAAGATCGAGCAAAAATTTAAGCAAAAGAGGAGAGAGTTTGGATCTGTAAACTCCTCATAGCTGAAGCAGGGCAAAGGTATCCCTAGCCCACAAAACGAGGGATAGAGAAAATATTTTCACTCTCAGGACAACCCGTCCAAGCTGCAACACAAGAAGGGTAATGAGAAGTCAAAGAAGGACATGGGAAAGTTGTGTGAATACCATAAAATCCCTTGGCACAACACCGAAGAATGTCGCTCCAAGAAGTCATTGGTGGTCGAGCTGAAAGCTTGCGAGTCAGAGGTAGATTCTGAATTTGAATCAAATCCAAAAGGAGGAAAGAGGATTATCGATGTCGAACCCAGTGCCACTGTAGCTACCACCAAATTCCAACCAAATGAAACAGAATAACCAGAGGAAGGTGAACACCTCTTTCACTCACATATGTGGGTAAAAGGGGCTCCAATTCATTTCATTGTCGATAGTGACAGTCAGAAGAACCTGATCTCAGCAGGGGTCATCAAGCGGTTGAACTTGTCAATGACACCACACCTACAACCCTACACCATCAGCTAGCTTCGCTAAGGAAGAGATCTCTGTGTCAGCCAACAGTTTCGTCTACCCTACGACATCAAGCCCTTCAAAGATGAGGTATTGTGTGATATTTCTCCCCTTGAAATTTGTGATGTTCTTTTAGGACAACCATATTTTTGGAAGAGACATGTTTTTTATGAGTTTAGACCCCATATATCTATTATTACTTTGGGTAGACAATTGTACAGGATACCAAAGGTAGCGTCGCCTACTGCTATTTCTTTAATCTCTACCAAGAAATGTAGTAAGGTCATTTCACAGACCGGCAAGTTCGAATTCTTTGTGATCCATGCTCACAATAAGAAGAATGTCTCCACCACATCCGTGACCTCTACACATAGCCTCTCTTTGCAGCAGAAGAAAATGGATGAAAACATGGAAGAGTACAGATACATATTCTCCTCACCCACCGGGGTATCGACGCACTGCCAAGTCAAGCATCCAATTGATCTAACCCTCGGTACACCTATGCCTAATGGACCATTTTATCATCGCTCACTGATGGAAAATGAAAAAATCAAGAGTTAGATCCAAGAGCTACTTCAAAAGGGGCACATTAGACCCAGTTCCTCCCCTTGCGGAAGCCCGATTGTACTAGTACATAAGAAAGACGGGACATGGAGACTCTGCATTGATTACAGAGCATTAAACAAAATCACAATAAGGAATCAGTACTCAATTCCCCGAATTGATGACCTTCTTAACCAACTCAAGGGGGGAAATTTCTTCAGTAATATTGACCTAAATTCTGGCTACCACTAGGTTCCCATCAAACCGACTGATGTATGGAAGATGACTTTCAAATCTCAAGAAGGTCTCTTCGAATGGTTGTTCATGCCCTTTGGCCTAAAAAATGCACCAACAACTTTCATGAAGTTGATGGATGATGTATTGAGACTCTTCACCAAATATTTTTTGGTGGTATATCTAGATGACATCCTCATATTCAGCATAACTTGGGAGGAGCACATGCAACATATTCATCAAGTTTTGATCAGTTTGTTCCAGCACAAGCTATATGCCAACTTGGAAAAATTTTCCTTTGGCATGAACATGGTCCAATACTTGGGATAAATTGTTGATGAACATGGGGTACATGTGGATCTAGCTAAGATCCAAGTCATCCGTGACTGACCAACCCCGGCCACACTAACCGAGCTTTAGAGCTTCTTGGGACTTTCCAACTTCTATTGATGGTTCGTGTTGGGATTCTCCCATATTGCATGGGCCCTTAGCGAAGTGACCAAGGGAGGTGGAAAGGAAAATTTTGTGCGGGGGAAGGCACATCAATGAACATTTGATGATCTGAAGAATTTCTTATGCTCAACTCCAATACTCTCCTTACCTAATCTGCAACAACTGTTTGAGACTGAGACTGATGCATTTGACTATTATGTAGGCACATTTCTCACTTAACATGGTCATTCAGTAACATACCATAATGAGACACTTTCAAATACTGTCCGAAAATACCCCACCTATGATAAGGAAATGTATTCCATTTCACAAGCCTTTTGTCAATAGAAACATTACATTCTGAGAAATGAGACAATCATCCACACTGATCACAAGCCTTTGCAGTTCATACAGACACAGGGGAAGTTGCAGAACGATTTCCATCAGAAATGGTCCACATACCTGCAACAGTTCCATATCAACATCAAGTATAATACATGGAGTAAAAATCGTGTCGTTGACTGCCTCAGTCAACCTCCCATGGATGCACTCACCACCAAGATCCATTCCTATGGGCATGAGGTATCTGAGTGTCCCCAAATTTATCAGCAAGATCTTGACTTCGCCACCACCTATCAACTCTTGGGTACAGGTGCGAATGTCACTGATTTTCACATTCAGGATAGTCTGTTATACCATCTGGGACACCTCTGCATTCCTACAAGTGAGCGTGCAAAGAACGCCAATGATATGATTGTGAACATCCTGCATATGTATAACTCTAAGAATCCACGTACATGGGATGAGAGTCTTCCCTATGTTCAACACATCTACAATAGGGCTCTCCATAGTTCCATCGACTATAGCCATTTCAGGTGGGGCTAGGATTCTAACCCTTGGGTCCCATTGATGTTGCACTACCTCTTACAACCACACAAAAAGACTATTCCCATGTTCATTTTGAGGCCAACAAAGCCACTAGATTAATTGAGCGGATTCAACACATCCAATAACAAGTCCATGATATTTTTCAGAAAGCCAATGCTATGTACCAGCAATGCCATGATCAACACTCGGTACCACACAAGTTTCAGGTGGTAGACAAGGTTTGGTTACATTTGAAGAAAGAACACCTTACGGGGCCCCATCAAAAGATTCGTCCACTTTTCTATGGGCCTTCAACTATCACCAAGGCTGTGGGAGACAATGATTTTGAGCTCAACACTCCCCCTTCCTTGGCTTGCACCCACTGTTCAATGTGGACCTACTTTGGCCATATTTTACACCATTATTGGACACCCCAGAGAATGTAGAAAAATTGACACTAACAGAGCTCAACCCTGACTACATGGAACATGCATCCACTGATCAAATAGTGGACACACAGGTCAAGGGCACTTGCTAACATAGGATCCATATTTATCGGGTTACCAAGGCAGGACAACTCCTGCACCAAGGAAAATGACTCACCTAGGGCCAAATTCAACAAAAAATTCCTCACCTAATGGGGGAACTCAACACAATGGAGACCATTTCTTCCTAAAGGGGGAGGACTAATCCAGGTGGATATTGGTGGCCACCCACCTATTCCAACTGACTCCTTTTGACAATTTTAGTTCATCACGTTCTTTTGTAATTCTTTGTAATTGAGGGTTATACACTTTCGGAGTTGTATAAATCCCTACACAACTTCCAGGTGGATATTAGTGGCCTCCCACCTAATCCAACTTGCTTATTTTGGAAGTTTTCATGTCAATACATCTTTCTGTACTTCCAGGGTTGTTTTAGGGCCCTAAACAATGTTTTTTTTGGCTTGCCATAGTCAAACTGTAAGCAAAATCATAGTTTGATGGAATAATGTGTAGTTCTCAAAAATACCTTTCCAATGGACTATCACTCACCTGAAACAGAGTTTGTATGCAAAAGTTACGACCCTAGGAAGTTGAGGTACCAACTTACCCATCGGGGCCCACATAAATTTTGGCGTTTCATCTCCTAGGGTTAGGTTTTTGGATATATAAGGTTTTGGAATTCATGAGTAATGTTAAAAATGCCTCTGGGGCCTCATTGTAATCATTTTTCTCAAATGGATGTGTGTAGAATCCACATATCTTCTCGTCGATAACTACCACCATTCGAGCAAGTTGTTTTCAATTCTGCAGTTTTACAGTTTCATCATATTTTATTTATTCAATAGAAGTTATTGTTCACTGTAGATCTGTTGTTGTTGTTCGTATCTCTTTGTTATTGTATTCATCATGTTATTTATTTTGTTCCTCTCATAAATACAGATTATTTCTTCTACCCATTTTGAAAAGTAGTCATTTGTTGTCAAAATCCATTTGTGTTGAGCACTAGAAACATGATGAATTTCACCTATATAGTCTAAACCCCATTGTTGGAAAGGAGATTAATATTTTATGGGAACAAGTGATAATGATGGGAGTTTTTGTTTTCTTGCAAAAATTTGACATTCCCTGCAAGCTCTAACCTTTTCATTTACCTCATAAAATAGGTTTGTCTAGTAATTGTCAACTCTCAAAATTTTGTATGTAGTTTCTCTCCAAGTATGGTTTCCTCCAGAAATGCCTTTGTGAAATTTATCTATGATACCTGTAGTTTCATCCTCAACAATACAATTAAGAAAAATTCCCAAAGGGTCTTTCCAATAAATATTTTCATTCATAATACAATACTTAATTGCTTGAAGCTTAAGGGACCTAACATTCTCTTCATATTCAACTTGGGGATCTTCTATTATATCTGTGATTTGATTTACCCCAATAATTCTGCAATTTGATTCAACTAACATGTTTTCCAAGCCTTGAACTTTGATCAACTTTGTTGGTTTTATTTCCAGATCATATTCCTGGATCTTGGATATCCATTTTCCTCTCTTTCCATCTGTGTCAGGTTGATTTAGAATGTCTTTCACTGTGCTATTAGGAACACATGTAGTAATTTTAGAGTGGAGAACATAGACCCTAAAATATTTCAGATCCTTCACCAATGCATAAGCTTGTTTTTCCATTATGTTATATTTCAATTATGAATCTCTCAAGATTTTACAAAAAAATGAAATTGGTTGTCCCTATTTTTCTTCATTCCTTTGTAAGAGGACAACAAAAATAATGTTTTCAGATGCAAAGGAGAAAACAAGAAACTCCTTAGAATAATTTGGGCTTGCCAATACTGGTTTTTCTCCTATATCTTTTTTGATTTGATCAAATAAGTATCTAGCTTCTAGGGACCACTTAATCTCACTATCCGTTTTAAGCATATTAGGTAAATCTTTGACCACCTTAGCAAAATTAGGTACGAATCTTCTTAAAAAATTAATTTTGCCAAGGAAGGACTGTATCTCTTTCTTGTTCCTTGGTAAATTGATAACCTGAATTTCTTTCACACATTGAGGATCAATCTTGAATCCATATTTTGATACAATATGACTGAGTAACTTTCCTTCTTGCATAGCAAAATGAGATTTTTTAGGATTTAGTGACAAACCATATTTTTTACACTTAATGAAAGTTTCCTTAAGATGTTTTAAATGGTCTTCATTCGATTTTGAAAAAAAAAAGGAAGATCATCTAAATAAATCACAACAAATTTATCCCTTTCTCCCACAAATGCTATGTCTATTGCTCGCTAAAAAGTTTCTCCCACAAACGCTATGTCCATTGCTCGCTAAAAAGTTTCTCCTGCATTCATTAGCCCAAAGGGGAATTTTTCATACATGAATGTACCCCATGGTGTAGTAAAAGCAGTCAGTTCTTTGTCTTTTTCACGTGCGACAATATGATTATAACCTGAAAATCCATCAATCATTGAAATTCGATTAGAGCCAACTACTTTATGAAAAACATGATCCATTTTAGGCAAAGGCTAATTATCTTTTTAATGAAGACTTATTAAGATTTCTAAAATAAACACATAGTCTAATTTCACCATTATTTTTTCTTACAGGTACTAAATTTGCAACCTAAGAAGAATATCTCAAAGGAACTATAATATTTTCATCTAATATTTTTTTAAGTTCCTTTTCAATAACTGGGAATAAGATAGGATTTACCTGTCTGAATGGTTTAGATCCTACCTTCAATGGAATTCCGTGTTGAATAATGATGGTATCATATGTCTTCAGATATTCATAAGACCAAGCAAATACCTTAGTAAATTCTTTGAATAAATCAATATACTTGACCTTCTGATCAACAGGTAGAAACTTGGAAAGTTTGATATATCTTTGTTCTTGCTTAGTCCCAATATTGTGATCTTCTACTTCTTTCTTTTGAGGATGAATAGTGGGATTTGCAACAATATCATCTTTGTCAAACAACTTCTCTAGAGGCACCAATCCCTTTGGAATATGATTATTTCTCAACACCATCATTTTGTGATTAGCAATCATATCTTGTGATTTAGGGTCTGGATGACTACTTTGATTAATTTATTGATTTTTTGGTTCATCTTCATGATCAATATGAGTTGTTGAGAATTCATCAATCATCTCTAAAAAAAAATTTATCGGTTGGTCATCTTCAAACACTTGCCAATGTTTGACATTGTTAGGTATTGAAGGTATGTATTTCATTTCAATTTAATATTTAATATTTGTCACTTCAGGAGGTTGGAAACTATTTTCTACTACAACTAAAGAATCAACTTGTTTATTTTCTTGTTTGGGAATTGCATGAATATTGAAAGTCATAAAGAAATTCTCAATTAAGTCCCGAGCATAATTTCTATAGGATCTCATCCTAGTATATTTAGCTCGGTAAACTTTCTTTATTTGTTTGACAATTAGTTTTGCATCCCCATAAACAATAAGATTTACAATTTTCATTTTCTTGGCAACTTCTAAACCTAGCACTAAAGCTTCATATTCACAAACAATATTAGTTGAATTGGTTTCAAATTGTAAGCTAAAATAAAAAGGAAAAAGTTTTCGAGAAGGTGCAATTAGTAGAATACTTGCTCCATCACCTTCCCAAGAGTAGGCTCCATCAAAGTACATTTTCCACATTCCCTCTTCAAGCTTATTTTCATTCAAAGAGCTATTTACAATTTCTGTGCAATTTTCTAGTTCATCATTTACAGATAAAGTGAAACAACCCAAATATTGATCTTTTGAGTAGATATGATAATTATTAGGGTGTTTAGGATCACTAACAATATAAGAAAGTTTGGTTTCTCTATAAAGCCTCCTGGTCTCTCCACCAAACACTGAGATGGTGGCATAAGTCATGTCCATTTGCAATGAGCCACCTAGTTTACTTTCCCAATATCTAGATAAAATCATCCCATAGTTGACAGGCACATCTGCCACAACTATATCTATCAAAACACTTTTTACAGGTATTTGGGCCAAGTGAACTACCATATCTTTAATCATTCCTAAACATCTAAACTTTCTTGTATCAAAGGAATAAAAATCATGATATGGTCTTATGATTTGTAATCCTAACTTCTCCATTGCTATTTTTGGAATTAAATTGTGAGAAACTCCTGAGTCTATCATGCAATTGTGTAAAAGGTGTTCATGGATTTTTAAAGAGATATAAAATGGGGCTACTGATTCTGCTCTCTCCTTTATGAGAGGACCAAACATGACAATAGGCCTTTCATCTTGCAAGCTTAATGTATCTGGTTGGGTTGCTGCAACAGAACAATCGATCATTTTCATCACTTGTTTTCTGTAAACTGGATTTTTTGCAATTTCTAACAATGGGATATAAATTATGATCTTATTAAGTTTGTGTTCCAGATTGAAATAACTGGTTAATTTTTCAGTTTCTTTTGGTTTTGTATATGTTTTCTTTACAATCTGTGCATCGGATTTTTGTTTAGGAGCTGTGACTTCTTTCCCTTTGTCTTTGTTTTGTGTTTTTTATGGTTGACCTTGATTATTTGTTTTTGTATTTACACAGCTTCTTGGTCTGTCATATTTTCTATGTGATTCATATTTTAATGCATTAGAGAAGGATCTGTATTGAGGTGATGATGAATCATGGTGATTACTATTATTATCGTCTTCATTGAAATATGATTTGAAGCTTACAAATTTTTCATAGTCATCCTGAGTCACATATACTTCAAAAAGATCATCTTGCATCATATTAATCTCCTCGTCTGTATCATCATTTTGATCTTCTTCAAAGCTATCAATTAGATTTTCATTTTTTATAGGAGCTTCAATGGGTTTATATTCATTTCTCATTTCTCTCTACAAAACTTGGGGAGGATTAAAAGGCCTTCTAAACTGATTTTGATTTCTATTACCAGGCCTCCTTCTCTCTGTTTCCATCCTAGCTAGTTTATTTGATAATTCTTGACACCTCTTCAATTTTATCTTCATGGATTTTATTAGTACCAGATGTACCAACTTGTTCTTTTTCTTTTCCTCTCTCTCTCTCTCTCTCTCTCTCTCTCTCTCTCTCTCTCTCTCTCTCTTCAATTTTATCTTCATGGATTTTATTAGTACCATAAAATTCAACTTGTTCTCTCTCTCTCTCTCTCTCTCTCTCTCTCTCTCTCTCTCTCTCTCTCTCCTAATTCACTTTTAATTCTAACGTTTCCTGATGAAATCATGTTGGATTTAGTTTCTACTGCATCATCATGCATGCTAGTTAAGGTTGTGGATCTCCTTTCTCTAAGAAATAAGGCAAAGTTTGGGTCAAAAGAGCTTGCAAAGGTGACCTTTGTAGCTAGTTGTGATGGTTTGACATCTGTAGGATTTTTATTGTAAAGTTTATTAAACCTCTTGATAAAACCTGAGACATATTCATTTTGCTTCTTTTTAATATTCATAAACTCAGTCAAGAAATATAAATGATCTTTCTTTTCACCCCATTGCCTAAGAAAACCAGTTTCTAGATCATCCCAATAATTAATGGAATTAGGGGGGAATCCCTTAAGCCATGTTCTCACCTCACCCTCAAATGTTTGAAAAAGAATCCTCATATATACATCTTCATATTTCAGGCCTTGATTGTTAGTGAAACAATCAAATGCTTCCAAATGTTCCAGAGTTGTAGTCTCACCCTCCCCATTAAATCTAGGCAATAGTTTCAGATAATTATCAGGAAAGTCATGGAGATTACGAGGAAGGTTTAAAGGAGCATATCTAGCAACAACCTTATTGAAAACTATTGGTGAAGGGGGAGGGGGAGGTGGATTTTGTTGTTGTGGTATTTTCTCTACCATAATTAGGTGTTGGAGTATAATATGTGAATTCTCAGGAGAAAGGGGATTGATATAAGTATTTATAAGCTCTTCTTCTTCTTCTTCTTCGTCAAGAGGGATATCTGAAGAGGAAGTTTGTGAGATCTATAAAACATCCCCTTTTGGATCTAAAAAGGAAAACTTTGGGGTTGTAGAAAAAACTAGAAGATCTTCTGGAGATTCCTTTAGGGAAATTTTGGGAGAATATTTGGAGGAATGAATTTGAGAGACTACAGTGGAGTCTTTAAAATAAAGTTCGATATAATTTTCAGGGAAAAATTTACTCGAGTCTGCTGTAGAAATCGTCAAAGATGGTTTTGGGGAATTTGGAAGAGATTCTTCGGGAGAAGGAAGTTGGGATGGTTCAAAAGGAATAGAAGGGTTTACAAGTTTTTTTATTATGGAATCCTTTGAATCAAGAGGATATTTTCCTTTAGATTTAGGAAGAGTTGAAGATGAAGGTTTAGAGGAGGTTATGGTAGGAGGTGTAATGAGAGTACTTTTAGGATTTTTCTATGACAATAGTTTTTCGGGGTTTTCTACTGGCGTATTTTTCTTAGGATCTACGTGAGCCCAAGTGTTTCTCGGAAATAAGGAGTCACCAGGTGAAGGATTTTAGCCTTCCTATCTCTTTGTTCACCAACAATGAGTAGGATTTAGTGTCGTCTTTCCTAGGAAAAAATAAGTTTCTTTAATTTGTGTCCCCGTCAACGATGCCAAAAGAATGTTGTAACCCTTGAGATGTTTCTGGATATGAAACTATGCCAAGACATCCATTGAATTAATTGATTTATTTTTTGGTTGGTCTGTCTTAGAACAAATTGTTAAATTGTTGCTTTGTTTGGCCCTGTTTTACCAGTCTTAGAATATATGATAGATAAATATTTGAAGGAAAAGTTTATTTCTTTCAGTCACCTTTAAATTTGTCAAGATGATGGCAGAGGAAATAAGAAGAAACAAAATTGAATAGTGAAATAGTGTATCTTATGATAAACACTATTTAACTTTCAGATAGAAGAAATGATCATTAAATTTGTATCTAAACTAGAGTAAAATTTGAATAGAAAAGAATATTTTGTTTTTGTTAAAAAATGAATAATAAAATTCAAGCACATGTCTTCTTTAATACTTACAGTACATTGAAGAAATATGTGACCTTTAATGATACCTTTGTAGTAAATGATGGTACTAGTCATATTAAATCATCACATCCATAGCAATAGGCACATTTAAGAAGAAGTTTAAGAATATGGAAATACCATAGAAAGAGGATTACACAGATCGAAACATCAAAGTTTGAATCTTCAAAAACTTGATAAATTTTATTCAAAAGATAGTCCTTCAGGCCTCAAAACCGGAACCCTTACATCGAATATTTCATTTGGATTTATACATTTAGGTCATAACCAAAAATTGGTTATCTAATCCTATTTTTTAGTATTTAGATTACAAAAATATATTTGATCCACAAAAATAGGAAACTGTTGGAAGATTGATTGACTATCTCGAACTGCTTTGATGACTCATCCAACTATCAAATGGAGAAAAAGATTCCAAGTGTCACTAGAAGGATATCCATAAGATTCCATCCTTTTGTAGGAAATATCAAGATTTGTGTACTTTTGATATGTGTGTGGATTTGGAAACAATTATTTGATTAACTAGAGTAAATGAAAATCATCCATTAGTAAATCTACAATGACTCAACCTCTTAATTTATTAGATAACCCTTGAAATTTTGAATCGTTTTCTGTGGCTATTAATTTTTTTTTTTTCAGTATTCTTCAAATGAAAATAATTTCCCTTTGTCGGTCCAAGCTGAAGGTAGTCCCATCTTTATCAATTTCTCAAATCTAGTGGTGAATAAATCAACATATCTCTTCATATTGGTGCATTTATCTTTAGCTATCTACAAAAAAATTCTTTTAGTAAAAATTCTTTTAGCTTCCATGACCATTTTTTTCCTATATTGAATACCTTTGCTTTTGAGTACTTCACTGGAATTTGAATTTAGGAACCTAATGATTTGTGTAGCAACCCGAGCTCTTGATCCCAATTCAACAAAATCTTTCTTCAAAAACTCATCAATATCATATGTTAATTGAATTTCATCATCAATAATTTTGAAGAAATCCCAATGCTTAGTGACCTCATTTATGATTTCATCCCAGATGAAATGTCCAGCCCCTATCAAATATGGTTTTCCAGACAACTTATCACTCAATTGATCTATCTCATTTTCCATTTTAGTTTTCAATTTTTTGATATTATGCAATAGTTTTATCTTTATCCTTGATTTCTTCTTTTTGATATGATATTTTTTTCTTCAGTTTTTCTATTTCCACACCCTTCGGATTTAGATCTGTCAACTTGGTTTTGTCAATACAACTATTGGGTCTGTTGATTTGGCTTCTTCCAAAGAACGTGATCCTTGTTTTAAGATTTTCATTTGACTTTCATACAATTCAATATGTTCTCCCATCTACACCATTTTTCTCAAGAGTTGTTCTTTCTTAGCTTGAATAACTTGTAGTTCGAGAGTTTGTACATGTTCAATGCTTGTGATATTTATCTTTTTCTTCAACACTTGGATTTCCATGTCTTTTATATTTGTTAATGCTTGTATAGATGCTTCATCTCTTGGATTGGATCCTAGTTATATTATCCACTTTTCTAATTCCTCTATCCTTGTCTACCTTGATCTATTTCCCGATTTTTCATTTTTCAGCTGAGTTATAAGTTTTTCATTCAAGGCCTGAAGATTTTTAATTGCAAGGTTTTCTATTAGAGAATATCTCTTTACCATTTCCCCAGTTTTCCCGTGCAAATAAAATTCGTCCAATGGGTGTACTGCATTCAAATCAATGGAAACATTTGTCACTTACTTTTTCTCATTTTTTTCTATAACAACTATGTTTAGTTTCCCTTTTTCATAATCCACAATTGATATCATCCTAGCTTGAGAGGACTCATGTTCAAAATTTTGAGTAATATTCTTCTTAATCTTTGCACATGTTTGTCTGGTTTCCATAAATTGATTTACATAATCAATGGGTTGATTTGTAATCAATGATTCAATTATACTTTGCTCTCCCAAATTTTTAGCATTTGTTGAAGTTGTTATTTCCACTGTCATGACATGACCTCTGTCTACTGGTGTTATTTATTTTTGTACATCATGATCTTCTTCTTCATCTAATGTTTCCAATTTCTGTCTTTTAACTGGTCCACCTTCTTCTGTCTTTGAATCTTTTGAAGTTGAATCTGGACTCCTCCTTTTATATGTCTTGTCAATTTTTTGAGGTTTTTGCATGAATAGAGACTTCACCTACTGGTATGATGTCTTATCATCAATTTGTAGAAGTTTTTGCACATATTTCCAATTGTCCTGGTTTTCCAACAACTCCAGTTCAGATTTTTGTTGGTGTTTATAAGGAGCCTTCCCATGTGAGGTATTCTTTGAAGAAATTACAACATGAGGGTCATAATTCCATGGTTCTCCTTGTTGAAAACCCATAGGTGAAAGAATATTTGATGTAATTTGCAGTGTTACCCTGTTGTTAACAATAAAAGGACCTACCTCATTTTTCAATTTGAAAGTCACCTTATGTTTCTTTGGCACAAAATGAACCTCATATGTGTTTTACCTTTGCCTGATATATTCAAGAGAAAAAATACTAGGAGTTAAGAAAACAGGTAACAAGAAAGGATGGAGTTGTCAACCATAAACTCTTATTTCAGTGTAATGCTAAGAAATATACCAATCTCCTACTCTTGTGTCTGGATTCAACTATAACAATTTTTTACACTCGGTAAAAATTCTAGGGTATTTTTGTTGAATATTATTTGGTAAGCTTTGGACATGAACTGGTTAATATAGAGAGGAAATCCAATATTTAGAGGTTTCTTCTTAATGAAAGGAGTCTAGTTAATGATTGAATTAGGATTACCAAGATCATCTTTAATTTTCAACCCTAGATGCATAAAAATGGAAAATTTGTGAAAACAGGAAGAGGTGAACCAAATATGACTGATATTTGAAGCTTCAAAGGGATTCGATTTCAGAGAGTTGATAGTGGATTTGGTCAGCTAAAAATTAGGGAAAATTAAATTTGGTAATGGGATTGGTTGTAATTGGACATATGGAAGCCATGATACCTAACCCAAACTCATCTACAATTAAATCTTCATTTCCCCCCCAAATTATAGAAATTATGGAAATAATCCTTTGAGATTTCTCATGGAATAATTCAGACTGGATGACAGTATTATCATCAGGGCCATTGAGGTTTTTGCACAGATATGACTGTAGCAAGGTAAACCTCTCCTCGGGTTCAAGCTTTGTGAAACACCTGGCCAGTATAAGCACATTTAAAGGCTCACTATCTGGATTCAATGGCCATCTCAACATTTCAGAAATTGATTAAGGGGTTATCTCAATAAGAATAGGACCATAAGAAGAAATTATAGTTCATTTTGAGGCACATGATTTTCCACACACCATATGACAAATTCCGAGAGCTCATAGACCTGGGGTATCAAAAATTTAGCGAGGTCAGATACCCATGTGTAGTAATGGTAAACCATACTAGAAAATTATTATTTTATTTGTTGATATATCTCAAAATATTCAAAATAGAGGACATGGTCAAAGATATCTTCATCCTTGTCAACTAGGTCTTCTTCTACAACTTTTGTGCTTTTACTGGTCTATGATATTTGAGAAGATTGCATTTTAAACAATGATTAATTAAATGAGAAGATTCACATTTACCTGTGGAAGACATGGATTAGGCCTAGTATCATGCTAGGATTACAATGGAAAAATTTTGTAGGAACGATGAACCCAACGCTAGAATCCTTTGAAAATTCAAAATGAATGATAATTTGATCTTTACCCCCCTTTTTATTTGAAAAGAGATACATGTCATTGTTTAATTGGAGAAAGATCAAATTTCAAAATAAACAAATGATCCTTTTACCTTTCTGCCAACTAATGTCATGCTTGGACATGTGTATACCTTGTGTTAATTTTAGGGGGAGGGGGGGTGGATGTGGTTAAATTAACCACATACCCCAGGGGCCAAATTTATGTATGATTTACACGTCGCAAAACTTAACCTTTGGGTAGAGTTTTTCGACCCGACCTCCTTTGGTTAAACGTCGAGAATATGGGGGGGACAAAATCTATTGTGGACCGTCGATCTTGCACGCGATTAGAAATGTGACAAAGATGCACGTTTTGTTAGAATTACATACAAAATAATCTTATAAAACAAAACAAAATAATTTACGAAGGTTTTGTTTAAACCTTCGATTTATTTTGAGAAAAAAAATAAAACTATTTCAATAAAATTAAAATGTCCCTTATGAGATTTCATCACTTAAAACAATAGAACTAGAGTCGAAATTTATTCAAGCTAGAACATTTAATAAATTGGGATCCTAGGTGCTAAAGAAATTCTAATTTTTTATGAAAATTTAGTTTAATGTTACAACATGTACGAAGGTCAATGACCTTAGAGGAGTTCTTGATAACTCCATGGTGTGATTGCAAGCATGTGCATGCACTAGAGAGTTCTTTCCATGCTAGGAAGCAACCAATCCTAGCTGAAGAAGGAAACCACACTTCCTTTCATAGGATTGATACATGATGGTAACATGTTGGGATCACATCGAAAAATAATACCAACATTCGACTTGGCTTCATGACTTCCAAGGTTGACCATATCCAAGACAAAGAAGGACATGGGAATGGATGTTGAGTCCATATTTCATATCTAGAGATTGCTCAGAGTTGAGAATCAGTGAGAGGATTTATGCATTATGGGAACAAACGAGCTAGAACTAGAGAAAGAGCCATAGCCAAGGACCAAAGCCAATAGCTAGAGGCAGAGCTAGAGTTAGATTTGTAAACATGAGCCAATATCAGAGTCACGTTCCAAATAAGTAGACATAAGTACATTGATACAAATTGGTTTCCTTGAGATTTTGGAGACCAAAAAGCCTCTCAATGGGGAGGTGTGATCCAAAATAGATCTGAACTGACGAATAGGTGTAAGACTCAGTGCTTGAAATATTAAATCGACAATTCATGAAGGTAAATAAATTGTGTAAGCAATGTAAATGTGAAATTTGAATAAGACAAAAATGAGAATGTGAGAGGAAAACAGAGAATTAAATGTAATAAGAAAATGGAATAAGAAGAGAGAATGATGAGGAACGAGAAGTGAAGGGGCATGGTTGTTGTCCTTCCCCTTACCCCCCATCTCTCCCTATTTCCTCCATCACTCTCATTCTCAATGGGAATTTTGATCGAGGGAGAAAGAGGCATAGGAAGCCATGAATGGATTATATCAGAGATTGCTAGAATGAAAATTTTGAGGCCCATTTGAAGTTGGTTTTTCCCAGTGTAAAACTTCTGAGTTCGCGGGGATTGCTTGTGTTTTATTTCAGTATGTTGAGCTATCAATTTTTTTGTTTGCTTCATTTATGATATGAGATATGGATTCCCATGTGTTTTAAATTGTTTCTTGTAATTGGATTTTAATGGAAACGAGGAACCACAATAGCTCTCAAATGTCTATTGTCCATTTCTTATCGAAGTCAATTATTAATGGATATTAAAATTTGTCCATTGTTCAAATTTACATTTCTTAGGCATCTAAATTAATTTCTAATTTTTTTTTATCTACTTGGACTATAATCCACTCTCCCGGGCAATTGAATTGTTTGCTAGTTGATTAATTTTCACTGTTAGTCGATTCCTTCAATTGCTAGTAGACTTAACTACCTTCGGTCGATTTGAATACCACTGGGTTGAATTCTTCAGTGATGGGGCATCTAAATTAATTTCCAGGTTGAACTTAAATATGTTGGCTGATTTCACATTCCCTTGGGAATATAAAGTAAAAGCTAGGTCAAGTTTACATTGCGTGGGTCATTTTTCAATCACCTGGGAAATTTTCCACTTGCTTGGGACGTTTTGCAAGTCCCTGGGACGTTTTCTCACTTTTATCGGTCAATTTCTCATTGCATGGGCGATTCTATACTCAAATGAGCCAATTTATCATCATTTGAACCGCTCCTTTCTCCCTGGATTAGTGATCAATTTTTTAAGTCGATTTTATATGTCAAAGGCCGAGTTTCCACCTTCTTGTTCAAATTATATTTACCTGGTCGACTTATGTTACAATCGAAGTCGACTTTCATTTAATTGGTTGACTCAATCCTATTGTTGATCGATTTATTACCTGGTCAAATCACCTTTCTGGACATCTCATTACTTGGTCGATTTGACTTTCGATGGGTCGGATCAATTTCATTACTGATCGACTTGATTCATGTCTGGTCAAATTATCCTTGATTGGGATGAACCACAATTTTGATGGACATGTTGGCGCTTGACCAGGTTTTGTGGAAACACTGATCATGTTTGACCAATTTTGGGACTTCGACAGGTTGATCGAAGACGAAGCGCCAGGCGAAGCGAAGATCGCGGGATCTTGCCCCCCTTTTGCGGAATTTTTTGGTTTTGGGTTTATGTAATGGGTATGGGATGTCGGCCCATGGGTTTACCCATGCTTAGGCCCTTTTGTAATGTATAAATAGAAAGCTAGGCGATGTAAGTAGAGAGAGATGTGGTGCTAAGTGTTATATTGTGTTGAGTGCAAGTGATGTAAGTAGTTGGATCTATGTGAATGAGTTATCTTTGTGCATACTGTGTGTTGAGAACTTGTAGAGCTAAGTGCAAGTGACTGTAAAGAGGCTTTGTCCTGTGACCTGACTCAGAGAAGGAGGATCTGGAGAGGTGCACGCAGATCTCTTGTCCTATGCGAAGTGGGTTTTGATGCTCTGTGCATGTAAGGAGATTGACAGAAGATAATAAAGAAGATGAAGAGTTGGTGGACGTAGCCCCACGCTGGGGGTGAACCACGTATATCTTGTGTTATGGTTTCTTTGTGCATTATGGTTGTTATTTGAGTTATTCTTAGTATAACAATATATGTTAGATGCATATGATATAGTAGCTTAGTGTTTAGTAATGTGAATGAATACTAGATCGGATCTATTTCTATATGCTAAGTGCTTGGATGTGCTAGATCTTGTTGAATACTGCATTGTTATGTAATTAGGGTTTTCTCTTGTGAAGTGGATAGGGGATAAATAATAATGAATGTTAACTGCTAAGTGCTCTATTAAGTATTGTAATCATAGATTTGTGTGCCATCTAGGTTGCAGACACTTGAGTACTGCAACCCCCCTTGCATCTACCTCGGGTGAGACTTCATCTGCTTCGTAGGTGTTGCCGAAAGGGTTGATAGTTAGGGTTTTTTGTTGCGTTGTTGAAGCATTGAACCCTGGGTCTCCCCTATGCCAAAAAATGGTTCTGTTGCTGGGACCTGAAACTATGATTTCCAGGAACTGAAGAAAAGAGAAAGCTTTGTGCGTAGATTTGTTGCTTTAGTGCACAGTATTCTACTTGACTTGCGAAGATCTATGCTAAGAAAAGAAATCAGATCTGAAGAAAAGAGGTAAGATCTTAAAGATTTGTGCTATGATAAAGGTAATATAAGTGAAAATTTTTGTTCCGAAAGAATGGATCTAGGTATGTTTGATAGATTTTTTCCTAGTCTGAAAACTAGGGCACAACTAGAAGAAAGAAGATTTGATATGAATAGATATGATAGAACTAGTGAAAGATATGTTATTCCTATGCATAGAAAGAATGTTTGGACTAACAAATGGATGCAGGATCCTAGAAAGAATTTTTTGCAGATCCACCACTGTGATCCCAGTGTGTAGTACATGAAAGGTTGGGGATCGTTCAAGAGAAAGAGAGGATTGACTCTTTGTTATAATTGTAGAAGACCAGGACATCTTGCTAAGGATTCCCTAGTTGAAGTCCTATTTGCCTTTGTTGTAAGGCTATTGGACATGAAATTTTGGATTTCCCTAGAATGATTGCCAAATTTGAAAAGATGAACATGAGACAAGAAGACCACAAGGAAGGTCAAGAGACTAATAATATGCTCAAGAACCAAAAAGAATTAGAGATTGTATTATTGCAGATGAAAGAAACCATAAATGATCACAGAGACATCAACTTATCAGAGGCCTTAAAAGAGAAAGAGTGCATAGAAATAAGAATAGGAGACTTCGACATAGACTTTGTTCTGGATGAGGAAACACAGGTGAATATCATGACAGAAAGAACTTGGGAAATTTTGGGAAAACCTGCTATGGTTCTTTCATTGGGAGGAAGAGGATTGTTTAAAGGGAAGATGATAACCCTATGTGGAAGACTTACCCAGATACCTATGAGTGCTCATGGAACTTCGACAGAAGAAGAATTTGAGATCGTTAAGTTTGTTGAGAATAACACCCCATTTGCTATTTTGCTAGGAAAAACTTGAGTTGAGAAAGATCAGATACGAAGGAAACAAGAAGAGGAAGCCTTAGAACAGAAAAAGAAAGAACTAAGAGATTTCATGGCTAGGAGAATAGCGCACTTTCTGGAAGAATAGGATGAAAATTCGAAGCTACTAAGGACCAGAGACTTGTTTGTTGAAGTTGAAAGAACACAGGAAGACTTGACACCCTTGTCCATATAGGAGACTAGAGCACCTACCCCAGAAAGAGAATAAGTATTACCTTCGAACCCTATGAAATACCCTCCACAGTGCAAAGTTAATATGCCAAGAGAAGATAAGAACAATAATGGAAAGAGGAAACTAGTGACTCAATTCACAGGAAAGAAATCCAGAAAGCTCAGCAAGAAGAAAGGAAAAAAATTGCAAGAAGTTCCAGAGAGGACTTCACAAAAGGAAGATTTGTAGAACAGGAAATTTGTTGGGATATCAAAACATCATAGATTGGCACTTCACCATGACTAATAAATATGACTGTTGGAGGCGTCCTGAATGTTAGAATGACACTCCAGAATGGTTAGAAACACAGTTATTGACGAAACATTCACCATTGGACCGATGGGACCATGCCATAACAGATGGAATTGCATTGATTGAGGCATTACTGCCCATTGGAAGATTCTATTACGACGTTGTCTATTTATCCCGTTGAGCGTTGCACCGAGAACAATTTTTCCAATTGTGATTATCCGAGCCCACATATAACTAGTTGCTTTCGTGCAGTGCCTATTGAGAGCTTACCACCCGTTCTGTTACATTCAATGTTTGATCACTGAACAAAGATATCTGAGCTCAAGTGTGCATGTCAGACGACATTAGCGAAGTAGAAAATTTCGTCGAAGAAATCCTAATAGACCTCATGGCTAAAAAGGTGATGTTCGTAGGCATACAAGCTTCATTGACGCGAGGATTAGAAGCATCCTCGTCGACTAGGTAGCGTCGATCTAGTTGACCCACTGCTGAGAAAAGAAGCAAGCATCGTGATGACTTGGTGAATTCGAAGCTCATCCCATATATCCTACCCGACTATATCCCACCACTGGCTGGCGCGGTTAGTCATGATAGTGTCCTGAGGGATTTCAACTACACCTTGATCACTGCGCACCTCTCGAAGGGGATACGGGCAGTTGGACTGCAGTTGGGACAAATTATGATGTTGAATATCAATGACCTCAACTTGGGAGATCGCAAGAACCATGGCATGCTCTCCCCACATAAGTATTTGACCAAGACCAAGGGGATGAATTTGAAGATCATCCCCCAGCCATGGACCATGGACATCGCAAGGTCCACTATCCTGAACATAATGAAGATACCCCACTTTGGAAGGCATCATGAGGTTAACGCGTGCGTTAAACTCATGTTATCTTGCTTCCATGGCGGTTATTTGTGGCTAGATAGATTCATCACCATAGATCCAATGTTGATCCATCGAATCACCGAATTAAGCATGCAAGGACCAGACCCACAAGACTTTTATCCAGGGAAGGTTGCAAATCGTGCCCTGGCGTAGAGAATCAAAGACACCTATGGCGATGTGGAGAAGGGGGAGTGAGGCTACAAGGTAGCTTCCATCCAGAATGGCGCAGTGCACCTAGCCTTCCAGTTGATCATTGGTAAGATAGTAAGGAAGAACAGACCCACGCAGGTCACGGGGTTCGTTGTTGACCTTGCGGGAAAATGCATTGAAGGAATACAAATGAACTGGGTGAGTTACCTCATCAACCAATTAGAGAAAGACTGTCGCGAAGCTCAGGATCAGGGCTATGAATTCCATTTCAGCTGGATGTTGATCCTCGTCACCTTCATTGTGTGGGAGATGCTGGAAGGAGCGACCTTCCCTGATATTGAGCCATCTGAACCCCTCATTGTGAAGTTCACTACGCTCTGGTACTCGAGCGACATGTCTAAAAAATGACAGTCAAACGTAGTGTTCCACACCTATTACCTGCAGTTGAAGAGGGCTATTCAGTATTTCCCTTCCCGTGTATGACGCCGAACACCCTGCACAAGTTCAGGCCATTTGTAAAGTTTCGCGCATATAGACATTTTATTTATATCACTGGGCATAGAGACAAACATAAAAAAGAGCTTCAATCCTACTATAAGATCACTGAGGAGGACATGGAAGAAATAACTAAGGAATGGCTCGTAGAGTTTCTTATACCAGTCGATCAGGAAGAACTATCTGACCCCAACCTCATCGGCAGTCCTGTGGTCACTCGCAAAGAACATGATGCACCCAACATTAGCAGAAGGAAAAATAAGGAAGAGGTACACGAGTCGAACAACGCATCAGAAGAGATTGCTTCAGATTCACCTGGAGGGGGAGGAGGTGACGAAGTAGACAAGGACGAGAACGACGAGAAATAATAATAATAATAATAATTTATTTTTAAGGTCACGACCAAGCCAACACACCAAATTGGTGTATGAGACCCCCTTGTTTGTGGGACAAGGGACCCCCCTCTGCCCAACGATTTGACTGGTAAAGTTTACGAAGGTATACATACCCTACCCCCCTTTGGATTTGAACCTATGACCTCTTAAGAGGAAACACATGTTCTTAACCATTAGGCCCACTCAGGCTATATAAACTAGAGCAGGGAAAAGTAACACCACCTAGGGATCCCCTTGATGAAGCTAAGACATCCAAGAAAATAAAGGTTTCCCCCAGGAAAACTACATCGCGGAAGAATTCAAAATCCAATAAACCGCCATTTCATACTGTGCTAACAGTGGATGACATTGACCTCATCATCGTCGTTGTATCAGATAACTCAGAAGACATTCTACAACCCAATGAAGCAAAACATGAGACCATGTATGATAGGATTGCAGCAGAGTTGAAAGGGGTACATCAAGCCCTCTACTCCAGTCGTGCAGTGTCTACTGTACCACCGTCATCAGAAGGAGCAGAGTTGGGAGATGAGCCTACCCAACTACGCAGATTAGCAGACTCGACAGGAGCTCGCCTTCATCATGTCCAGGAGGAAAAATAAAAGGCCACAGAGGCCCTAAAGCAAGCAAAAGAGGAAGCCATAGAGAAACGCCAGGTTGTGCAGCAAGAAAAATATGACCTCCAAGAAAAGTTTGCAGAGGATAGAGCGCAGATCCAGAAGGAGAAAGAATAGCTTCTCGCATAGCAGATTGGAGTTAAAGAAGCATTCACTAGAGCACTTTGCTCTGTAACGGGCTTAAAACAGATGGAAGAACACCCAGTGGAGAATCAGGTGGGGAAGCTTGATGAAGCCATTCAGTAGCTCCAACAAAGAGTAGTGGAACTACAATTACAAGCAGTGCCAAGCACTCCGCAAGAAGTGCGATACCAAAGGGAAGAAACTATTTGGAGTGCAGTCCATATAATCAATGCATTGGCCTTAGAATGCAAAAAAATTAGCAGTCACAACTCCAGAAGGCAAAGCAACAAGAAGCAATAGTGCAAGCACAGTTGAAGCCATTATCAGCGGTCGAGAGGATGAAAAGGTCCCAAGAACAGCGCATGGTTCAGCAGCAGGTCCATGCCATCCAGAGAAAGGTCATGGAAGTGACTAAGAAGTTCCAGCCAGTGCAGGATGAATCTTGCACACTTTTTGAGGAAATTGAAGGATGAGGTGCAGAACTAGAACAAGTGGTCACCTCAGTTGAACAACGATTGGAATGACCTGTGACCGAGAAAGTTATCCAGGAGGTCACTGAGTAGGAGGCTCTGGCGAAGCAGCAGGTCAAAGCAGATCGAGCCAAACTCGAGGCCTTAGAGGAAGAGTTACCTAGATCAACGTGACTCAGGATGAGTCACAGGTGAGTGTTGGGGGCCTATTGGCCCTTAACTAGGTTTTGTGGAAACACTGGTCATGTTTGACCAATTTTGGGACTTCGATAGGATGATCAAAGACGGAGCGTCGGGCAAAGTAGATATCGCGGGATCTCACCCCCCTTTTGCATACTTTTTGGGTTTTGGGTTTATGTAACGGGTATGGGATGTCGACCCATGGGTTTACACATGCTTAGGCCCTTTTGTAATGTATAAATAGAAAGCTAGGCGATGTAAGTAGAGAGAGATGTGGTGCTAAGTGATATATTGTGTTGAGTTCAAGTGATGTAAGTATTTGGATCTATGTGAATGAGTTAGCTTTATGCATACTGTGTGTTGAGAACTTGTAGAGCTAAGTGCAAGTGACTGTAAAGAGGCTTTGTGCTGTGACATGACTCAGGGAAGGAGGATCTGGTGAGGTGCGCACAGATCTCCTGTCCTATGCGAATTGGGTTTTGATGCTCTATGCATGTAAGGAGATTGACATAAGATAATAAATAAGACGAAGAGTTGGTGGACGTAGCCCCACGTTGGGGTTGAACCACGTATATCTTGTGTTATGTTTGCTTTGTGCATTATGGTTGTTATTTGAGTTTTGCTTAGTATAGGAATATATGTTAGATGCATTTGATATAGTAGCTTAGTGCTTAGTAATGTGAATGAATACTAGATCAGATCTATTTCTATATGTTAAGTGCTTGGATGTGTTAGATCTTGTTGAATATTGCGTTGTTCTATAATTAGGGTTTTCTCCTGCAAAGTGGATAGGGAATAAATAATAATGAATGTTAATTGATAAGTGATTTGTTAAGTATTGTAATCACATATATGTGTCCCAGCTAGGTTGCAAACACTTGAGTCCTGCAACCCCCCCTGCATCTACCTCGGGTGAGACTTCATTTGCTTCGTAGGTGTTGTTGAAAGGGCCAGTAGTTAGGGTTTTGTTGGTGCGATGTTGAAGCATTGAACCCTGGGTTTTCCCCTATGCCAACATGACATTTTTTAGAGGTTGCTTGATCTTTTATATGTTGTTGGGAATATTTATAAGTTTCCAAAAAAATTACTACCGGTTTGGGAAATTTGGAAGTTATTGAGTGAATTCATACTTGCCTAGGCATATTTAGATGTTGGTAATTTTTAGATGTTGTGAGGAAGTTTTATTTCATTGTCAGTTGTCCAATTCACCCTTCAGACATTCTCTTCAAATTTGGTCACCCAAGTCATTCTTTAAGTCTTTATTTCCATTGTTGGTCAACCGAAATCTTTCGTTGAGTAGTTTGCTTCGTTGTTGGTTGACTCATTTCACCATGTTGTTTTTCCCCTTCTTTATTCAACCAAATTCACTTGATATTTGACTATAATTCTTCTCTGGTCAATTTGGATTTCTCTTAGTCGATTCATTTTCCTTGGAAAACATGGGCCTGGTAATTGATTTATGAGCATATTTATAAGCAAATGGACAACATGCTAATCAGAGTGGAGGCTTGAGATTGGTTGGCTCATTGAGAACAAATATTTTCCACTACATTTTCATCTGGTTTCTTGTGTCCAAAAAAGTCTTCCAATAGAGGGGATTGCAATTGGTTGCAAAAAGAAGGATTTGTAGCCATTAGAATGGAAAAGACTACATCAAGAATAGAGAACTTACATATCATTGGAATATGGCCACTAGCTTCAAAACAATTGTAGAGAATTGATCTTTATTGACTTGATTGCTATTGTGTCACCATCTAGTTGTGGTGTGGAGGTTACAATTAGGATAAGTCTTTATAGTAATGGATAGAAGAGATATATTTGTGCATCACAGAGGGATAGAGGCTTAGTGGTTTTTGTGAAGACAAAGCTCTATATATAAGACTGATACATAGACAAGAAATTGAATTTCCGCATAGTATACATGTTGGTGAAGCGAGTGAGCTATAAGTCCCTCTTTTATGGATCACTATAACATTGAGAAAATGATAAATGGAGGATGGAAAACTTGTTGGCCTTGAAACAAATTGTAAATCAATGGACCTTTGGCTATGGGATAAAATGAAACTCCTCTTTGAGACTCTCATCACTCTTTTTATCTTATATGGTTGTGAATTTTGGCGGTGCAACATCTCTAAGGAATCATGGAGAAAGATGGAGAAAATATAGAAGTGTTTTATAATCCTAAAATTAAAGGCAATACATGTTGGGTATGTGTTATATTCTTTGCACGAGTAGTAGTGTTATATTTTTTTGCCTCGGGAAACGTGACACCTACCTCGGGAAACGTGTCATGTATTTAGGTGGTTTTTTCGTCACATGGTTTTTGTCGATGGTTTTCTATTTTCGGTTAAGGAATTAGGGTTTTGGACTAATCCAGGTCATTGGGTTAGGGTTTTGGATGCCGTTGTCTCCTATATGTATATTGTATTGTAAACAATGTAACACAATGAATGAATATAATATATGTTGGTTTTCTCGGTTTGGGTTTCCAGGGGAAAAATCTCTGTGTAATGTTTGTATTTTCCATTGTATCTTTTCTGTTCTTTTCTGAATATCTGTTTACAGTAGAAATTTTACAAGGTTACTATTTACATTTGGTATCAGATCTTTATTGGCTTCAGGGGGACGCCTTTGTGGTCAAGGGTTTGGCTCGGGATTGTGATAAGCCTTGTTACAGTGGGAGATCTGCAGTATTGTTTTTCAGGTTAAAATAAATGGCAAGCAATTCAAAGATGGAGATCGAGAAGTTTAATGGGAAAAGCTTTGAGCTGTGGAAGGTCAAGATGGAAGATCTTTTGGTGGACAGAGATCAGTGGATCGAGGTAGATCCAGGTACTGCACCTACAGGAATTTTTGCAGATGACTGGAAAAAGATGGATTGGATGGCAAAGAGCACAATCTGACTGTGTCTCTCCAATTCAGTATTATTGAATGTTTCAGAGGAAGCTACAGCCAAGGATTTATGGGAAAAGTTGGGGAAGTTGTATCACTCTAAGTCCTTGGTAAATAAACTATTCCAGAGAAAGAAGTTGTATAACTTGAGGATGAGAGATGGAGACTCGGTGGCAGAGCATTTGAACGCCTTCAATACTGTGGTAAGTTAGTTAGTATTTGTTGAGATTAAAATTTTAGATGAAGATAAATGTATCAGTTTGTTGTGTTCTTTATCAGACTCGTGGGATAGTCTGGTTGTGGCCATAGGTAGTAATACAATTTCTTTGAAGTTTGAAGAAGTAGTCTCATCCTTGTTGACAAAGGAGATGAGACGAAAGAATATGGAAGGACATAGCACAGACGCATTATTTGCAAGAGGACGTTCCTAGGAAAGAAATAGATCTAATTTCTCAAGTGGGAGATCTAAGTCTAAGGGTAGATCTAAATCTCCTGGAAAGTTTGTAAGTGTATGTTGGAGGTGTGGAAAAGAAGGGCACTACAAGAAGCAGTGTAGATCCAAAGTTGAGAAAAAGAAGGGATCTGAAGAAATCTTCTTCTACAGAAGAAAAGACCTCCAAGGAAGAAGGAGGGGATTTGTACTTGGCCTCTTCAAGAACACATGCAGATCATGAAGCATGGTTGATTGACTCTGGTGCATCCTTTCATATGACTCCCCACAGGGAGTGGTTCTGTGAATATGAAAAGTATGATGGAGGTAATGTTTTCTTAGGTAATGATTTGACAACTAGAATCATAGGAAGAGGAAGGGTCAAGTTGAGAATCATAGATGGAAGGATTAGAACATTGCCTGGTGTTCTACACATCCCAGGTATGGGCATAAATTTTATATATGTAAGCAAAATGGAAGATGCAGGGGTAAAAACAATTTTTGAAAAGGGAACTTGGAGGATGGTTCGAGGAGCAATGGTGTTGATGAAGGGAGTTAGGTTTGGAACTCTGTATAAACTGCTAGGAAGCACTATTAGTGATGGGTGTAATAGCTCCATTGTTCCTGATATTGGAGTTGAAGAAGAAAGAACTCCTACAGTCTCTGGAGAAAAGGTTATGTTGTGGCATCAAAGACTGGGGCATATCGGAGAGAAGGGTCTAGGTTAAGTGTTGTGGCATCAAAGACCGGCATATCGGAGAGAAGGGTCTTCGAATCGCTACATGGTAAGGTATGGTTGAAGGTATGTCTAACCGCTCGATTTTGATTGTGAACATTGTCTATATGGGAAGAAGAATCGGTAAGATTCCCCTCTAGTGCAAATTTAGGCGGGGAAGAATTTTACCAACTAGTTCATTGTGATGTGTTTGGACCTGTGTCCACTCCATCATTGGGTAAATAACTGTACTATGTCTCATTTATAGATAGACTCTCGAGGAAAATACTTGATATATTTCCTCAGGAAGAAATATGATTTCTTTGACAAGTTTAAAGAGTTTAAGGCTCTCATGTTGAGAATCAACGTAGAAAAGAATTAAGGTGTTGAGAATGTATAATGGTGGAGAATTACGGGGAAATGAATTTGAAGAATTATGAAGAAGTGTGGTATGTTATAAAAGACTAATCTGTTACACCCTCCCGCCAATGGAGCTGCGTATGGGATCGTGATGTCGATAGAAAAGCAAGGTGCATGCCCACAGTGTTAGGTTGGGGAAAGAATTTGTAAGTGCAGGCAAGCAGCACCGCGATGTTATCCGGCCACCGACACCCCTCATTAGTGCTGGGTGACAAGACTCCACAAGAGGTATGGATTGGTAAGTGAACCTTCTCACACATATTGTATTTATCAGCGATGAAGTATGTCAAGGTTCCAAAGGAAAACATGAGTATGTTGGATAAGAAGGTTGAAAATGTATCTTTATTGATATAAAGATGGTCCCAAAGGTTATAAGCTTTGGAAACCCGTGAACTAAGTAGTGTATAAAATGGTGATGTAGTAGAGAAATGAAGGAAGTTGTTAAACATGAATTCCTACCAAGTGTTAGAAAGAACCAGAAGATAGAGTTTGATTTAAAGGATGATGAAGTGGACTCTACAGAAGAACATGAATCAAAGAAGAAGATCCTCATACACGACAGGAGATCGATGAGAAAGAAGGCTACCGTAAAGGTATAGTCCATCCGATTTTTGTTCAAATTTTGCTTTTTCTATCACTGATGATGACCCTAGAACTGCTAGGGAGGCTGGGATTCAGGGGATGAAAATCTCTGGAAAAGGGCCATGAAGAAGAAATGGCATCTCGAAGAATGAGGTTTGGTATCTAGTGGATTTCTCGAATGGAAGAAAGCCCACAGGCAAATGGCATTTAAAAAGAAGTCGAATGCAGAAGGAAAAGTGGAGAAATACGCCCCTATTAGCAAAGGGTTATTCTGTGTTGAGGGAATTGATTTTGCGGAGATTTTTTCTCCCGCCGTTAACCTCTATAATATTTCATTATTCCGTTACGCCGTGATTTGATTTTGAAGAACGATGGACGCGGAATACAACATTCTACATGGGACTGGAAGCAATCTTTAAGGAAGCAAACTAAGGTTAAGGCCGCGGAAAGGAAAGAAGGAGTCGGTATGTGCCGGAAAAGCCCCTGCATGGTTTAAAACAATCACTAGGGATGGTATCAAAAATTGATACTTATATGTTGGGACTTGTCATCACAAGGAGCAAAGATGATCAATATGTGTATTTTAAATAAATTCGATCATTTAATTTTATTTGGTTTTGTGTGTGGATGACATGTTGTTTATAGAAAACAACAAGGAGATTATCTAGGATGTGAAACTTAGTTGTCCCTAAATCGACATGAAGGATCTTGGTACTCTCAAATTTCATTTTGGCATGGAAATTAAAGAGATCAAAAAAAGAGGAAACTCGGTTAAATCGTGAGAAAATATGTCGAGATTGGCCAGTAGGGTTTAATATGAAGGAATGTAAACCTGGCCAAGGTTCCTATTCCTGTTGGTGTAAAGTTATATGTGGATCAGTGTCCCAAGACACATGAAGAAGAGGAGGACATGTCTCATGTTCCATATGCGAGTGCAGTTGGCAGTTTGATGTATGCAATGGTTTGTACAAGACCGGACATTGCACATGCAGTGGGAGTTTTGAGCAGGTATATGTCAAAACTAGGGAAGGAGCATTGGACAACAGTAAAAAGGGTTTTCAGGTATTTACGTGGCACTGCTAGCTATGGATTGTGCTATGAAGGAAGATCGGGATTGGACAGAGTGGTCGATATACATGGCTTTGTGGATACATAATGGGTTGGAGATTTGGATCGTAGGATATCTACAAGCGGGTATGTGTTTAACCTATTTGGAGGAGCAATAAGTTGGATGAGCAAAAGATAGGTTATAGTGGCACTTTCAACTACAAAATCTGAATACATGGCAGCCACTCATGCAAGTAAGGAATCAGTATGGTTACAAATATTGTGTTTAGGTATTGGGTTGGTACAACAAGCTGTAAGGATAGAGTGTGACAGTCAGAGTGCAATTTTTCTGGCGAAGAACCCTGCTTATCATTCAAACACAAAGCACATTGATGTTCAATATCACTTTGTGAAAAACATGATTGAAGAAAAGAAAGTATCATTGATGAAGGTGGACACTTTGAAGAATGTTGTAGACTCATTAACAAAATCTGTGAGCACTGAGAATTTCTCTTGGTGTAGAGGATCCATGGGCATTGTTGCCCTGGATTTTTGACTATGTAACCCTGTAACCCCCTGTATGCAAAGAAAAAAACAAGTGGGAGAATGTTGGGTATGTGTTATATTCTTTGCATGAGTAGTAGTGTTACATTTTTTCTGCCTCGGGAAACATGACACCTACCTCGGGAAAGGTGTCATGTATTTAGGTGGTTTTTACAGCACATGGTTTTTGCTGATGGTTTTCTATTTTCGGTTAAGGAATCAGGGTTTTGGACTAATCCATGTCATTAGGTTAGGGTTTTGGATGCCACTGGCTCCTATATGTATATTGTATTGTAAACAATGTAACACAATGAATGAATATAATATATGCCGGTTTTCCCGGTTTGGGTTTCCAGGGGAAAAATATCTGTGTAATGTTTGTATTTTCCATTGTATCTTTTCTGTTCTTTTCTGAATATCTTTTTACAGTAGACATTGTACAAGGTTAGTATTTGCAATACATCCTATCCTATCCTCCCCATAAAATGTATTCTCTCCCCCATTGAGAGCATGATTGTGACTAGGTACCTAATGTACAAGAACAAGATAAACAACATGGAAGACAAGATGCTTCATAAGATTGCCTCAAAACTCCAATCAAAACCACCTATGGATCAAGAGGGGTTTGATATAAGTTGATATAGGTGGCCACCCACCTCTTTCATTGACTCATAGAAGTTCCCCATATTGGCATTTTTTCTCTAGTTTTTTGGGTCCCAAACTTCCGACGTGTTATTGAGGCCCTAAAAATGTTTTTTTGGCCCTGCGACAAATTTAGATTGCTACAACATGCCCAATTCTTGATCAAAATTGTTCTTCTCATCGATATATTTCCAATGGTATATTGTGTGCCCCAAATGGATTATGTATGCATAAGTTGCAACCCTCAGGAAGTTGATGTATCAATTAGACTCATCAGGGCTTGCATTCCTTTTGGCCATTTCATCTCCTAGTGCTAGTGTTTTGGATATTTAGGGTTTTTGCCTCTTAGGGTTTAGTACTTTATGTTACAATTCCATTTCAAACTCTTCTAATGATCATATTTCGAATGAGCGTATCCCACACATCTCTCTTCAAAGATAAGTTACCACCATTCAAGCTAGTATGTGTTTCTTTACATTTCTCAATCTTTTCCTATTTCATTTATTAATAGAATTGGTTCTCATTGTATTGTTATGCTCTCTAAAATATGTCTATGTGTGTGTGTGTCCATTCATATTCCTTCCTTTCATTTCATATATATATTCAATCTAAATAAGTGGTATTAGAAAAATATTATCTGTGTTGTTTCTCGATGCATGTCCCTGATAAGGTCAGGGTATAGAGAGTTGGGTCTCGAACTAATTTCACTTGGGGAAGACCACTCTCACTAGATTAAGAAACCTCCCATGGAAAATGAAAAGACAAATGGTGGAGAAGGAGGTCTTATCAAGTTGTTTCTCAAGGAATCCCTTGTGTGATAGAAGAATGATATAATGGATAATTTAACCCAGATCCTTCGATGACTACCAATGATGGTTGAGACACCTTCAACAAGCAAACATTTCAGAGGTACTAGACCATTCAAGGTACAATTTAACTTTGACATTCCTTTGTTTGAACGAAATGCAGATTCATATGCTTTGGAGAAATGGTTAAATATGTTAGAGGGTCATTACTCTATTCAAAAATTTTGAGACAATGAAAAGATCACCTTTGCACTCTTTAAGGTCCTTCCCCATGTAAAATATTGATGGGAAAGTTACTCAGAGATACATGACAGAGATGGGTCTACAAAATTTAGGACAAAACTGACTTGGGTGGCTTTTGTTGATGCCTTAAAGGAGGAATTCTACCTTGTTGGAAACTATGATGACCAATACATGAGATGGAAAACTCTTTTTTAGGAGAGAGACTAGACAGTACTAGGGTACACCGATATCTTTCGTACCTTGCACTCAAAGCTGGGTATCAGTGAATTTGATTAATAACTAGTTTTTAAGTATTGTAGTGTCCTACATAGGTACATATAATCATAGATGGATTTCTTGGACATCTCCTCATTGGGAGCCACTTATCTATATGATGTGAAATTGAGTAGAAATTTAAGCATAGGAACAAGCGAGAGTTTGGTCTACAAATTTTTCACAATAGAAGCAAGGTAAAGGTGGCCCTAACTCATAGAAAAAAGGACATAGTAAGGATAGAAAACCTCAATAAAACTAGTCCAATTCGTAGGAAAAGAAAGGTAAGAAGAAGTCAAAGAAGGACACTGGAAAGTGGTGTGAGTTCCACAAAATCCCCTGAATATCGCTCAAATAAATATCGCTCAAAAAAATCATTTTTGGCTAAGCTGAAAGAAAAAGAATCAGACTCTAATTCAGAGTTAGATAAGGTAAATCATATCATTAATGCAAACATAGATACAATGGATCCCTCCACAACTCTATTAGCCATAGCCCTTTTCAGGTGTGCTTAGGGTTCCAACCATTAGCCCCCTTTGACATAGCTCTACTCATTGTATCTACATAGGACAAGTCATCCCATGTTGACACCAAGGAAAATAGAGAAGCTAAATTTGTTTAACGGATCCATTACATTCAATAATAGGTTCATGATATCCCACGTAAATCTAATTCCAAGTATAAGAAATGACATGACCAACATCAAGTTCCACACAAGTTTCATGTTGGTGATTAGGTGTGGTTGCATTTGTAGAAAGAGAATCTCACCAGATCCCACAAGAGGCTCAGACCACTCATATATGGGACTTACACCATATTGAAGGATGTGGGTGAGAATTATTTTGAATTGAGTATTCCCCTTTTCCTTGGATTGCACCAAGTATTTAGTGTGGAGTTGCTTCGACCATGTTTTCCACCTCTATTGGACACCTTGGAGATGGATGAGAATTTGGACCCTACAAAACTAAACCATGATAGAATTGAGCAGGATATAGTGGACTATTTAAAGGACACCAAGACGAAGGGCACTCGCTAGTAGAACATATAACTCTATCGGGTTGTCAAACCAGAACAACTTCTTCACCAAGGCAAGTGGCTCACCAGGACTCAAATTCAATAAAAGTTTCCCCATATAATGGAGGCACTTAATGCAATGGGGACCGTTGCTTCCTAAGGGGGGATTATCGATCTCGGTGGATATCAATGACTACCCATCTCTTCAATTGGCTCATAACGGTTCCCCATGTAAATAGCTTTTCTCTTATTTTCCAAGTTCCAAACTTCTATTTCATTCTTGAGGACTTGAACAATATTTTTTTGGCCATGCGATGCATCATATTTTCCATGGCATGCATAATCCTTGATCGAAAATTTTCTTCTCATTGAGATATTTCCCAATCCTTGACAGAGTGTGTATGTGGAATTTGCGGCCCTAATAAGTTGACATACCAACTAGACTCCTCGGGGCCCAAATTCATTTAGGCCACTTCATCTCCTAGTGTTAAGGTTTTGGACGTTTAGTGTTTTTGCCTCTTATGGTTTAATAATTTGTGTTAAAGGGAAATTTTGGCCTCTTCTAATGATCATCTTGTGAATGAGAGAAACTGACACATCTCTCTTCAAAGACAAGTTACCACCATTCTAGTTAGTTTGTATTGCTTTGCATTTCATACTCTTTTCCTATTTCAATGATTAATATAATTTGTTTCTCACCGTATTACCGTGCTCCCTACAACATTTTTGTGTGTATTCCTATCTTTCATTTTGTTCTCTATACAATCCAAATCAGGGTTGGCATAAATATGCCACATCTTTGTTAAATCATTGGGAATTGAGGAAGATGTCACCTTACATAATATCGATAATATTAAAAATATTATTGCATCTAAATTTAAGGAGAAATTATGATATGATCAAGAATTAGAGGATAAGAGAAAATTAAGATAGTGCAAGGAGATGATTAACCCTAATATAGAAGACCAAAAGTATATCTTTGTTTCAAATAGTGTAAAGAAGAAAATAATCATTGCTAAAATAAGAAGAAACTCTCACGAGTTCCATAGTGAAACATGGTGTTGGACAATTCCTAAAACATCGTGGGTTGAAATAATTTGTAATCTTTGTGACACTAAGAGGGTTGAAGATGAAAAACACTTTCTCTTAGAATGTCCTGTATACACCCACATTAGATTTCAATTTTAGAATATTTGTTACAATACCGACCTTCGTAACTTTTTAACTCAGTAAAACTATGATGATTTAGGAATCCTTCTCTTTAAGCTTTTCAAGTACAAAAATAAAAATTTAAAGCAAACCAAGTAATTTATTAATACCTTTTTTCTTAAGGTTTGATAGACCAAGGTTGGTCTCAGTAGATGTTAATAACCACCACCACCACCATCATTTTTCATATTTTATTTTATAATTTATATACATATATTAGTTTAATAGAAACAATATTTTTTCACAATTAACTTGAATTATATTAAAATTTGTCTATTCTAAAAATTTATTATTTATTTATAAAAGTAATTAAAAAATTAAAAATAATAAATTTATTTTAATTTGGAATATAAAAAACATTGAAACTAAAAAATTAGAAATTAAAATATTGCTATGTTAATTTAATTTACTATTGTATTTTGGGGTTAAGCAATTACCAAAATGGAAAGCTAACAACATCAAAGGCCATTAAACAAAAATCCCAAATATTGGAGACTATGTTCTTATCCCTCATATCCGTAACCTCTTCAATATGGCAGTCATGTAGGGTTTCCCTAACCCTGAATTGAATGCCTCGGTGTTCCTATTTTTAAGAGCATGGAAAAACACAGCCCCTCAAATTATACGAGCATTACGATTATCCCTCTTCTAGCCAAGTTATATAGAATTATTCTGGAAAAGAAGATTAGCATATGGTTAGAAAATCAAACAAAAAGGGAGAAAATCCAGGTTGGTTTTAGAAGCTATCATTTAGGATTATCAGAGAGGAATGTAGAGATAATAAAATCAATCTCTCGTGTTTCTTAATTGACTTTAGCAAATCTTTTGATATAGTGCCTAAAAATAACCTTTGGAATAGATTAAAAGAGTTAAATGTTTTCTTTGAGTTGAATGTTGTTGCGATAAGGATATAATATGAGAAAGATTTTGTTAAGTTTAAGAATAATAAGAATTGGTTGGAAGAAATTAATTGTAATATAGGGGTTCAACAAGGTTGTCCTTTGTCACCTATCCTTTTTGGCATTTACATTGACAAGTTAGAGGCTTATTCAGAAGAAGCAGGTTATGCTAGCACCACTTTAGCTAGAATAGTCACCATCCTTATTCTTTATGTTTAATATATTGTTCTTATGGTGAGGTGTTCCTCTGATCTCAACAAACGACTAAGCATTCTCAAAGAATTTTGTACTAGCATTGGTAATGTTGGTAAAGCTATTTTGGTCTTAAGAACAATTCTAAATTAACAGATTTATGGTTCTGGGAAAAAAACTTTTTGAGACTCTTGTTACTCTTGTTATCTTATATGGATGCAAAGTTTTGGGTTGCAGTATCTCTAAATAATCTTGGAGGCAAATCCAAAAAATCAAAAAGCGTTTTATAATTTATAATTTTAAAATTTATAGAAATACAACCTATATGATCCTCCTTAAAGTTGGTCTTTCACTCATTGAGAATATTGCTATGAATAAGTATTGTCGAGATAAATTCCCGCTTTCGATAATTCCCTCCCTTTTTCTATTTTCCCAATTTCGTTTGTCCATTTCTTTTCCCTCTTCTATACTTACCCCAATTCCCTTTTTCTTTTCTCCCTTCTATTCTCTCTTTCTAGTTACTATACGTAGTCGTTTTTTCGAAAACGACGGGTTCGCGGGTTGGCAGACTCACGAAATCCTCATCTCCCATCCATATTCATGTATCATGAGTCTGATCGACCACTGCATTTTCCCATACTTAACCATTTCTGCAGTCGCAGGTTCGCGGGTTCAAGCTTTCATATCCCATGTTTCACAATATACATTTTGCACCCAAAAGATCCATGATCTACATTTTGAACATCGAAATCCCCGAGCTCCTAAGTATCTCATATCCCCTATATTGAGTCCAACCGACCGCATTACAACACTTAGCCAATTTTCGACCTTTCACAACTGCGGGTTGGCGGGTTCAAAAAAATTCCCAAATTCTAATTGCTCTTGTCCATCCCCACCACCTTCATGCTTTTCCCAATATGCATTTAGTATGGTTTAATGATAATAACTCAACATGCAGGTTTTGTAAAGATCGCCATTAATAAGAGAAGGGCTCGAGGATATTTCTCATTAAATCACATTAAATCGCGATTTGTGGAAGATTATATTATCTCTCCCAAGCACTCATTTCAAATATTATCTGGATTAAAAGAACGTTCTCATCAACTTATGGAAACAACAACTCGACAACAGTTCTGCAAATGTACTTTGAACATTTTTGTATGTGATGATTAAAACTTTCAGTGGTCTAGAGGTATTCGTACTATTCATCCCCATTTATTCAGGAGGAAGTAATCTAGACATCCATAATTTCTTATGCAAGCTGTGTTCTTGAGGTTTTCAACTCCAAGGAACTGGTTGCCTGGCGCGTTGACAAAAATGTACCCAGTCAGCAGATTATTCAACTTCAATACCATTCTCTCGTCTCTCTTTCACCCCAAGTGTTCCGTAAAATGTTAAAGCTCCCAGAGCCAACACTCACTTTCAAAGGTGAAGATTGCAGGGACTTCTTGAAAAAGCATGACAACAACCTGGACCTCTTGCATGAATTCTTGGAGAATCTCGCAACCATCCTTGAAGATATTACCAGGTTGTAGGTCAACTCGTTCAAAAAACCCTTTCGGGAAATTGCTTGGTTATTCACCAGAATGACAAGCCAATAAAATAACACCAACATTTCCCATATGATTCTTTATATCTTATATTTTACTATCAAGGAGCATGCCATTTTCGATTGGGGAAATCTGATTTCCATTGAAATCTCTTCCCGATTGTCACCATATAAAATAGATAATAAATTCTTTATGGCTTCTTATTTGGTTTTTGCAATAGCATATTGTTGTCATTTTCCTAAATTGTCTATTTGCAAGAAGGTGAATAGTGAATTTGACCCACTGATCTTTTGGTACCAAGCGTTGTGGAGACACAAATCTTCTTTGCACTTTTATGAATTTTTCAATGATTTTGTCTCAATTTTGAAAGGATTGTTGTTTGGAAAATATACCCCCAGAATATTCGCCCATGCAAGTAAATTCCTGGATAAAAAGGGGACTTTGGAGAAAATGGAAAATTACAATGTTATCAGGATTTTCGGTTCTAAGGAAAATCCCTCCTTTCCTCCATGCCATATATCCGAAAAAATGTTTATTACAGAATTTGCAAGACAATATAATTTATGGCTGCACTTTTTTCATGAGAAACGAAAAAATCAATTCATACCCTTTCCTTGGAAAATTGGGGACTTTGTATTCAGAAACATGAACAAAATTGATGAATTTGCAAACCACTTCCACAATTTGAATCTCAAGTACGTTGAAAAGATAAAAGGGTTTGATCCTAACGAAATTTTTGTGGAACATATGTTAACAGTGGGATTTATCAATTCATTTATCCACATTTTTCTAGGAGAAGAAGAAGATACTAACTTGGGTGCTCCTGCTCACACTGTCGGTGACCTAGAGACAATACTCAATACCAATGAATTTTACAAACATGAAGGAAAGGGTCCCAGTGAGAAGAGTTCCCAGTCCCTAAATTTTACTCCTAGGACTACAACATCTTTGAGCAGTGATCTAACGGCCCACCCATCTAGAAAAGTGATCAACAATAGTTCAGGCAAAGGAGGAGAGAAGAATCCCCCTCCGGGAAAAAATGAAAGCTCACACAAACTTCCACTGAGGAAAAGGAGGAAAAATGTAGTGCAAGAGGAAAAGGACCAACAAATAGAGAGTGATATCAATAGTTTCTCCCTCGAAGATATGGATATCTAAGAAGACATAGAGAAAAATTTTCCCAACATTAATCAGCCAGGAAACAAAACCCACCAGAATCCATCTTTGGAAATAGTTGAGAATGAGACATTCGACAAAGAAGAGTCATTTTTTTTGCAGAGCGTTGTTTTTGACAGGGAATCCAAAAAGTTGATTATTGAGAAAAGTGACATAAATAATAAGAAAGGAAAATCTCGTTCAAAGGTTGACATAAGAGATATTCAGCCTTCCCATATTTCTAGAATTCATAGAGAAACAGGTGATGCATTGGACGACTCCATTGGTGGTCTCGAAGCTGGAAATACAAAGTTAAAGGAAAGGATTAAGGAACTGGAAGAGACCTTGATGCCTCTTCCACTTCTTTCCAACCCTTTGGTAATTGTTGGACCCACCACACCCGTTGCTAAATTAAAAGGATCCTCAAGCTTACTTACAACATCCAAGAGATATGAGCAGAATAATATCAAGAGAAGAATGACATTGATCACAAAAGCTTGGGAAATTTCAAAGAACATGATTTTTTTTGGCTCGAGGGCACATGCCTTCCATGAGTATTTGCAAGCTGACCTAAAAAATGAAGAAGGTTTTTACCTTGATGTTGTGGTACCCTTTGGTGTTAAAGTTTACAACATGACAAAGCTAAGGATAAGAGAGGAGGACCTTCCCTCTCCAAGTCAGATCAAGCAGTTGAACGCATGTTGGAAAGAAAAGATAAAAAAACTTGAATAGCATTGTTCAAATGTGCATCCAAGCCATATCAAGGAGGGAAGAACTATTCAAAAATCTCATGGAGGTGGACCTAGCCGAAAGCACTAATGAAGTCCAAGATCCCAAATTGATCATGAACTCATTGTTCCTAACAAAAAAATAGTTTGATGAGAAAGTTGATATTTTTAAAGGATTGTCAATTGAAAAGTTCTATGTTATACTTGAATATGATGAAGACGCCATAGACAACTGGCTAGTGGATTACTCCATAAAAAATTAGGACATTGAAGAAGAATTACATGGAATTTCCCTTTATCTGAGAGACTTGGAGGGCAAGTTGTTCAACATCAAAATCCAACATGAAATCAATGTGGCACCAATGAAAAGTTACATCGAATAATGGTTCAAGAAATTTATCGATAAACTAACCAATGAAGGGAAAGAAACAGTTGAAACGGTTCCTGTAACCGTTGATGAAAATGATAAAAAGACATCAACAAGCAAATGAAAAAAAGGAGAGATCTTCATAGTAAGTTTATGTTGATCACATGCCTCTTTTTATTTATCAATTCCTTCAGCTAGTTATTCCACCTCTTTCACTAGAAAGGTTTAACCGAAGACTGATAACTCCTCTTTTCTTCTTATCAGGTCTTTTTTTTCTTCTACTTCCCACTGTCTTCCTTCTAAGAGATTATTTCTTCTATTTATTTTCTTTATGGCCCGCGGGAACCCCAATCCCAGTCTTTAAGACAAACGCATTTTAAATTTCAAATAATATGTAACAAACTATATATTTTTTAGAAATTTCAAGAGAGCTACTTTGGGAACAATATCGATTGTGCTTTGTAACCTTGTTTTCAGAATATAAAGTATTTTAGTTTGATCTATCATTATATTTATTTGAGCTTCCCATGTGTCCACTTTGTTAAAGTTCTCTTATGCATGCAGATCATCTTCTTTTTATTTTATGTGATCATAAATCTTTATATTAAACTATGATGGTGTTACACATTATTTTGGTCACCTCATTGTTCAACTGGAAACATGTGTTAATGTTCCCTGGAAATATTAAAAGATGAATTTCTCCATGAGAAAAGTGATTTGCTTTCCTTTTTCAAAAACCATATCAAGGAAGGTCGTTGCACCCTTCTATATGCATGGGGTGCGACGATGCATGATCATCACACTTTTCCCTAAACCTAGACTGCAACGTCATCACATGTTGCTTGTGCATAGGGTGCGGCGATGCTTAAAGCATAGGAAAAGTCAAATTTCATGAATGTTCTAGAAGGGAATCTTTTAGAAGATGAGATGGCCTCTGATCAATTTGGATCTTACTCGCTTCTCTGATTTGGTGGGATCATCCATATCTCTTTCACACTATATAAAGAAGGATCTCTCATGGAAAAGGCTAAGGTGGCATATGCTAATATTTGTATGGAGAGTTCTACTTCAGATTATGCTTGAGATCTTTGCTTTAGTTCTTCAAGTCAGATTGTGGATCTTCTTCATTCAAGGCATTGGAGAAAAGGTGTGTGTGTTGAAGCAAAGAGCCATTGAAAGGGGACCTTGCAACATCAAGGCATGGGTTGTATTCTCCACTTTCTATTCATTTAATACAATAATACATTTATTCCCTATATAAGAATGTCGTCTTTTATTGTATAATTCCTTGATCATATACATAGACTTCATTAGAATACATATATCCTTGTTTTCCTCCTTTGTCGGTTTGTGATTCTTAGACAGGCTTACTATTATGCAAAATCAAGGAGGGAGATACAAGGATGACACTAGCGAGGATCAAGCGTCATTTCAAATGCATGTCACGTGTACCTCACTAAACTAGTTCATATGACGATGAAGTTTAAGGCGAAGTGTATATTTTGTTCTGTTTTGTTCTAGTTTCCCATGGAAACTAGGGAGAATTGTTTTTGTCCGCACTTACCGATTAGTCCGATAACAGATGGATGTGAGGAAATTTTTCTTATTTGCTTTAAATGTGTGAAGTGTGTGATTCCTGGTCCTTTCTCGGGAACTTTCTTTGAAAAGAAAACAAAAAAATAATTTTCTTTTATTTTCTTGCAATATTTATGTTTCTTTGAATTACTACGACGAACTTTTGTCAAGTCCCACATTTTGAATATTTAGAAATCCCAAGAAAATATAAAGAGGAGTACCGCCTATATAAAAATGCAAGGGGATTTACATCCTCGTGAGGTTGTTGTTTCAGTCTTAACGGATTCGAGCATCAACAAGTACCTAATATACAAGCACAATATAGCTAACATGAAAGCCAAGAGGATTTTTAGGATTTCTTCAAGCTCTAGTCAAAGTCACCAATGAATTAAGAGGGGATGGCATAAAAATATTAATTCTTGGCTAAACCATTGGAGAATGTAAGAGGAGGTCTCTTTACAAAATATTGACACAATTAAAAATACTATCACATCTAAATTTAAGTAGAAACTATGGTGCAATGAAGAGATGAAGGATAAGATAAAATTAAGGTACTATAAAGAGGCCATCAACCCCACATCAAAAGTATATTTATGTTATAGCTAGCTTAAAAAATAAAATCAACATTGTTAAAATAAGAACAAACTTTCATGAGCTCCATATTGAAACAAGGCATTGGACAAATCCTACAACGTTGTTGGATGAAATAATTTGTCATCTTTGTGATACAAATAAGTTGGAGGATGAAAAACACTTTCTCTTAATATATATTATGTATACCCACATTTCAAAATATTTGTAACAATATTGATTTTCATAATGTGTTAACTCACTAAAACTATGAAAATTTAGGAAAGATTTTTACAATCTCTTTTATCATAAAAAAAATTGGTTAAAGTAAACCAATTAACTCTTTATTTTTGATTAAAAAAAAAAAAAAAAAATCAATAAACCTTGAACAATTAACATCATTATAATAATAATTAAAAAAAATATTATTAGCATACATTAAATTACCTATTCATCTCAATAAATAATAAAATGCACTAAACAAATTATCAATTAAATGAAAACTAATAAAATTAAGCCGATGCACTTCATTCTATATATGCACACATAAATTGGATGGTGTATAAAAATTAACTTTTAGAAGATTTGATTGTCAATTGAATTTAGCTCGGGTAGTTGGGAGGAATGATTGTTATGTTCCACAACCAGGTTCAATTCCCACAAGTGACATGTTGAGCTCTTAACAAGTATACGTATATTATTGTAATGGCTTCAATGAGGGGAAGTGAAAAAACAAAGTTAGACATACACACTTTATCATCATCAATAATAAGAAATTCAAACTTGACATGTGATATTCATGAGATTGACTTTACTTAAATCCTTAAAAGTTGTATGTTTGTTTTATGACAACATTGATCTCATAATGTGAAAACGTACTCAGTTGTCAACCGATATTGAAGACAATCATTGGTGGTTGTTATCCACACATGTGGATTGACTCATCACCATCCTTCAAGGAAAACCACACCACTTGAAATGAATTTATGATGATTTGTAAGGGATTAGACTTTTACTCTTGGAAAATGAATTTGAGTTTTGGGAAAAAATCAATTTCAACCTAAATAATATACTCAAAAAAATTAATATCCTTTATTTTAATTGAGATGAAATGACATTACAATAATAATTATGATTAAAACACACACACACACACACACACACACACATTCAAAGAAAAATTGGAGGCAAATTATGACTCATAAAACTAAAGAAAATCTTACAATTCCCTTGACAGACTAGAATTCCTACCTTAACAATATTTATGAAACTCGTAATGCCCTGGAAAAAAAAAATTCCAAAAGTTTCTACAAAAGATGATGTTTTTTCTATAGAAGACACAAATTTTGTGGTTAAGAGACTTGCAAACAAGAAATCTAAGGATATCAAGGGCTACCAAGCTGACATATTAAAAATTGGAGGGCCTATTCTGATCCCTCACATATACAAACTCTTCAATTTAGCAGTCAAGTGGGGCTTCCCTAAACCTTGGACTCAAAGCATCATTGTACCTATTTTTAAAAGTGGGGATAAAAGCAATCCCTATGATTATAGGATCATTATGAATAGCCCCATTTTATCCAAGCTATATGGAAGTATTTTGTAAAATAAGATAAGCATATGGCTAGAAATCCATGGAAAAAGAGCTAAAGGTCAGGCCAGTTTTAGAGGTTATCATTCAATTGTGGACTACCTTATCACACTTAGGATCATTGAAAAGGAGTGTCACAACAATAAAACCAATCTCCTTTGTTGTTTTGTTTACTTTAGGAAAGATTTTGACGCTGTGCCTAGGACCAACCTTTGTAATAGATAGAAGAGGTAAAAATTCCCTCTAGACTAAGAGTTGTTGTGGTAAGGTTGTATGCGAACGTCATTTCCAAGTTTAGGAGAATTGAAGGTTGGTAAGAATAAATCAACTGCAATATAGGAGTCAAGAAAGGTTGTCCCCTATCCCCTACCCCTTTTTGCATTTATATTGACAAGTTAGAAGATTGTTTGTAAGTCGTAGGTTGTGTTGGACCAACTCTTGCTAGTATAGAAATCCCCGTTCTTCTATATTCCGATGATATTGTTCTTATGGAAAGGAATCCATATGACCTTAGTAAGTAGCTTAGAACCTTCAAGGACTTCTCCTCTACTACAAGTATGACTGTGAACATTGACAAAATAAAGGTTATGATCATTAAATCCAACAAGATCACCTACGATAATTTTGTATATGACAATAATATCTTGAAGGAAGTGCATGTGTACAAGTATCTTGGAATTTATATTCATCACAATCTCAATTGGAACTATAGCATTGAAAAAAGGATAAATGGAAGGTGGAAAGCTTAGTATGGACTTGAAAATAATTGTAAATTAGTAGACCTTTGGTTATGGGGTAAGAAAAAGATCCTCTTTGAGACTCTTGTCACTCATGTTATCTTATATGGATGTGAAGTTTAGGGATGAAATATATCTCGAGAATCCTAGAGAAAGATAGAGAAGATCCAAAATAATTTTATAACTTATAATCTCAAAATTACTGGCAATACACCCTATCCTATCCTCCTCATCGAAGCGATCATTTCCCCCATTGAGAGCACAAATATGATTAGGTACTTAATGTATAAGAACAAGATACACAACATGGATAAAAAGAGGCTCCCAAATATTGCTTCAGACTCTAGCCAAAATCACCAACGACTCAAGTAGGGATGACATAATGATGTCAAATCTTGGCTAAATCATTGGGGAATAAAAGAAGAAGTTATTCTGCAGAATACCATTGATATTAAAAATATTGTACAAGATAAATTTAAGGAGAATCTTTGGTGTGATAAATAATTAAAGGATAAAAGAAAATTAAGATATTATAAGGAGGTGGTTAAACCTAACCTTGAAGATCAAAAGTGTCTCTCTATTTTGACTAGCGTAAAGAAGTGAATCAATATTGCTAAAATAAAAACTAATTCGCATGAGTTGCATAGTGAAATTGGGCATTGGAAAATACCCCAAACACCATCACAAGAAAGACTCTATCATCTTTGTGACACCAATGGGGTTGAATATGAAAAACACTTTCTCCTAGAATGCCCTGTGTATACCCAAGTTAAATCCCAATTTCAAAATATTTGTCACAATACCGACCTTCCTAACCTTCTAAGTCATCAAAACTTTATTGATCTTGTAACGCTTATCTTAATGATTTTCAAGCATCGAAATAACATTTTAAAGAAATCTAAGTAATCTCTTGCTTTTCTTAAGGCTCAATAGACCAATTTTGGTCTCAGTGGGCGTCCACCACCACCACCACCATCACCACTATATATGTGTGTGTGTGTGTGTGTGTGTGTGTGTGTGTGTGAGTAGCTAAATATAAATTGTAATGACATGTATATTTTATTATTATAGATCTAATATATTTTATATACTATTTTATTAAAAAATTGAATATTATTTTTAAAATTTTGTTCATAATAATTTAGATTGAATTATAATTACATATAAAATATTTAAAATTTTACTCTTGCAAGATGCATTTGAGTATTTGGGTAGAAGCAATGTCAACCTAAATAATATACCCAAAAAAGTTAATATCCTTTATTTTAATTGAGATAAAATGTCTTTACAATAATATTTTTTTGATTAATACAATTTTTTTTAA
>SNQJ01S0001850.1:595626-658148 GCA_010110895.2 Picea sitchensis
AAGAGAAGCATCTAGAGGAAGATCCTTCTAGAAGCGGAAGCTTCTATTAGGTCTTCTTACATCTGCCTTATTCTATTTTATTGAAAGGCCTTATTAATATTGACCTTTATTACATCTGAATACATTGATCTACCTATGCGCAGGTTAGGACCTTAACAGTCATCATCCTTCTAATTTACGCTGATGATATCTTCTTATGGCGAGAATTCCTTATGATTTTGACAAGCAAATAAAAATCCTCAAGGATTTATGTTCTATTATAGGTATGATTGTTAACACTAAAAAAATGAACGCAGTGATAATTAAATTCAAAAAGATCACTTACATTAATTTCATGTATGACAATAGAATCTTAGAGGAAGTGACATCACACAAAAATCTCATAATTGATATTCATCACAAGCTTACCTAGTACTATATCATTGAGAAAAGGATAAGTGGAGGGTGGAAAGATTATTATGGACTTGAAAATAGTTGTAATTCAACAGACCTTTGGCTATGTGATAAGAAGAAACTCAACTTCAATAATCTTGTCACTCTTGTTATCTTATATGGTTTTGAAGTTTGGGACTGCAACATCTCTAGAGAATTGTAGAGAAATATATAGCAAATCCAAAAGCGTTTCATAACTTCTAATCTCAAAATTAAAGGCAATACACCCTATCATATCTAGAGCATGACTATCATTGGGTACCTAATGTACAAGAACAAAATAATCAACATGGAAGATAAGAGGCTTCCTAAGATTGCTTCAAACTCTAGTCAAAACCACTTATGGCTCAAGTGGGGGTGGCATAAAGATGTCAAGTCTTGGTTAAATCATTGGGGAATAAAGGAAATGGTTACTTTGTAGAATAACAATAATATTAAAAATATTATTCCATTTAAATTTGAGAAATTGTGGTGTGATAAATAACTAGAAGATAAAAGAAAATTGAGATACTATAAGGAGGTGATCAACCATAATCTATAAGATTAAAACGATGTTTTGACTAGCATAAAGAAGAAAATCAACATTGATAAAATAAAAACAAACTCTCACAAGCTCCATAGTGAAACGGGGTGTGACAATTCCTAAAACATCGTGGGTTGAAAGAATTTGTCATCTTTGTGACACTAAGAAGGTTGAAGATGAAAATCACTTTCTCTTAGAATGTTTTGTGTACACCCACATTGAATCACAATTTCAAAAAATATTTTACAATACCTACCTTCCTTACCTTTCTTAAGGTCGGGTAGACCAAAATTGGTCTTAGTAGATGTTAACCATTATCATCATCCATCTCTCTCTCTCTCTCTCTCTCTCTCTCTCTCTCTCTCTCTCTCTCNACACACACACACACACACACACACATACACACACATACTATATATACTAGATATGTATATTATATCAATATACACGAGAAAGAGAGATATGTATTATATTAATTAATATGTTATAAATATTTGTTATATCAATATTTATTATATCTAACCAAGTAATTCCTTACCTTTCTTTTTTGAGGAGGTTCATCTTATCATCATATATAATAATAATAATAATAATAATCTATTTTAAGGTCATGGCCAAGCCACACCAAATTGGTGTATGAGACCCCCTTGTTTGTGGGACAATGGACCCCCCTCTGCCCAACGATTTGACTGGTAAAGTCTACGGAGGTATACATACCCTACCCCCCTCTGGATTTGAACTCGTGACCTCTTAAGAGGAAACACATGTTCTTAACCATTAGGCCCACTCAGTAATATAAATCATAGTAATACACTAATTATATATGGGTAAATTCATGGAGGTGGGTAACATTTTCGTGACAATCTGATTTCCAAAATTTTGAAAGACAGTTTTTCGGCTGAAATATATTTTTTTCGACTAAACACTTGAATGTCAAATCGAATGGTACAGTGACGACGCCCTCAATTTCCGTATAGAATTTTAGTCCGACAATGTTTTTTCATCCGGCAATATCTTTTCAACCAAAAGATATTCCAGCCAAAAAGATACTTCAGCCGAAAGAATATTTCGTCTGAAAACCTCTTTCGGTCGAAAAACGGTTTATATATTCACCGCACATCGTGACTGTTACGTTTTTCAACCTCTTGGTGATTGTGAGAGTGTCAGTGAGTGAGCTCTTGGTGACTATGAGGGAGCTCTTGGAGAAGACGTCATGTTGGCAGGTGGTCAGAGGTAAGGTTTTTAACTTCAGTTTCAAATTTAATTTTAAATTGTGTAATTTTTAATTATACTTTTTATTGATTATTGCATTTTGTAGTTTTAAATTTTAATTTTAATTTAAATTGTAATTTTAAATTATAAGTTACAGTCCCGTGGAAAAAAGGGTCATTTATCTGTCCAGTATAAAGTGGAAAACCAAACCACCCAACCCCGCGGCCAAGTCACAGTAAAAATGACGACTGCTATTGCCAATAAAAATGCAGTAGACCAACTGTGTTTCAACCATATAATCCTCCTGTTCCAATTGTCGGTAAAATAATCTAAGTCGACACACAGGGGACTGCCAAGCTTTGAATTTTTTTAAATGCTAAACTATATTGAATAACACTCATCTCAATTTCTTAATAACCAAAACAGTGGATTTAGGAAATCGATAAGCATCAACATAAAACCTGTGTATTTTTTTATAATATGATTCTAGGAAAGTCAAAACTCAAGAGCATTCCAAGAACAAACTAAAATCTGTGTATTTTTTTTTATAATATGATTCTGGTAAAGTCAAAAGTCAGAGAACCTTTTTATCACAAAATTTCTTAAATATATTTTTATAACTTTTCAGGCGGGTTGGTGGTCCTTTACCAAACCATTTATATTTTTATTAAATTAACATTAACCATTTTTATTTTTATTAAATTAACATATTACTTATTTAATATTGGGTAGTCTAAAAGTTTTAAGAAAAGATTTTTTCTGGTGATATTTTCTGGGAACATTTGCCTCAAATCCGACTTCTGTATAATCCACCTCAGACATTTTTCAACATGCTCAATCCATTTATGCATTCAGAAATGGATTTTAAATAACATAAAACAATGATTAGGTGCAAATTTCTATCACAACATTCTGACCAAAAAAGCCATTTGATAGAATAATTAGACAAAGCCTTTAATATTAAGTATCTGTTTATACATATAGAAGTAAATTTATTTAATATTTGATAGATAAAAAACTACTTGCGCTACAAGACACAACAACTGCTAATGCCATGAAAAACGCAACCGTAAAAATGAATGTGCTCGCCATTTTGTAGACTTTAATCCCTTCCTTTCTTAAATAAAAATAAATCATGACCAATGAACTAAATAGATTTCATACTCCATACTCACCATTCTCTCCCCCCCTCCCCTTCCTCAACCGACCTTAAGCAGCTTCATACTAAGAGTTAGTTTCACACATCCCCTCCCTCATAAGGGCATACATAAATCCTCACCCAGTAATACTAGTTATCAGCCCCAAGCAAGCAGGAAACCAGTCAATCAAAATCATAGTGATTTACGGTCAGCCAATAGCTAGTGTCTTATCATCACATTGTCAGAGTTTCCTTCCTTCCCCTCTTCCCTGCCATTTTGCAGAATATGTTGTTCTGAAGTGAGAATGGGAAGAATAATAATACATTTCAGTCTTGCCAACCTGCCACAGATAAGGCGTTCCTTGTCAGATCCTATTTTTCTCATACCAATGATGTTGAAGATTCTCTTTTATATCGCGTTATTTGAAAACGCATGTTTACATTCCAGTTTGAGTCTGTAGATGTCAGTCAATATCTAATACTATAATCGATCTTAGATTTTCAAAATTAAAATATTTTCTCCTTAAGTTTGTTGAATACCAACTAAATCCAAAAATAGTGATATGCTCTTTTAATGTAAGAATATACTATGCAATGTCGAGACAAATTAGTTCCATCTTGAGTTTGAGTGAAAGTGTGATGCAGCCCCCATACTCCCTCATAGGGCTACGCAACCTCTCGGTCAAGGATCTTCGATTCTTGAGTCAAATGACCCTCTGAAACCTTAATGGTCTCCTTATGTATCTAAACACATGCCCTTTCGGCTCCCTGGTGTAGGTCTTATGGTACCTACAACCTTTCCTCTTGTTGTTCTGTGAAATCTCTGAGTACTGGGCATTAGCTCCTTTTCTGATAAGCCCCCTCTTGATATGACCTTGGGCGATGACCTCACGTGACCACACGATTGCGGGCGCGGCCAAAGGAGGTTTGATATCAAACTACTTTTCGGCCCACAATTCTCCTCAAGCCTCCACGTGTCCTCTTGCCAAAACCACAGTCTAGATTGCAGCCCACCCTCAATGTTTTAAAGTCTATGCAACTCCTGTCTCTGCAATGCTATGGGATCGTCGATCTCTCGATCTTGACGGTACTGTCTAAACTGACAGTTCAGATCTTCCCTTTCCAAATCTACAGACCAGATATGCCCCTCCTAAATCAACTGATGTGATCTCCTTCATGATTCTGGACTTAATAATTTTCAACTCTCAAACCCCGCTTTCCTCCATACGTCAATCTTTTGGAGTTCATGATCTGCGGACACCTGTCCTCCTCAATCAACAGCCCTACTTCTACTTCGGATGTTTTAGCTTTCAACTAGATCAATAGTCCTACGGCCCGTCTCTCGATCAATGGTCGAGATCTCCTTCAGGTCTCCGGACTTCTAAGATCTCAAATCTCAAACTTCACTTCCCCTCGAAGTACACGAGATTCTGCCATGCGTCCTACTGAATCAAACGGTTGAGGCTTACTTCAAGACTTTACCCGGAGTTCACAGATTTATGCCACGTCTCCCCTGATCTGACAACTATGAGTTACTTCGACTCTTCGGCTCTCCAGGCTTCGAGAGTTTCAACTCTACACTAAATCTCGCGAAGTGATTTCCCCAGAGTCTATGATCTGTTGCCACGTGTCCCTATGGATCAGACAGTCCAGATCTACTTTGGCTCTTCGAGGTCCAGGAATCTCAACTCTCAACTGAAACCCCAATACAATTTACCTGGAGCTCGTGATCTGTTGACAAGTGTCCACTCACAGATTGATGACTCTCGCCTCTTTGGCTATTCGTGCTTCGGGAGTTTCAGGTATCAACTGAAAAACTCTCATATAGATTTCCCGAAGTTGTTGGTCTGCTGACATGTATCTCCTTGCGATCAATGGTGAGGATCCTACTTTGACTATTTCACCTCCTCTTCGTCCACAAACTTTTGGAGTTGTGGATCTTGCGCTACCTGTCTTCCTTGAAGATGGACGGTCTCAAACTACTTCGGGGCTTCAAAACTTTGATAAGTTCTCTCTCCTACATGTGCGAAGATCTAAGGCTCGTGCACCTTGCTCTGATTAGACATTTATTGATCCTTTGCACTATGATCCAACAGCCACTATTGCTCCTCCTCCTGAGCTTCTAATTTCTTCTGACTTAGAATATTTATCAGCCTTCAAAGGTCTCGACCTTTGCTCCTCCTACAAGTTCAACTCTTGGATCTCATCAACACTTATGAAAAGTGTTATCCCTTCTGAGCTTGATATTTAAAGGATTTCGACTTCCCATGCACTCCTTGCATTCGGGGATTTCGATAACTCAGTTCAAAGGATTTCTTGAAAGGAAATTCTTCTCGCCCTCCTGGCGTTCCTTTGTTCTGGTTCTTCGATGCTTGGTCGCTTCTTGACACTATGCACTCCTTGCACCTGGTCTAAGTTTCCTCTGCTCTCTCTCTGAACTCTTTCCGATTCAATCTGAGACTCAGTCGATGCACTCCTTGCGCTAGATATGCACACCTTGCATATGAGTTTTAGAAGAGAAGCAATTGAAACTTATCCAGTCTCGTCACAAAATCATATGATCAACCTCTCGAACAATCATATATGAACGAAAATGAACTAAATCACAGACACAGAATGCAACATTAATTCAATCACACATTAAAATGAACACAGTCTAATATTTGGGACAATTATGTCTGTTCTATTCATTCATGAAACAAATTACATATGTTGCAGTTCTCCACTGCATCTTTCTTATACTCTATTATGCTCTACTTATCTGTATTATATCTCTATCCTCTCTTCTATTACAATACAACAACAAACTATCTAAGTACTGGCTCCATGAGCTCTCTCCTCCTGTCTGCAACCTATCCTGTCAACTCTTAGCAGTTACCTACTTTGTCCTATTACAATAACTAACAGTTATTTCCATATAAGAGTCAACACTCTATATCTGCAACCCCTTACTGTCCTATACGGATTTACAAGCACGTCATATTTAAAAAATGTTGTTTCCAAAAATATCTCAACAACTCGATTTACTTTTGAGTTAAATGTTTATTTGAAACTCGGTCATGCTAAGATGTCATATCTTTGCCTCCACGCTTGCGTCTTTGACTTTGAAGGTGATGTTCCTGCATCAAAGTGCAGTCCAAATTTGTCCCTGTGGACTGTGACTTCGTTGCGGGTGCCCATCCAAGTTCGTCAATCAAATTTTGAGTTGGGGACTATTAGTTAGTGAAACTTGTATTTAATTCTGAGTTGGGGACTACTATATAGTGAAACCTGTATCAAATTCTGAGTTGGGGACTACTAGTTAGTGAAACCTGTTATTTAATTTTGAACTGGGGACTACTAGATAGTGAAACCTATATTTAATTTTGAAGAGTACTCTTGCTACATAAAATAAAACAACAAGATATCATTTGTAGATTCTATTTGAGGATGGACAGATATATTTTAGATTACACAGATTCTTTAGATTGCAGATTTTGTAGATTACACAGTATATTTTTAGATTCTGGATGGACAGATTCTGCAGATTACACGGTATATTTTCATATTTTTGTTAGTGTTAGATTTGTTAATTAGTATTAATTTCTGGTATTTATATTTATGTTTATTTTAAATTTGTTAATTAGTATTTAGATTTCAGATTTGTAATGTGTGCATGTGCATATTATATTTCTTGTAAATACAATACAAATAAATTTGTTTTTCCATTTCTTTTTCTTTAAATATAAATCTGTTCTTGTATTTCTTTTTCTTTAAATATAGTTATGTTCTTCTATTTCTTAAAATATAAATTTGTTCTTATATATATATATATATATATATATATATATATATATTCATTTGATCATTTGAGTGCCCAAAAAATATACATATAACTGATGTACATATAATTGAGAACGTTATTGCTAAGTTTAAAAACACTGAGGGATGGTCAAAAGAGATTAACTGCAATATCGGAGTCAAAGAAATCTATTGCTAAGTTTAAAAACACTGAGGGATGGTCAAAAGAGATTAATCATAATATCGGAGTCAAACAAGGCTATTCCTTGTCCCCTACCCTTTGGTATATATACATTGATAAATTAGAAGAATGTTTGAAAAAAGCAAAGTTGTGTCCGCCCTACTCTCATTGGTATAGTCATCAATCTTCTTCTTTTATGCCGATGATATCATTCTTATGGCAAGGAGTCCCCATGATCTTGAAAACCAACTAAGAATCCTCAAGGATTTTTGGTTCCAATATGGGTATGATTGTTAATATTGATAAGACTAAGGTCATGATTAATAAATCCAATAAGATCCCTTTATGATACCTGGTATGACAACAACAACTTGAGGAAGTGACTTCATACAAATATCTGAACTGGACATTCACCACAAGCTTAATTGAATTATAGCATTGAGAAAAGGGTTATTGGGGGATGGAAAGTTGAGCAGGGCTTGAAAACAATTGTAAATCAACTGAACTTTCTGAGTTGGGATAAGAAGAAACTCCTCTTTGAGACTCCTTGCTACACTGCTTATGGATGTGAAGTCTGGTGTTGTAGTATATCTCGTGAATCCTCGAGAAAGATAGAGCAAATACAAAAGAATTTATAACCTGATAATCTCAAATTAAAGGAAATACGCCTTACATCATCCTCCTCTTAGAAACAAAACTCTCCCCCATTGAGAGTACAAAAAGGTTAGACTAGATACCTAATGTATAAGAACAAGTTAAACAACATGGGAAGATAAGAGGTTACCCTAAAATTGTTTCCAAATTGTCATAACCACCATCGACACTCAAGCTGTAGGATGGCATAAAAGACGCCGGGCCTACAACTATTGGGGAATCATGGAAGAAACCATTTTTGCGGAATAAAGATCCTATTAAAAAAATGTCAAATCAAAAATTTAAGGAAAAAATGTGGTGTGATAAAGAGTTAGAGGAAAAAAGAAAAATTATGCATTATAAAGATGTAATCAACCCTAATCTAGAAGATCAAAATTATTTATTTGTTTTTACAAGGTAAATAAAAATATAAGCATTGCTAAGATATAGAACAAATTATTACAAGCTCCATAGTGAAACTAGCTGGTCAATTCCTAAAATGCTATGGATGAAAGAGTGTGTCACCTTTGTGACACTAAGAAGGTTGAAGATGAAAATCACTTTCTCTTAGATTGTCCAAATTCTATACCCATATTAGATCTCATTTTCAAAATATTTATCACATCGGCCAACCTTCCTAACCTCTTAACTCAACAAAAGTATGGTGATCTTGGAAAGCTTCTCTTAATGCTTTTCGAGCACAAAAACAAAATTCTAAAGAATCACAAGTAATCACTTACCCTCTTAAGGTCCGATAGACCAATTAGGTCTTAGTAGACGTTAATCATCATTATCATTGTCTATCTTATAATTTGTAATGGAATATTTGTGAAATATACATACAATGGAAAAAATTTAAAACATATATATTTAATTTTTTTTATAATAAATTTAAAAATAAAATAAGAAGACAATTTAAAAATTACATGTTTACATGTTCAAATTATACACACAAACAATTAATTTATAAACAATATAGATTTACTTAAAAATGGGAATTTGATATAGACATTAATAAATAATTTATAAACAATATCGATTTAGTTAATTTGATATAGACATTTAACAATCAAATATTAAGTTTTTAAATTTGATATAGACATTTAACAATCAAATATTAAGTTTTTAAATTTGATATAGACATATAACAATCAAATATTAAGAATAGAGTAATCATTTAAGTGATTAGTCTGTGCCTAAGCAGTCGGTCAGGAGCCGAATCGACTATCTTTCACTCCGGTGTAAAAGATTTAGATTCAAATGCCCTGCTTTTCTGTGCATAGATAATCTCTTATTAAAATTGGTTGTGACTTGGCCGTGGGGGGCTAGCCCTGTGGCCAAGCCGTGGGCACACCCACGGCTTGGCCACATGGTTGGCCCCCTGCGGCTAAGTCACGGCCATTTCAAACGTTTTGTATTTTATAAAAATTTCATAAAAATTTCAAATTGTCCAACTTTTTATTTCAAATGTTTTGTATTTTATAAAAATTTCATATCTTCAGGAATTCAATTTATAAATCCATTTTTACATATGTAATATTAGAGTATCATTTCCAAATCTAAAAACTGTTGGTGCATTGTATTTGCCAAGAACTTGCAGAAGTCAAACTTTATAAAGGATTGATTCTCGGGGTGTGACAAGGCTACTAGGAAACCCAAAAAAAATGATATCCATTATAAAACTATAATTTAGACTTAAGACTTTTTCAATCATGGCAACAACAATTTTGGACATAGGATAAAAAATGTAAGAGGAGTATGAGAGAGAAGTAGTAGGCATAAAAGTTACTTGAATTAGATGACTCTTAATAAACTTATCATTCTATATATGTGATATATTAACCCATTTTCTTAAAGTATGTGATCCAAATCAAACATTTGGTATAACTAGCTCTTATATCCTAAACACTAAGACATATTACATTGTAATATGTTATGACATACTACATTGTAATATGTTATGAAGAATATGTATTAATATAGCACTCAACAAATAGAAACAAACTTTGAAACATAGGCAGTATATTCACTGAAGTCATTCCCTCAACCTCCAGAAAAGATACACAGAAATATGTAATAGTCACTTTACATTGATAGAAAAAATGATAAAAGATGGACCAATATTTCATGTCAAAGCCTCATTTACAAAGTTAGAAGAAAGAACAGTTTTAAATACATTTCGCAGTTTACAGTTTGTTTTCAATTTTAATATCTATGCATATGTATAATATTTGTACATATGTTTTAATATATATGCATGTGTTATAATTCGAATAATATCTGTTTTAAATTTTTATATCAGTGCATATGTTATAACATTGTAATATGTTATAACATATTACTATAGCATATTACATTGTAATATGTTACATGACATATTACATTGTAATCTGTTATGACATATTACATTGTAATATGTTACGAAAAATGTGTGTTAATATAGCACTCAACAAACAGAAAACAAACAGTGAAACATAGGTAGTATATTCATTGTAGTCATTCCCTCAACCTCTAGAATAGATACACTGAAATATGTAATAGAACACAACGAAAATCTCATAGAAGAAATGCAATTTGAACTTGCATCTTCATTCAAGAAAGTAAAAAATGCAATTTGAACTTTTGTACATTCATGTAGCAAATCTGTAGAAAATAATTCTTGTAAAAAATCTGGGTACATTCATGTAGCAAATAATTCTTGTAGCAAATCTGGGTACATTACAAGTTAATCTATTGCCTTGCTATTGCTATGGCAAGGAAATGGACCTTGGGGATCTTGACCTAAATTACATTTCTTCTTCCTACTAGTATCAAGACTTGAATTCAATCACTTAGCAATAGGCTCATCTTCTGAAGGACTCGTTGGTTCATAATAAAATTCTTAGCAACCCAACAACAAAAATAAAAGGTATGCCCTATGTTCCTTCTACAAGAATTAAATCCTCTTCCTCTGCTCAACCTAAAAAACCTTAAGAAAAAAGAAAAATAGGTTGGCAAAGAAACAAACAACTTCTTAAATATCTGGGAGAGTTTTTGGTTAACTCAGGTTGTCTTACCTTGATGAAAGATAAGTTCCTACCCAACCCCCCACATTCCTCATGAAGTTCATCTCTTGTAATATCAAAGGCCTTAAGGGTAAAACCAGGCATGGGCTTCTCAGTCAAAAAATCCTCCAGGAAAGTCCCTTTATAGTAATGGTACAAGAAACTAAATGCCTCCAAGTCCTTCCTCAAACCCTTTCCTCTTACATCTAGCAGGGACCCCAAGCTATGGCCTTATATGCACACGAAGTAGCAGGAGGCCTTGCCCTTTTCTAGAACCCTGCTAAAATAACTTTGTCCAACTTCTTTACCACCAAGAGCTTCCTCACAAGTCCCTTCCAGCTTGTATGGTCCTATCAAACTCGCTTTCTCACTAATTTTTATGGCCCCAACTCTATCCCTGACAAGCTTCATTTTCTTGAATCCATTTAACACCTACAACCCCATCATCAATAATGATCATTGGCTTATTGGTGGATATTTCAACATAATTATCTCTCTGAATGAAAATAAAGGAGGCATCAATATTTCAATATTTCATGTCAAAGCCTCATTTACAAAGCTAGAAGAATGAACAGTTTTAAAATATACAAAATATCACATACAATAGATAGAAACAAACCTTGAAACATGGGGAAAATGTCCACTGCAATTATTCCCACAACTAAAATATGTTATAGTACTTTGCACTGTAACAAAAAGACACAAGCAGCGAACATTTCATGTGAATGTCTCATTTACAGAACGATAAGAAATAACAATTTCAAATCCAATTGTCTAACTCCAATGCCATGGACTGAGATACCAATTATGGTTCCTCCAAAAGTCAAGCTAGCTTCCATTTTCAACAAAGAAGGGATTAAAAGTATGAAGACTCGGAAATATAACAGAATTAACGATACCCAAGAAAACTGATAAGAACGCAATGAAAATCTCATAGCATAAATGCAATTTGAACTTGCATCATCATTCTTGTGATTAGTTTCCTATACCTTAGATTGAAACTCTACACTCTTAACTATATTGTAATATTCACATAGCTCATACAGGTAAGATATGAAGTTGATTCCATGTTTTAGCTCTCTTAATCAGAGTGAGTAAAACCCATATGTATTGGATAAGAGTATATACCCTTTGAAAGACCCTTGTTAATAATCTATTGTCCTTTGTATTTACACAAGCATTTAGTTGAAGATGAGCTTCTATTACCCTTTGGATAAGATACTAGTTGAAGATGGTGATGTATTACCCTTTGTATTTACACAAGCATTGGAATCACTCGGCCAAGTCCTACTTATCCATGGGGTTTCTGACATGATGGATCTACCAAAATTATTCAGAGGCCATTCTCATCCCCTGTATCGATAGGGTCACTGGAAGAAGGTCGGTAAGCATATAAACAACACTTTATTTAACTGCATATAAACAGATTTTTAGCAGCATCAAATCATCTAATCACAGATGCTTAGTATATAAAAAATGTCTGTCATAAACATAATTCCAACAAATTGCAATCGTATAATACATGTCATAAACATAATTCCAACAAATTGCAATCATATAATACAATTTTCTCTATTAAGCCCTCCAAGTGTAATATATACCTGTTGATACTTAGTGTCATTGCTTTGTAGATGACAGACTTCTTCCATCCAACCAAACATGGCATAAATTTAATCATTGATTTTCATGGACTGTGTTCCATACCTGTTGGATGCATGAAATATGATTTCCCATATAGATAACCACTACTCTGTTACCAGACTTTGACCCATGTACTCTGGGTGGATTTACCAAGGTTATTTGTGCTAATATTAAGAAACAAAAATATATTTAAAATGGGCATGGGTAGTGGAGTTATGCATCACCCTATTATAATGCTCAAAGGTGTCTGCACTAAGTTGATGGAGATTTCTATTACTTTTCTCTTGTTTTTTTTTTCTTTCTTCATAATTTTTGTTGGTCAATGTTGGAGATATTAACTAGTACTTGCCTTGTACTTAACTTTTCATGAATTTCCAAAGGACAGATATTGAGGAGATATGTCGACACGGGATTCTCCAAACATTCCTCGCAAACGCTCTAGGCTCTCCCAAGAAGGAAGAAGAGGAACTCATTCTTCCACTAAGACTCTGAGTGACCAACAACAATCTAGTCAGATGAGATTATCAAACGAGTCTGTGAATACATCAACTACAGAATGTCAAGCAAGTGTTATGGATACATCCTTCTTAGATAGGTTTCACATTGATACTCCTACACCTAAGAATATAGGGAATACCTCAGGACAAGAGAATATTTCGGGTAATTTTCTTTGATTTTGTTTAATTTTGTTGTATTTTTGTGTATTTAAATTTATGTCAAGTTAAATGTTGTAATTACTTTCAAATGTGTGTGTAGACAATGAGTTTAGAGCAAGGGACGACAATGAAAGAGAGAGTGGTTGTCACGGATATTCTAATGTTGGTGCAGAGGGTGAAGGTGGATTTAGGAGGCCGCGTTATCAAGAAACAAAAGATTGCACGCCTATGTTCACCTATCCTTCGGATGTTGGCGATGAACTTCCCTGGGAAGAGATTACTGAAGCAATGACCCTTGAGCGATGCTTAGGTGTTAAAAGGAGGTTGGAAAATGATTTGGTCATCTTGGAACTCCCTCAGGAGAGTAAACAAAACTTTCAGATTGTTTTGCATTCATTGCAAAACTTTATGGATGCATATCAAAATATGGAGCCAACCACTGACATTTTTGTTGATCTAATGAGGCAGTGAAAGTCAGAGGTGATGGGCCCTGATAAATGAGAGGCGGTAAAAAATAAAGTTTCAAAAGAAGACAAAATTTCGATGTTCAATTTCAAATATGGGCCAAAGCAGAAGATGTTGAAGGTGCAATATTTTAAGCACCCCGACAATGTAGGACATTTGTATAACAAATTTTTGGCAGCATATGAGAAATTGTCGTGGAACGATGAGGTTCCACACTATTTTGCAAAACACTTTTATGCAGAGTTTTTCATGCGCATGCACCCTGATTATACTAGTCTACCATCCGATTATTATGGGACTGGTAAATGACGTACATGTAATCGCAAATGGGCATATCAAAATGCGACATTGTCGAGGCCTCCACGACCTTTAGTATCTCACCCAACAGGGGCATTTGTTTCGCATTCAGAGTTGTGAGTTTCATTAGAGGTTGGCAAAGAGGCTAGGAATGCAATTGGAGAAAATTTGGAAGTGAGTTTTTATGGTGTTGATGTTGGCATGAACCTTCAGCGAGCGGAAATCAATTCACGGGCCACATTTGTTTATAAAACAAATGCAGAGTTAGATACCATGTCAGTAAAAGATATTAAGGAGTATGCAAAATTTTGCCGTGATGATTGGAAGAAGCTCATTCAGAATGATGACCCGAACAACAGATTGGTATGTGTTCCAGTTAGTAAATTTTTGAAGCATTTTAGGATAGTTTACCTCTTATTCTAGATTTAGATATCATTGTATCTATATAAATAATCGAGTTGTTATTGTCATTAATTTCAGTTTAGAGATATGTTAAATGAATCTCCAGTAAATAGGGGACTTGATTCCACAAGTTTAAATTTGGATGGGTTGAATCAGGTATGTGTTTTCTAATATCCACAGATGAGCACTTTAGTTGTCTAATCTCCAATCTTTTGAATAAGAGATCAACAACATTTATAATTTTGTATAAATGTGAACACATTGAATCCTAGATTTAGTTCTTAGTTGTGTTGTTCACAAATCCCTATTCCATCTCCTACTACTTGGGGAGGCTTGTCTCAATTCTCATTGGGAGAGTTTGAAGAGGGTGGGAGTTCACAGGTATCATTTAATGTGTTAAAATCATTTAAATTTAATGTGTTATAATCATTTATATTTAATTTTCAAATTTTCAAATTTAAAATGTGTTATATAGGGTAATGTGGAGAAGAGAGTACCTGAGAGTGTGCTTGGGAGGGAGATTGGGATTGAGGAGGAAGCGGAGGAAGCGCCCAGATTTGGGAAGGATGCATCCATTCAGGATGATTCATAAATGTATGTTCATTGAACATTAGTGAGTTTTAATTTGTTTTTATTTTGAATAAGCTTATATTTTAGAATTTTATCAATTTTTTGTTTTCTCAAATTTTTAGTTTAGCCAAGTTCTTATTCAACGCTTTGATCAATTATTTTGAAATATACATAACCCCTATATAATCTTATCGTTGTCTTAAATGGTGTACATTCAAACTTATTTAATTTTAGATCATGATGAAGACCTAATTTTGAACTTGAACATTTTGATTATTTGAGAACAGATTCTATCCCACATCAGAAAAGGAAAAGTTTCTAAATTTTCTTCGATTGCATTCATTGCTTTCTTGTCCAAGAATGGCGTAGTATGGACATTTGTGTTTTCTACATACAACAAAGTGAATTCCTTCTTGCCAGGGTATTGTTAAACTCTTAATTTAATTGGTTACTAACCACAAAAACCAACATTCGAGTAGATTTACAAATAAGCTATGCATATGTATATGTGAGCTAGCTCACACATATTTTCAAAGTGTTGGGTATGTGTTATATTCTTTACATGTGTGTGTGTGTGGGTGCGTCAGATATGACAACTGCGTCTAACGATTCCTAGGGGGGTCCCAGGGGGGGGCAGGTATCCCCCCCCTCTGGTTACGCGCAGCATTCAGCAATGGGCGGTAGCCCGGGGCCGACGGGGTTCGGGGCAGTGCCCCAAAAAAAAAATTTGGACGGTTTTTGCTATTTTTAGCGGATTTGTAAATTAATCCCGAATTAAGGGATTAGGGTTTTGGTATCTACAGAATACCTAAAAACATTGTATATATTGTATGGCGAATGGTGAAATTCGATATAATGAAAATAAGAAAGGTTTTCCCGATTGAGGGTTTCCGGTATAAAAATTTTGTGTACTCTGTGTATGAGCCATTGATTAATTTTTGTATTGCTTAAGAATCTATATGCATTGCTTTACTTCGCAGGTTTAAAACTTACACAAAGAGAATTTGATTATATGTAATATGAATACATCCCAAAGATGAAATATTTAAATGGTTTTTGAAGAATGACTTAATATACATGTGCATATTTGTGTTTTCTTCATGTACATGAAAGATTATATGAGAACATCTATTCCACCACAGAAAAAGGAGATAAGTATTTTTCGGAAGAATGGTTTTTAAAATGAAGATTTGTGAGCTTTCATAGATATAAGTAGTTTTTTGGAAGAATGACTTAATATGGAGATTTATGAGTCCTTTAATTTGAAAGAGAATTATGGAATTTGATTATATGACCACTTCAGAAGAGGAGAGAAGTATTTTACTGCTGAGGAGATTAGTATTTTTTTGTTGAGTAAATAAGATCAAATAACATCACCTAGGATGAGAATTTCACCTGAAGGATTTGAGACTTTATCCACAAGGAGAATTTCACCTAAAGGATTTGGGACTTTATCCACAAGGAGATAAGTATTTCATTGGAAGAATGAATTAATCTAGAGATTTGTGAACTTTCTTCATACACAGTTCTATATTTATTTTTAGATTATTATCTAACTCTAACTCTGAACACAATTTATTTTTTTACCAAGAACACAATTTTTCTCTTTAAATTTTTTTAAGATTTTAGATAAGATTTTACAAATTGTTTAAATCATGCATGCTTAATGTGGAGAGTAACTATCTCAAATTTGTTTAACTATTGTTGGGTATGTGATTATTTCTTATTGTTTATTTAATATTTAGTTAAAGTATATATGCTAATATGTGTTATTTGTTTTTTTTATTATTGTTTTTTATTGTTACATATGTCTAAATTATATTTGGTGGAAAATATGTTTACATTATATTTGGTGGGAAAGAATATGTTGGAGGATGAGACTTAACTCTTTTGGTATGTATGTCAATTTTGTTTTAATCACAATTTTTTAATTATGTTTTATTTTGCATGTTTGAATTGTAAATTTGTATTTTTGAATTTTGTTTTTTTTTGCAGGTTTGAATTGCAGGTATGAAGTGATCTATCCTAAAGCAATGGCTTAGAGTTCATAATTTTGGAGTTAAATGTCTTAATTTTTTTTATCATCCTAAAATGGATGTGGAACCTATGTATTTAGCAGTGTAACCATTCATACTTTGATTATTTATTGTCTCATATTTGATTTCTCTTATATTATTAAATATGGTATTGTTAATTTATGTTAATTTCTCAAAATATCAATTTATTGTCTCAAATTTGATTTCTCAAAATATCAATTTATTGTCTCATATTTGATTTCTCAAAAGGTTAATTTATGTTTTACGATACTATTTTATACAGTTTTATAGTATTTGTTCAATGAGAGTTTCACTATCAATCTTATAAGACTTTGTTCCTATTTTAGTAATATTGATTGTCTTCTTTAAGCTAGCTATAACATAAATATGGTTTTCATATTCTAACTTATGTCTTTATACGACATTAATTTTGTGTTTTCTCCATTTCTTCATTGCACCACTATTTATGTTCCATAAATGGTAGGCTTGTGCCATTTCCATTTCACCAATAGAGATCTCTATGAAATTAAAATGATGAGAGTCTCTATCTTTACTATGTCAATGTTGAAATAAAATTGATTTGTTGTTAATCTGTTAAACACTATTACTAATGTAAGAGTAGCTTTGTTTTGGTTTGGTTCAAGACTTGGCTTGATAGATTGTGGTGGTCTGACCAATGCTCAAAGGTATCTGCACTAAGTTGATGGAAAAAAAGTGGCAAAGTTGTTAGTTTTGAACTAATGTTTTGTATATTCTCCTTTTTACAATGCATTAAATTAAGCATCAAACTCTTAAATACTTTTCTACTATGTATTAATTTAAATGCTTCATTTTATGTTCACTGTGGATTGTTCAAAAACACATGATAAAATTCAACATATTTCATTGTGGATTGTTCTTGGGCCTATGGGGACTGATAAAATTCAATATATTTCACTGTGGACTGATAAAATTCAACATAAAGTTGAACTCTTGGGCCTATCCTACTATGTATTAATTTAAATGATTCTTTTTATGTTCATTGTGGACTGATAAAATTCAACATAAAGATGAACTCTTGGGCCTATCCTACTATGTATTAATTTGAATGCTTCATTTTATGTTCAATGTGGACTGTTCAAAAACACATGATAAAATTCAACATATTTCATTGTGGACTATTCTTGGGCCTATGGGGACTAATAAAATTCAACATATTTCATTGTGGACTGATAAAATTCAACATAAAGTTGAACTCTTGGGCCTATGGGGGTTATTATTACTCCTTTCCTACTTTTCCATAAAAAAATTGATGGTTGCGGGAGATTCCAAGGTCACTATCAACTAGATAAATTTCAAATCCAACCTGAACTTGATATATCTCAACAACTGGAAAGACAAGATCAAAAGCTTAAATAATAGATTTGAATCTATCAAATTTATGCACGTACATAGACAGTTCAACAAAGTAACAGACAAGATCATAAGCGTAAGCAATAGATTTGAATCTATCAAATTTATGCACGTACATAGACAGTTCAACAAAGTAATAGACAAGATCATAAGCTTAAATAATAGATTTGAATCTATCAAATTTATGCACGTACATAGACAGTTCAACAAAGTAGCAAACAACCTCTCCAAAAAGGCACTCAAAGGAAATTATGGTTGTCTCTTTTATGAAGAAATTGGTGATGGAACTGTTGTATGTACAGAAAATTTTTACATTTTCTAGCCTGGATCTTTACAAATGTTCCTTTTTTGAATAATTTTGTATATGACACTAGATGACTTTTTGTAACTTTACTACAATGTAAAATTGTGGAAGGAAAGACTACAGATCTTTTTTTATCATCACTTTCTAGATCCATATGTAACAAAAAATTTCATTTTATTATAATAGAATAACAGTGAAACTGTTCTTTTCGCGTGAAAAAAAAAATTTATTGTAACAATGGGTTAGAAGACATAGAAAGAAAGAATCACTTGAACAAATGGAAGAATGAATAAAGTCACTATAAATATTACAAATTAAGAGAGACACACACAACGGGCTCTACACACACTTGAATTTGAACCTAGGGCATTTACATGGTCTTTATCATTTCAATATTTTCAAAGAGACATGGTCTCACATTTACATCAAAATCCAAATTTACATCAGCATGTCAATGAAAGGTTTTAATGGTCTTTGAATTCACCTTCTTTCTCATTCGAACAACTATGAGAAAACTACAAAGATGATAACAATAGCTAAGAAAAGCACAAGAAGAGATAGAAGATATATTGAGATCACTCGTGTAATATTTTGTCTTCTCTTGATTTTACTTGCACTATGTTTATTTATATAAAATATTGGATGAAATAATTTCAATATACTATTTTCTTGATTTCAAAAATATCATCAAATTTTATAGTTTCTTATGAAATTTCACAATGAAATGTTCAAGAAAATGTGAAATAAAAATTAAATTTTATAGTTCATCAAATTTGATAGTTTATTATTAAATTTCACAATGAAATATTCAAGAAAATGTGAAATAAAAATTATAGTTTCTCACTTATAATTAAAAAAAAAAAAAAAAAAATTGGAAATATGGTTGAAAATAGTCAAAACAAGTCATCAAATTTGATATAAGTAAGCGATCTTCATTAAAATTTATTAGAATTTAAAGTTTTTCTAAGCCATCAATAGTCCCTTATAATGACATGGAAATGGGTCATAGTTTTGATATGAAGTTATCATTTTCATATGAAAAAACATTGAACAATCAAATTCCAAATAATGAACGCATTTATCCTATATGTAGTAAATTGGTTACGTGCATTAAAGGATTTGTGTATATGATTTGGATAATTTGTAGGATTAAAGTATAATCATTCAAAGAATAGATCAATTTAGGTTCCCTAGATACAATCTATAGGTTCTTCCCTGAAATTGTAAATAAGGTTTGATAAACTTTATAATTCATGGGAAATACAACTTTTCTTAATTGAATGGACCATGAAAGTAAACTAAACTGGAAATGATTCTAGAATCCTAGATATTCATAAATACATGTACTTTCAATGCAAAATAAAAAATCCTGGAATGTACATGTGTCACTTGTTTAAAAAAATCGTAATGGTATTCCATCTTCAATTATTCGTTCATGATCAACTTTGGACATTTTCCATTTTCTAACTTTTTTTTTTATTGAACTTCTATTAACTTTATGCACGCTGCATATACCAAATGACTATATTGACAACTTGTGACATCTGACTGATAGTCTTGAAAGTGAACATGAGTATCGGTTTGATGGGTTTCTTGAAAAAAATATCCTTTCAATACATTGGATCCTCTTTCATATATAAAATCATTATCATCAAAATCTTCTAATAGCCTCATCTTTTGTTCTGTACATTGCATCAAATAATATTTCATGTTTTCAGTGTTGTCTATAGGTGCAACCATGGAAAAGACATCTCCTGCAAATAATTGGATATATTGGACAACAAATAGTTCATGTTAGATTATCACACAAGTACATAGAACAAGTTATTTGAAAAAATTTAAACATAAAAAGTATCTTCTCTAACAAGATCAGAAACTCTATCGCCATCAACTGACACTATAGTTTCATTTGATTCCATCTCCTCTGAGCTTGCAAGAGGCATTTTCCCTTTTACATTAAGTTCGGTATGTCTCCAAGCTTTAACATATTCTGCATTTTTTGTTTTCGCAAATATCTATGGATTTTGTGTCCTCTATGCAAACTGAACAAAAACAAGACTCATTTCTTCTATCAAATGAAAACACATTTTGATAATGTTTTGTTTTAACTGGATGTATTTTTCGTGTCCCATGTATTGTACTGGCGTCATATGGGATTTATCTATTTACATATTGGATTCCAACATACAAAAAAAAACTGCACAAGGCAAAAACTTATTAACTTGAAATCTCTCAAGAAAATGATTTGAAGATTGTATATAAATTTGAACACGTTCAAATAAAAATATCATGTGTACATGTGTAACATGTATATATAGACACACTTGCAAAAATCCCTTGATGGATTATATTCATGGCTTAGCGTCATTTTTCACCATTCAACAACTTGTTCAGCGGATTCAAATCGATCGGCATGAGGGTTCATCTAATACCTTCGAAGTGCTCATTTTACACATGTCCCTGCACCATCGTGCTCTCCTTTTCCATGACCAATCTCAAAAAAAATCCAACAATGTGTAATGTTTGATTTTTTATGAAGACGACATAACTAATAGAATGATTGTGAAGATTTGAACTGACCTGCACACCCATCTGACCATATCCAATGTCGATCGAATCCAATTTCGCGTTCTTTCAATGAATCATAAAATTTATCAAAACAATGTTGTACATAATGTGTGTCATGTGCTCGATCATCCCTTATATAAAAGTGATATTCTTTAATAAAATGTCGATTGTCGTTGGTGCTTTCTATGTTACCAAGAATCCATTGAGCATGTCTATATAAAACGTGGAAAAATATTGTGACTTGATCAGAATGATAATATTCACTTTGTATTTATTTTTGTGCAGTGAATGTGTAATTCTCCGCAAAATCAACTACAAAAAAAATTGTCCCTGGTGGAAACACTTCACAGGATTGTTTGAATTGTAGGTCTTGTCATCGAGCTCTATGTGAATGCTTGGTGTATTTATAAATTTCTTCCTCAAACTTCTTCAAAAAATCTATCACACAGATTTTATCTACTCTCAAATCAATTATTTTGAAAATAACATTTGAAGAATGTGGAGTCTTGTTGTTGATATATTCATATCTCTTCCAATTGACTATTATATTAGAAAATGATTGATCATTCATATCAATATGATACTTTGAGTGAAACAAACTTATATTTCCACAACGATCACATTTCTTTCCACCAACACATTTGTTTTTGTAAAATAAATCATCACCTTCTCTTTCACATAGAATTTCAGATATAAAAGCACGGAATGTGGAAGGAGGAGGTGAACTTGGCCATAAAATTTTACCAAAAAAAAAAAAAAAAGTGTCGTAATACAACTCAAATTCCACATGATAACGACAACAACAACTGTCACGAACAGTGATTGGTCTAACAAAACATTGTTTTGTTGCACAAATGTATTGATGGAAATTTTAACTTCTTTGTGTTCTTCTTTGAACTTATTGAACAATTCTATTTGTGTCATTGGAAATATATGTTTTGGATGTTCTTCATATTGTTTTCGTGCTATTCTTCATCGCAACAGATCCCTTATATGTGGTGAAACATGAGATTTTCAAACCAACAATTACGGGCCAATTCTTTAACATTTTCTGCAAGTCTATCTTTGTAGGGTTGTCTAGAAATCACTATCTAACAAGCTAGTTCATCATTTGCATCTATTTACAATCGAAATTTTCTATGTTTGTGCAATGTTTTTCTTGACGTTCCCATCGTTTTTTCCATGTGTCGTGTCAAACAATCTTTTATATTGCTAGATGAAACAATTGTTGTTTGTATCGCTCTACGTGCAACACTGACATCTTTTTTTCGAGATTTTCCAAAAGCTTTTAATACACTAGTTATATTGTCAAAGACATTCTATTTCACCTTTGTATCTTTTGTCGACTTTTGAATACCCAATAATGATGTAGCTTCTTTTAACTTTCTTGACTTTATTAGACAGAGTAAAAGTTGAGCTTGTATTGTTACTAATTCATCTTTGAAAAAATTAGTATACATATTCTTAGTTCGATATCTTATATAATGCTTATCTTTTTTCTTCCCAAATTTGTCAGTATCAACATTTTCTAATATTTCATCATCAATGTGGATAGATTCTCCTACATATTTCAATTTAAAGTTTATATTAAAAAACAAAACTCGAACATAAATTCACTAAACTATATATACAAGTGTTCATCTTGTATTATCTAAATTTATGTACATATCTATAGGTGATTCGTCTTCTACTTCAATTTTGGTTTCAACGTCTTCTTCGACATTATGAGACAAATCTATTTATGTTTTTTTGAAAAACATCAAATTGTAATTACAATTAATTATATTAAACTATATTTTAAATTTGAATTCTATACTTTTAATATAGACAATATGTGCATGCATACCTGGTTGGACTTCTTCTTGTTGAAAATTTCTATTTACATTATCATCGTTTCTTTCTTCAATATTTGCACGTTCTCGTTTCTTTCTCCAATAATGCTCTTTCCTTTGTTCGTTATGGAGAGTATCATCTCGAGTGCAATCAAATTTTCTCTTGCAAAAACTTTTGTTTCCCATGACTTTTATAGTTATCTGTAAAAGATATGTTCAACAAAGACTTCACCTTGAAAAAATGCTCAACATTTATCTTTCAACATATAAATTGTAATTCCAGTAAAAACTTGAACAAACATCAATTACCTTATTCAACAAAAACCAAAAAGAGGATTCGAAACTTTGTTTAGGTGCTCTAGAAAACCATCAAACAAGCGATGAATTGTGTTAAATGTGTTCGTTCGAAAGCGTATTTATACGATTTGGCACGAAATGAAACGATACGACGTGTCTTTTCATTTTTTCCGACCGACGGAATTTGCTCAACTTTCTTTCAGTCGAAACAAGATTTTTTTGGCCGAAAACCTTGGAAATCGTTTAGTTTTGACGGTTTCCGCTAGAATTTAGTCTTTCAACCGAAAGAATATTTTTTCATCCGAAAGATTCTTTCAGCCGAAAACTAGAAATTGGGACTGTAAACTGAAACCAGAGAATTGCCCCAAGCTTACCTGAACTTTTGAGGTTGCGAACTCCTGCAAATACCTAGAATTTGGTTTCGAAAATGACACCAGCATTTGCAAAATTGAAACTACTTTCAATTCCTATAATTTGTTTTCATTTTCATTATTTTTATTTAATTTTTAAAAAAAATCACTGCATAATATTTTCAGTAGACATTATGATTCAATGAAATGAAATATTTGTATCTATAAAAATACACAGTGAAAAAATTAGAAAAAATTATATTCATAATCCTTAAATTGTTCTTTTCAAAAGGGTATTTTTAGATTTTACTTTTAAGTAAAAATTAAGATAGATACAAGGTGGAGGAAAACATGTGTCTAAAATCTACAACGTTTTCAGCTTGGTCAACTTCAAAAACTTCTAGAAATTATAATATTCATCCGTTAAATTCAAAATTATAGTCATAATAAAATAGATTCTTTGTATATTGTTGCAGTATATTTCATTTGTTAAAAACGCAAGTTTAATAATAGATACATTGTTGGAGGAAAAAATAACTCATTATCGTTCCTTTCATGTTTAAGGAACATACTGTTAAACAATTGTCAAATTGACATATCAAATATTAATAAAAAAAAATTGAAAAATAGTCATTGGAAAGCTAACAAAATTCTTCACAAGTTTTGTTCTTACTGTAAAGTGAAATTCTAAATAAAAAAAATAGTTTTGTATGCCGGAAGTTGAAGAACTTGTGAAAATATAGTTTTTTTTCTCATAAAACAAGCAAAATAGACACCCATCTTCATGATTTCACCCTTACGGAAGATGTGATATCCAAGATATTGGATATATTTCTTGTCTATGAAAACATTTAAACTAGAGAAGATAGAATCAAAGCTTGGGTTGAAAGTGGGAGTTTTTCTAATCACATATCTATCCTTCTACATACGGAAAAGGATGAAAATAAGAATGTGTGTCATTTCAAATTCAATCATGAGTGGTTAGAATATTATAAATTTATTTCCATGGTTAAGGAAGAATGGATACCTCATAATGACTTTGAAGGCTCTACCATATTTTAATTCAATAAGAACCTCAAAACAATTAAACCAACAATTGTAAATCGGGCTACTCTTAAATACAATAACTCGCAAAAAAATCTGGTGGTTGTGGAAACATATATCTCATTATTGTTTTTAACATACTCCTATATGGGTACTTACTAAGATGGAAAAAAAATATTCATGTTTTAGAGGAGAAAAAGAAGCACCTACTGGAATGGGAAGAAAGCAAATGGTGTATGAAAATAAGGGCAACCTAGATAGTTAAAGGAGAAAACAAAAAATTATTTCATGCATAAGAAAAGCATAGGAGGAGGGGGGGGCGATGGAGTCTGAGGTTTTTTCGGGCATTGAGGCACGTGGATGCGGATAAATTTTCCAGGTCAATCTGACCCACAAGTACCGGTTTCCTTTCCTCTCCCTCGTTTTTTACCACAAGCACCTTGTCTCCTTCCTTCCATGTATCTGCAAACAATTTATTACAGCGTCCCTTTCATTTTCTCACAAGATCCATTGTGGACATGGAACACCGGGTAGTAACCATGGACAAAGAGACAGTGCACGTGGACCCCCTTTCCCCTTCCAGGGGTTTTGACCCCAGCCTGGGGTTGTTGATAGATGTTTTCTAGCCAGCCATTGAGCTAGATTATGCTCACTTCCCCCGAGCCTCTGTCTCCTCTCACTGGTAAGAAATTGTCTCCTTCCCTTACCCCGATCGGAATGGATTCTTACTCCGACGTTTTTGGCACTTTCTCAGATTTTCTGGTCACAGACCCTCCCACCTCTAGAAGCATCCTCTCGGCTCCAAGCTCATGATTCGATTTAGCCCTTGACTGGCTCTCACAGGAGGAAGGCGATTTCTTATGCTCTATTCCACCTTCGAGCCTTGAACCCGATGGAAGCGGTTTTTCGACAAAAGGGACACAGAATCATGAAGTCTCAAGTTTGGAACTCAGAAGTAAGGTGATAGGGATAACACACTCTCAAGGAACTTCTTCCTCCTCTAAGGGTTTTATCTCAACTTTTTTGGAAGTTGAAGAACAGAGGGGTTTCTCCCAAGACAGAAGGGCTCCTTCCTCAGGTTACACTCTAGAGGACTCGTGGGACGCAAGGGGATTTCACAGTGCCCATCAAAATAAGAGAAGGAAAGGTCCAAAATCAGTAGGGAAAGTGGGAAACCTGCAGTTTGGCAAAGAGTTCGGTATGAATAAGGTGGTTCAGATGACGAACCAGACTCTAGTAGGGAGGGTTAGTGGCATATTTTTTTCCCTCGAAACCATTATCTCTTGGTCAAAGTCGGTTTGGGAAGAGCACCTGGGATATGCCCCGGAGGTAATAGAATTAAGCAGGAATTGATTTTCTTTCCTTTTTATCCAACTAGAGCATGCAAAGTGGGTGTTGAGTAAAAAATGGAGTGTAAACTCCTCTCCCCTTCTACTAAAACCTTGGAGCCCCCTTTTCGATGAAAACAGGGAGAAAATGGATAAAATCCCTATCTGGGTAAGACTGTCAGCTCTACCCTTATAATTTTGGTGACAGGATCACTTAAAATCCATTGGAAACTTCCTGGGGGAATTCCTTGAAGTTGATCTATCCTTTGAAGAGACAAAGCAGAGGAAAATTGCTAGGATCTTGGTCAATATAAATATTAGAGAAGGGCTTGGAGAGGAGATCGACCTAACTTGGGAGGATCACACTCATACACAAATTCTAGATTATGAGAATATCCCCTTCAGATGTCGACATTGTCACAAGTATGGGCACCTAGTGGATTCCTGCCAACTCTCCTTAAGAACAAAAGGAGGCCCTTATTACAGGGAAAATTTAAAGTCTTCTTCAATTTTCGGTAGAAGGCAAGATTTTATCACAGGAAAGGAAGCACTACATACCAAGGAACCTAGACCCTCCTCAGTGGTCTCAGAGGAGCAGGAATATAAATTTGGCACTCCACCCCTCGAAAGGAAAGTGGAGGCTGAACTGGAGAAAACAAGCACATCTTCTTCGAACTCAGATTTTTCGAAGACACTGACCTCGGGTATTTCTCTTCCTCCCTCTCCCCCCTTTATAGTTTTAATAAATAATTTTTCTTTAGAGGGTACTAATTGGTTGGAGGCTCTAAAATACTTGACCTTAAACAAGGCTTCCCTGTCTTGCACTGAGTCCCTCCCAGCCAGTTTTAAGGATCCCCCCCTTTTGGAAGCACCACCTCCCCCTAAGCATATGTGCCTCATAAAAGAAGCCTCATCCTCCTCCTCATAGTCTCTGGAGTCTTCCTCTACCCATTACTTTTTAAGATCTCAAAGTAAATTCGTTGGTGGATTGGGAAAGGATGAAGTCTCCTCCCTGGATAGGGGAGGACGGGGGAGAAAGTCCTTTTTTTCCAAAGCGCAATAAAAGGCTAAAATAGATATTTTGGCCGGAAAACAACAATCTATTGAATGGAAACTTAGAGAAACGAATCCCCAGGGTAAGGTACAGGGATGAAGATTATGTCTTTCAACTGTAGGGGTTTGGCAGGGGCCCTCAAAAAACCCGCACTAAAAAGGGTAGTCACCACAGAACACTTGGATGTTTTACTCCTCCAAGAAACTATGGGAGTAGGCATTGAGATAAAAACTAGCCTAGAACTTCTTCTTCCAAGTTGGGTTTTTACTATGGTGGATTCTTTGGGCAAATTAGGTGGGTTGGCCACAGGTTGGAATTCTCATAATGTCCAATTTCTCAACTCTTGGGGTTTGGATTCGGGACTTGGGATAACAGTTATGACCTCAGAACTCAAGGAGGAAGTCCATATACTCAACATTTATGGACCCTACTAGAACAGAAAACCCTTTTGGGAATCTCTTCTAAAAAATTCTTTCTTCCAAGAACTGATAATTTTAGGGGGAGGCATAAATATTTCCCTGGGTCCCTCTGAGGTTTGGGGGGGAAGTGCTAGGCCTGACCCATTGGTTGACTACTTTATCCATAAATTTGCAGAGTCCGGACTAACAGATCTGATTCCCATAAATCTCAAGCCTACTTGGAAAAATAACAGGGTTGGAAACGAAGGAGTGGAAAAACGACTAGACTGTTTTCTGATTAATGACACTCTGTTGAACAACCTTCTTACCTTCAAGCAGTGGATTGGATTTGGAGGTTTGTCAGATCACCATCCAATCTTTTTGGATTTCAGACAGGGAACTGAGAAGCTAGCCAGCCCTTTCAAATTTAACAAAACTTGGCTTGAATATGATTCCTTCTTGAAGATGATAAAGGACCATTGGATACCCTTCCGAAAAGATTTACCCCAGTCAACAGCTTATCAGTTTATAGAAAATTTGAAAAGAATCAAAGAAGTGGTAAAACCTTGGGCTTACCAAAAAATGAAAATTGAGGACAAAGAGTTAAAGGATATCGAACTTGAACTACAAAGTATCTCTGAATATGAAAGGGACATACCAAACACAAAAAAGTCCAAACTCAGATTACTACAACTAGAGAAAAAAATGATAAACTTCTCAAGGATAAAGAAGAGACTTGGAGATTAAAATGCAGAGCCATTTGGCTAGAAAGTGGCGATGAAAACACAAAGTCATTACAAGCCTATGACAAAGGAAGGAAAAACATCAATACTATCTAGCATTTAAATAATCAGGAAGGAAACTTAGAAACCTCCTTTGAAGGGTTGTCAATACTGGGAAAAAATTATTTTCAAAATCTCTTTAAAGCAGAAAACCGAGCTTCAATTGAAGAAGTAGTCAAAGTGGCACAATATTTTCCCAGTTTTGTTGAAGAAGAGGAAAATCGATTCATGATGGAAGAAGTCACCGAAAAAGAGCTCCTAGAAGTACTACACAGCTTCCAAAAAGATAAAATTCCAGGTCTGGATGTATAGACCATTGAATTTTTTCTGGGTTGCTAGGAGATAATAGGAATAGACCTACCGAAAATGGTGGATGATACAAGGATTTCAGGATGAATCCCACAGAGTTTGAACTCTACCTTCCTTTCTGTCATCCCCAAAATGGATAACCTGGAGACTCTGGATGACTTCAGACCAATCTCACTATGCAACTGTGCCTATAAAATTGTCTCAAAAGTTATTGCTAGACAGTTCAAAAAAAATCTTTCCAAAACTATTTCGGAACAATGGTTTGGTTTTCTGGAAGGAAGACAGATTCATGAAGCCATAGGTATAGCACAAGAAGGACTACATAGCATGAAGACAAAAATTCATAAAGGGGCAGTGTTAAGCATATATCTCTCCAAAGCCTATGATAGAGTAAGTTGGCTTTACATTCGGTTATTACTTACACATCTGGGATTTGATGTGCCCTTCATAAATTGGGTCATGAGCTATCTTTCCACGGCCTCCTTTGTTGTATTGGTAAGTGGCTCGGCTTCACCTTTCTTTACCCTAGAAATAGGACTCAGTCAAGGCTTTCCCCTCTCACCACTCCTCTTCCTTCTAGTAACAAAAGCTCTAAGCAGAGCTCTTACACAGGGAAAGAATGCAGGTGGCTTTACAGGAATCAAGATAACACATGATTTATCTCTCACAGATCTTCTCTTTGTGGATGATGTCTTAATTTTCAGTAGAGGGTCCAGAAGGGAAGCAGAAACCCTAAGGAACATCCTTTCTCTGTTCTCCAAAGCAACAGGGATGGAAATAAATGACAGAAAATCGTCGCTCACTACCTTCCTCCTTACAGAAGAAGAAGAGAAAGCACACCACACTTTTTCCCCCCTTCGAAAGAAAGAAGTTAGATGATGGACTAAAGTACCTAGGTTTTAATCTAAAACCCAATGATTATAGAAAAGAATATTGGAAGTGGCTTCTCAAGAAATTGGACAAAAGGATAAATACTTGGAGTCACCGGTGGTTGTCAAGAGCAGGGAGATTGGTATTGGTAAAATCTGTTTTGGAAGCTATCCCTGTATATTGGATGTCCCTCTCTTGTATTCCTAAAGGAATTATGGAAGTAGCAAGGAAACTCTCATCAAAATTCCTCTGGAGTGGGAAAAAGGAAGCTCATGTAATCCCTTGGGTTCGTTGGGAGAAAATAGGCATCCCAAAGGCATTGGGAGGGTGGGGTAATATTCTTTTTCTCCAAAGCACTGGCACCTAAGGGAGGGTGGTGTCTTATAAACAATTCCATTCTTTTAACTAAGGTCGTCGTCCAGAAATATATTACACCAGTTCCTCTTGAGGCTTGGATAAGAAGCCAACAAAAAAACAAAAAGGGAGCCTCGGTGATCTAGAAATTTATTCTAAATGCCTTCCCACTCATTGAAAATGGATTATCTTGGAAAATTGGAAATGGAAACCACTTCAGAATAGGGAAAGACCCCTAGCCAGGAAGTGAAAGAAATCACTTACTTACATAGCAGTTAATCCAATGTTTACACTCCCTGAATATTATATTCCTAATCTCCCTAGCGGACCCTAACCAAACTAATTTTTGGTCACGTGGTTGGAAGGACCCACTTAGACTGGGACTCAGTAAAGAAGAAAAGAATGAACTGGAAAGATATATATATTGTCTAAAAATCTCACAGATCAGACTCTCGGACTCCGAGGATGAATTGATATGGGATCCAACCCCCTCTGGTACCTACTCTCCCAAGCTGGGATATCTAAAACTTAACTCTGATATGGGTCCCCATGAGGTTGTTTGGTGGTGGAGGAAATTGTGGAAAGTCAAAATCCCAACAAAAACTAGACTTTTTATATGGAATGTTTTTCAAAACAAGGTCCCGACTTGGGACAACCTACAGAAGAGGAATTTTAATGGACCTGGTTTGTGCACTCTTTGCAAATCCAAAGGATAATATTATTTACATCTCTTCTTAAATTGTAGTTTTATTATCAAAGTATGGAAGGAAATTTCCAGACTTTTAAATCTACTTTGTGTCTGGGAAGGAAGGGACTTGGAACACTCCTGGCATACTTGGTGGAAAAAGAGAGACTACAAACTCATTAGAGCTCTTCCACTCTTGGTTATATGGGGTTTTTGGCTTGCATGGAACTCGAAAATTTTCAAAGGAATTTCACCCTCCCCTAAGCATAATGCAGCAAGTAGTGTCTCTCTGGTGCCTATTTTCATTTCATGGAGTACTATCCCATCCTCTAGACAACCTCAATATGTGAGGATTGACAGTACCTCTCCCTAGTTTTTTTTTTTATGGAGCATCCCAACAAAATCTCTGTGGGGGTGGAGGACTCCTCTATTTCTCACATTCACACTATTTTATCATGAATTTTGGTATCGAGCCAGGAACAAATAACTTTGTTGAACTATTGAGCCTCAAACTACTCATTGTATTTGCTATTGAAAAAGTTTTTCGGACTTTAAAAGTTCTTGGGGACTCTTTAAATGTCATAAACTGGATAAAAGGCACACATAGATGTTTAAACACAAGACTTTCTACATTGGTGGAAAACATACAACGTTTGCAGACAAATTTTGATTCTCTTGTTTGCCAACATGTCTACAGGGAAAACAATAAAGAAGTGAACCAGAGGTCGAAAGAGGGGATTAACATGGCTATGGGCCAGTGGAAAATAATCGAGTACCAAAATGAACAAGCAAATGAATATTTGCACAGGTCTTTTTTGGATTAATCAAATCAATACATTTTTTTATGAACAACATCATAAAGAAAAGGAATGTATATGGGAAAATCGGTGATCAACAACAATTTTGTATATATATTATGCACATTATATGCAGACAATACCAAGAAGACTAACAGAAGCATATTCATCAGAACCGGATACATAAATTTTGTGGCTAAATCAGCCCACATAAGCACTCATGAAATGCAATAGATAGCTTCAGCTATAGACTACAATGTAATAGAATACACCAAGAGGTATATCTGCAGAATGTAATTTTGTTCTTAAAGTAATAAAATTACGCTTTTTTTCCAAGGAAAAAAAAATTATGCAAAGCATAGGAATAATATTAAAACCATTTGGGAAATGAATAAAGAGGATGGAAATAGATTGAGGAAATTTCAAGGCTTGGTAAAATAAAGGATTGAACATTTCTAGCATGGTGTGTTAGATCGAGTGGATGAGTGTTGCAGTTACAAAGCAAGAGTTATCGGGATCAAGTCCCTGGCCATATATATTATAGATATTGTTGGGCCTCACTCGATTTTCCCAATGGGTTAGGCCCCATAATCAGGGCCAATTTTTTAGATCGTTTACATTCCATTAATCATGGGGAAGTACTCAGAGGGTTTTCCAAGAGGGTTTCCTTGGAGAAAAAGGGTTGAACATTTCCAAAAACATTATAAATATCCCCTAAGGACTAACTAATGTAAATTGGATCATTATATTTTTTTTCATTTATCTCAATGCTTTCAGAGTGGACCCAGATGGGGTGATAGTTTGAATACATGCACCAAGTGCAAATAATGACACCATTCGGTGCTCTCCTCCCTCTATTCATGTCGATGCAGAGAATTAACGATGCAAGGGAGGATACATGCATGTGTTGCATGGGAAACTTACCATGTTGATCAGTTTGAGTGTCAGATTTCTACAGTCGTGGTATCAGGAATATGAGGGATGTGAACTTAGGATTAATGGTGCCTCCCATTACTTGAATAGGTTACTTATTGGAGGTAAATCATGGTTTATGTTCTATATTGTTTGTTTGGGCGTGGTGGGTGGCATCCTCCTCTCTCACCGGCATTATATTTGTTCACGGCTCTCTCTCTTGGCCTTTTGATCATAGTGAAATCTCAATGTCATGTGAGAGGGGTAAGTTGAAGAGCAGTCCAGCATATTATAGCTACATGGATTTTTGGCTTCGTCTGGATCTATCTACCTCGCCAGCTCTGACACCTTCCACCAACTCAATTTTCTTTGGTTTGTCCTCTATACAATTACCCTACATAGATCATAAATGGACCAAGGATGATATTAATCATGTTTTCATTGATGAGGAGTTCTCTTTGGGGCCTCTCCAACCTCCTTTGGAATCCCAACTGGGTTGCTTCTACATAATTGCAGCCTTCTCTTTTCAATTCCTTTCGAGAGGTAGGTGTTGCTCCCATCCTGGTCTTGGGGAAACCTTATTATGTCCAGTTACGGAAGAGGCTCCTCCTTCAATGCTTGGTGATATGGTTTAGGAAATAGCTCATCTTGAAACTTATCTCAACTACAGGGTGGATACAGTGCTCGAGGCGCCCCCTGTGTAGCTTCTTAGAGGATCAATTGCGACTTATTTTCGACATGATAAAGGATGTTGTTGACTAGATTTTTCATAAAAACATCCTTTGTCGTTGGTTGCATGCCTTCTTCGACTCTTTTTCAAGGAGAAGGTGCTCCACCTACTTCCAGCCTTATGTCTTTGCTCTGGCTTGGCCTCAGCCCCCAAATGGCGATGGAAATCCGGGTTCTTCCAGTGTTTGAATTTTTTTTCATGTCATGTCTCTTTTTGTTCAAAATAGTCATAGCTATAGTACTAGGCAGGCCCAGGGCTAGATTATAGATTTCACAACTTTTGTATTTGGTCACATATGTATCTCGATGTAAACATGGATGCTTTCGCAGGCTTGCAACCGGTCCTGGTTTCCATCTGTTTGGTAAAACTGGTTACAGGCTTTGATATTTGTTCTAGTTTTTTTATTATCTAAGGTAATACAACTTTTATTTACAAAAAAAAAAATTATTTCAGAGTTGAAAATTTTGGAGGAATCAATTTGCAGGTCCATTTTAGTGATAGGTCTGAGTACGGAAAATTGGGGTTTGGAACCTTCCAGAGCCATTTTGAGGCATTAAACACAATTTTTTGGGGTTATGGTGTCTGAAACCTATGCACACAGCCTTGAAAATGTTCTACACTTCAACACCTTTTCGACGGTGCAAACAATGCCCCAATTGGAGCTCATATGTTAAATTTATGTCTCCTACAAGTTGACCTACCTTGTTGACCACCATGGTACAAGTGGATGCCATGTCAGCCCCCCTTACTCAAACATATGGGGTTAGCCACCTGTGGAATTTAAATAATATTCTATAATATCCAAACCTTATCACTAATTGAACATTGAGGAACTCAAAACCCTACTCCTAGATGGATCTCAGGCTATGTTAAATATCGAACCAATAGGAGGAGAAGGGGTTCAATTCTTTAGCATTGTATTTGTTCCATAGTTTAGAAAAGCACCAAGGAGTGGTATTTTGAGAGAATAACAAAGGAGTATAGATACTTTAGCAGCCATATAGGCCACAATGTTAAATGTAACTCCACAGAGAATGTCTCTTTCTTTGTACTTGCATTTGAATAAAACAGAGCAGAGCGGTCTCACCTTCTAGTTGGGTTTTCTCCCATATTGGGTTTCTCAGGTTATATATTGTATTTAGTTGTGGATGGTGTGTGAGTATTTATTTATGTTCTCTATTTTTCGCATTTCAACTATTTCATACACTTTAAGAAAAAAACCAGTAATTGAAGAATTTGTGATCTAAAGGAAATTAACTTTCATAATAAGGATTTTAGTATTTTGTTAGATCTATTGTGATGAACTGTCCATTGGAATATCCACATCAATTTACGAATCATATTACTATCAGAGCATGTTTTATTTGGGTATTTGTGGAAATTTGTAGGGATCCTAAATTCGGTTTAGGAAGAAAGTCACAGAACCCTAGCCTTGGCCAACGACTCTATTCATAACAACCCTCGAGATCCAGCAAAGGAGAGATTTGAGAGGATGGAAGAGAAAGTTGCTGACATATCTCACAATATGTCCCTCCTCATGGAAGCTCTAGTAATCAATCTCAGATCATTCAGAGAAGTACGAGTCTCGAACTCGGAGATCAGATCAAATTGAAAACTGGGGGATAATGAAGACTCTGAAAAGGAGTCATAGAAAGAACCCAAGAAAGAGTAGTCGAGTTCCAATACTATAAAGCATTCACGGTATTTATTGAATATGAAAGAAAAAGTGGACATAAAGAAATACCAAGGTGATATTTATGCATTAAAATGGAATCATCAGTTGCAGCAACTAGAAGTTTATTTCAGCGTTCACCATATAGATGAAGATCAAAAGATATCATTTGTCAAACTGAAGTCAAAGGGCCATGTTTTAACCTAGTGGGGAATCCATATGGAAACGCTTAGGCTTGAGGGTGATCTACTAGTAACTAGGTGTGAGGACTTCAAAACCCTCAGAAAGTCCCAATTCTACCCTATCGAGTATGTAGAGGACCAATGAATCCAGTGGCACTACTTCAGGAAGAAGCAAGAGTATAGTGTAAAGGAGTACACCACTAAGTTCAGAAAGATGATCATCATGTTGGGTATCTCTCCCAAGATCCCATATGTACTCATAAGGTATATGGGGGGTCTACATAGACATATAAGAAAGAAAGTGATGCTTCTCAAGCCAAGGACAATGGATGGTGCATGTGTACAAGCACAGTATCTGGAAAAAATAGGCCAAAAAAAAGGGAAGCCAAGCAGATCCAAGCACCAAGAAACTTCTAAGGAGGGGAAGAAGAAGTATAAAGGGGGAAAGGACACAAAGATGATAACCATTTCACATCAATGCAAGGATACTAGAAATTGTTGTAACCATAGAAATATTGATGGGAAAATTGAGGAAAAGTGTTGGAAACTACATACAAAGTTGAACCTGAAGAACCATAAGAAGGATGTAAAGAAAAAGAATATTCTAGTCACATATTTAAGCAATCGGGTTGAAGGCAGCTCTGACGTGGATGAGAAGATGGTATACACATCAGTTAAAACATAGGTGAATCTGAGTATCCTTCATCACCAGGAAGAGAAGGAGATGACTAAACTCTTCCACATCAAGATCCAGGTCAAGAAGACCAAGATAAAAGCCTCATTCGACTTGGTTCACATGATAATCTCATAGCAGTAGATCTAGTCAGCAAGCTTGGATTGGATATTCACGATAATCTTATCCCATATCCATTGGGATGGGTAAACAAGGATGCAGAGAATAAGGTAACAAAATAGTGTAATATTAAATTTTTTGTAAGTATTGATTTTATTGATGAAGTAGAATTGGATGTAGTACCCCTTGACGTATGTGGAGTAGTGTTTGGAAACCCCTGTCAAATCACTAATTGGTAAATATCAAGACATTAAAGTATCAACCCAAGGTTCATAATCTTATGAGGCACATTCATTGTATGTGAGGGTACTATTATTAAAATCAACCTAAAATCTATCAAGAATGCTTTCACACATTGCTACAAAATATTTTTGTAAACTAACTTTCAAAAAAAAAAAAAAACAATTCTTCAAATGTTCACAGCCTCAATGGTGAATACTCAAGTTAGAAAGGGAAATTGTTTCAATGGAGTGAAAACATATCTGTAACAAAACTCGGCTTTCACTATGATCTTGAAAGAATATGTATGCATCTAGAAACAAAGCAAAGTATTCGATAAATGCTAGATCCATGCAATTTAATTACCCGAGTCTCCTTGGTTGGAACTTAGATTGTAGGGTGAATTTTACCACTTCAAATGATGAGCTAAATTTTTCAGAGTTTCAATGGTGGAAACTCTAATTGTTAAGTGTAGGGTTATTCACAATAATACTTTGCTAACCATGAATTTTAAATAACTCAATAAGAGGGGATTCCCTGCAATATTACTTTGTATAGCTATGAATCTTCTTAACTTGCAGAGGATTCTATTTAAATGCAAAGAAATTCCAAACAATTCTAACTTCTCTAACCCAAATTTGTCAAAGTCACATTGATGGAAAAACAGGTTGTAGAAGGAAACTTGTCATTACAATTATGACTTTTTACGGTAATACTCTATTGTACTTATGAAATTATGGATTGTGATAAGTTTCCAAGATCAAATTTAATTGTAATTTCAACAAGAAACTATTGTAACATGTATATTTAAAACTGAAAATGAAGAATTGTTAAATGGAAAGCCAAATGTAAAAGAACAATAAACAAACTAAAATGTTTACCAAAAAATTTAGAAGCAAATCGAAACCTTTGTACAAAGATTTACAAATGTGACACAGACCATACCAAGGGGGCCCTCTAGGATTTGGCTTATGCACAGATAAGAAAATAAAATGGAGGAAATCAGATCTTGATATTAAGCATAAATGAATTTTACATTAGTTCAAAAATTCTCCAATTCGACTCCCTAAATGCCTCAATGGTTTGGCATATTTATACATCATAAAATATAAATAATAAACCTCAAAACCCTATTTGGATTATTGGCATATCTAAACGACCTAATATTAATGTTGGATCGAGCCCAATATGAGTGATTATCTCCAAAAATCATGAAAAGATCAAATTTTGCTCATGTTGTTATATTTCTTCGTTGTGGAGGGCACACGTTGACTGGTGAATTTCTAGACTATTTCTCGTGCTTCAAGAGAACATGATCCATGGTGTGAAAGCTAGGAGAAAAACTTGTGTATCCTTTTTCTCTGATTCAGCCTACAAGTATGCTAAACTCGGAGCGATTATTGGAAAAAAATATTTTTGGTACTAATAAAAACCCAAAATTTTGATATTTTTTCTTATTAAATAAAAAATAGAAACAAACTAACAATTACCTTTTTAATCCTTTATTAATCTTGGGCTTAATGTACAAAAATACCAAAAATGGAGGAAAGGAATGGGTAAAAAGAAGGTGTGCATGGTGGTTTTTACAACAAAAGATGAACCCAATAGACCCCACATGTATATGAAGGATGCAATCTTCATGCAGAGAGACAGCTAGTATTGACTAATCAAGAATGGGAAGTCCTACATCATCAACGCACGCAAAGGCAAGTCAAATACCTCACTAGTAAGTGCCAACCAAGCCAAGAAGGTGATTAGTTCCAGTAAGAAATATGTTTTTCTTATCTTAAGAGAAAATTAGTGTGATGATGAGTCGATAAGAGTAAAGGAATCCCCAGAGGGGTGTACGAAAGAGAAAAAAAATTAGTTGGGGGAGTTGATACAAGCATACAGAGGAGTGTTCCAGGAGCCTAAAGGGATACCACCCAAGAGGGAAGTGGAGCATGAGATACAGTTATTGTCAGACTCCTCATTTTTGAATATTGGGTTGTACAAATAGTCTATTCTAGAAGAAAATAAAGTGAAGAAGTAGTTGTATCATTTGTTGGAGTAGGGTGTGATTCAACCAAGCACCTACTTGTGGGTCACCTATCATAATTATACCAAACAAGGATCAGACCTGGTGAATGTGTATCTGTGACAAAGCATTGAAAAAGATTAAACTCAAAAATCGGTACCCTCTGCCCATGATCGATGATTTGTTATATCAATTGCACCACGCAAAGTATTTCACTAAGTTGGATCTCAAATCGGGATAGCGCCAAGTACACGTCAAGGAAGAAGACACCTAGAAGACTACCTTCAAGACAAGGCAAGGTTTACATGAATGGTTGGCCATGGCATTTGGTTTATGTAATGCACCAACTACATTTGTGAGACCAATGAATGATTTATTACACCCATATATAGATTCATTTGTTATATTATGTTTGGATGATATACTAGTTTATAGTGATACCTAGGAGGATCACATCTCACATCTCATTCAGGTGCTAGAGACTCTGAAGAAGTACCAACTATTTTCTAACCTTGAGAAATGTGAGTTTTCTTGGCAGTATTTGGTGTATTTGGGATATGTGATTAGTGGAGGGGAGCTCAAGATAGATCCTACAAAAATGGAGGCCATCATGAAATGGCTAGTTCCTACAAATGTCACTGAAGTTAGGAGTGTTTTGGGGGAAGCATGGTACTTGTGGAAGTTCATAGCTTCATTTTTAGTAGTAGTTGCATGACTCCACGCCATAACAGTGAGTGGTAAGGTTTCTAGTGGGGGAAGAATCAATAGAAGGCTTTCGATGAGTTGAAAAGAAAGATCAATCAAGCACGAGTTCTTGCATTGCAAAACTTGAAAAATCCTTTTGAAGTAGAGACAAATGAAAGTGGGTATGCCATGGAAGAAGTTTTGATGCAAGGAGGAATACATGTATGCTATCATGCTATAATATTTCATGGGGTAGTTCTCAACTATCCTACCTATGACAAGGAAATTTATGCCATGATTCAAGTTGTCAAGAAGTGGAAGAATTGTCTATTGTGAAAGGAGATCGTCATTGACACGTATCACTAGCCGCTTTAGTATTTGTAGGCCCAAAGTAAGTTATAGCAAATTAGTCATTACAAGTGGATGGGGTTTTTACAAAAATTTCATCTAATCATCAAATATAAGAAGGGAAACACAACTAGGTTTGCAGACACGCTTTGAAGGCCACCCACATCCAATATTACAGTTTTGGGAACTATGATGCACATGGAGCCTTTTACCCATGATGCATACAAAGAGGCATACACAAAATATGAGGACTTCAAGGAGGTGTTTCAACAACTACAGGGACAAATTCATATAGAGGAAGGTGACAGCAAGGCTGACTATCATTTCCAGAATGGGTTACTCTACAATTTCAACAAGTTCTATGTCCCTAAGGGTGAACGATTGTAGCTTATCAGATAGGCTCACACCTCCAAGGTTGTAGGACATTTTTGTGTTGGGAAGATAGTTGCCAACTTACAAAGGTATGTGTACTGGCCGTAAATGCAATAATATGTAGCATGATATATTATATGATGTATACTTTGTTGTATCAGCAAGCCCAGAAACATGAAGAAATCCCTATACCATCCCTTACATATACTCTCTCGACCTTCGGAAATCATTTCCATGGATTTTGTTGGAGGTTTACCAACAACTAGGAAGGGACATGACTATTTATTTGTGGTAGTTGACAGGTTCAGCAATATGTCCATTCTCATTCCTTTTAGAAATATCATCAAAGGACAAGAAACAACAAATGTGTTCTTTGAACAATTCTGCATGCACTTTGGAATAGCAAAGAGCATCATCTCATACATGGATACCAAATTTCTCAGTACATTTTGGACTACATTGTGGGAGAATATGGAAACTGATTTGAAGAGATATACATCATTCCATCCATAGACATATGGGTAGACAGAAGTATTCAACAAGACATTGGTACAGCTTTTAAGGGGTTACAATCAAAAGCATCTGAAGACCTAGGATGAAAATCTGATAATAGAGTAGTCCACACTTCTATCTGTAAGTCACCTTTTGAAACATGCTTTAGATATTTTCCACCTTCACCCTTGGATGTTGTATATGAATAGTAATGAGGAGTGAGGGAGGACCTTAGGGAGATGCATTGAGAGTATAAAATTTTGTTGAGAAGATTATGAAAATCCATTTGCAAGTACAAGAGACATTGAAGAAGTCATGGGAAAAATAGAAGGTCGGACATGATCAAAAAAGAACCAAGAATTTATTCAAAGTGGGAGATAGGGTTTGGTTACAGCTGAACAAGGCTCCTAGATCCTGGTAATAATATCATGGCTATGTGTTATGGATCTTTATATATATTGGGGAAGGTGGGATATAACACCTATTACCTCCCCGTGACTAGGGGTAACTAGAGGAGATCATGTCTCATGGCTCGCAATGGAGAACATGATCCCCACCATGATGATGATCAACATGTCCATATATGGCATCACAACATCCCCCCTCATTCACCTTTACATCTATGGGTCAATCAAGGCTCATCACATCCAAGAAACCCAGTGTATGGGAGATGGTAATCCAGTGTCACCATGAGGTATGTTAATCCTTTTTTCATGCAAAGTGTCGTTCTTAATTTTTTGGGCATGTGGATGAGGATCTTTGGTTGAAGTTGTATAATGGATCACTATCTTGGGAAATTGTTTCATTTGTCGTGTTTCATCTTGGTGTTCATCTTCTATGCTCTAGTCTTGTGTTGTCACTGCCTAGGGAAAAGGGGTACTATTGGAGGGCCCTCACAAGGGTAACATTATGTTCCCCACCATACTTAACACTTTCCATCATGGAGCCTCTCATATTGTACCAAGCTTCGGTAATGGTTCGTGGTCCATTCTCTCATGAGAACAAGGGGCTAAATGCCCAAAGGTTGATGCAGTTTCTCTATACATGCATGATATTGCTAAATGATAAAGGCCACCATAAAATACTTAGGCTAGCTTGAGCTATACCCCATCTAATGGTAATCTCCCTATCCATATGCAAATGAATGCACCAAATTATAAAGGAAAATAGGCCAGTAAAATGTGAAGGAATGAACCTTGAAACCTTATAAAGGGGACTTGAAAATGATAATTGGATATCAAAAGGAAAAAATAAAGGGTTTGTAATGAAAAATGTACCAAGGAAAGGGTATCTCAAGCAAGCAAGAGCTCCCTCTACAAATTTTCTCATGGAAACGGATTCAATGACATTATAATCCATAAAGTAATCCATGAAATCGTATCACTATCACACTTACTCTTGAAGGGTTTCTTTCTTTCCTACTTCCCTCGGGACCTATCCCTCTACCTGGGTATTTTATTTCCTATCTAAGTTGGAGCACCTAATAGGGTTGGATGAAGGCCCTCCCATTCTTAAACTTGTCAACTCACATGAGGTCTTGGGCTGGTGTGATTCTTGAAGGGGATACTGAGGTGAATTGTTTACATGGATTATATCTTAAGTTATAGCTTAATTTGCATGCTTTAAGGACTAATGTTTCTTGTGAACCTTGTATTATACTTTGTTTTTATTTGGAAAGCCCTGACATGATTCTTTGAGGGACATCCTAGGATTATACCCAAGACATTATGCCTTAATTGCAGACCTTGGCATGTGTGATGGAGAGAAGTGTGTCATCCATCGACTCACCACCCTCAAACATTAGCTCCCACATCCTTGGAACCTTGGATGAAGGATAGATGGGCTTGGTTTGAGTAGATTCAGTCATGATGGCAGAAAGATGGGCTAGAATCCCATAGGTTGGGAAAAGTACCCCAGAGATTATTTATCCACTGGATCAGGGACATCGCAGCAGAAAATAGATAAATATATTGAATATATGAGATGCATCTCCTTCTAACCTAGACGCAACACCTTGATCTTGGACGTTGGCCCTATTTTGATGATGACATCATCTTCTAGGGTTTGATGGATCTAGGGTTTGGTGGACACTTGCGGTAATGATGATGGTTGGCATAACTTTGGGTGAGGAGAGACATTTTTTTCTCCCACATCACTCTGAATTGGTGCGACATGGCCTTTGGAGGCCTCCTCCTTGCCCAAGAGAGCTTGATGTCTCACACGTCTGGCTCATTTATGATTTATTTTTGAAATTATCATTTTGTAGCAGGTTAAATGAGTGGTCAGACCCACTTCTATTTTGATGTTGAAATTTTGTGTGCACAAATATGCTAGGATAGCCTCATACAAAAAGGCTAGAACTAGCTTTCATTTTTTTCATCATCATTCCTCGCCATTTTTGGGTAACACTTCTAGCATTTTCGCTATTTCATCCTTCTTGGTCTTTCTCTCTCATGAATTATGCTTGGAAAGGGTCTCTTAGGGATGTGTTGTTGATTTTGCATGGATATTTCTACAATTAGGATTAAACTCTTTGGGTTTCTTGGATGAAGTAATTTTCTGCAATTTTATGGTATGTTATTGATGTAAATGGTGAAATTGTTATTTTGTTGCAATAAGTCTTGTTTTGTTGAAACCCTAAGAGAGAAACATAAGTACTTCTTCCCCTCACAAAGTTTTATTTGTCTAAATTGGTAAAAAATCCTTGCTAGGGTTAGAACCCTAAATCCCTAAAGTGCTAGCACTTTAGGATTTTATCCCTAGACAATTGATCTTTGACCTAAGTGAATCTACAAGAAGATTGATCTAGGGCCCAAAAGTGCTTGCACCCTAGACATCCTTCTCCTCAAGGTCTAAAGCCTAAGGCCCAAATGTGCTTTCACCTTAGGGTTTAGACTTTACCTCTTGGTTTCAATTACATCAACCTTCAAGCTTGGATTCATTTAAGACTCCATAGCCCTAGAATGGTAAAGGCACTAATATAGAAGTAACTCTTGTGGTGAAAGTAGTTGTAAAAATCACTTTTCTAAATATCTCAAGTGTTCTACTAACATTGTTAACCCTAACTCTTGCAAACTCACAATATTTATTATTGTTGTTATAAGATTTTTCTACATCCATCTAAAACTACATTAATTTGTTGCATACACTCATCTTAAGGTGGCTTAAATTGTTTAGTAATTATCTCTAGCAATTAGATAAATTTATGCTTGATGAATGCTTACTTTTGATGCTAAATTGATACATTTATAAGAACTTTATCTTGTTGTTGTTTCAAAATACTTACTATTGTCATAAGACTCATTTATTGTTGTGATTTACAACATCCAAGTGCAATTTAACTTGTCTAATGTTTACAACGGTCATTGTTGCATACTTTATCTTTGTAATTATATATATATATATGCTACAAATTGTGTCTTGTTCCATGCAAGTACAACAATCACCTTACAATCTCTCTCTCCTTCCTAGACCTAGACCAACTAACCAGTGATCAAGATAGGGGGCGGTAGGATTGGCTATTAAACTTTCTATTTGATCCCTTGAGGTCACCAAGGAATCATCCCTTGTGGTGGACCTCTTCCATCACTAAAACAAGGGAAGATCCTACTTAGGTGACAGTGGTAGTTTCTTCCATAGTCATGCAAGATTTGGGGATCTTGTGGTGGGATTTTCACAAGTAGAAATCATGCAATAACAATTCCTACAAACTCAGTCTACCCCCACACATGTGTATTTACTCAGTAGTGAATGTGGATAATCTCAAACTCTATGAGCCTTCCATGTTGGATCAAGAGGAGGAGCAAGTCCTGCCTTCCATAGAGAAATTAGCACCAAATGCTTAGGTAGAGTTGGCAGAGGATACATTCGTGGTTTAGAACTACAAGACAAGGGAAACAAGACCTTTGGTAGATTGGGTTAAAAGGAAAACTTCCAAGCATAGCATAATGGTAATCCAGGGAGAAGGTAGAGAAAAAATTTCCTCACCTCATTCAGTAAATACTTTGGGGACCAAAAGCCTCCCTAAATGGGGAGGTATGATCCAAATTGGATGATTATAATATTTTTCATCTATCTCGAGGCTTTCATACTGGAAAAAAATGGAGGAATTAGCTTGCAGGGCCATTTTAGTGTCAGGTCTCGGTTTGGAAAATTGGGTTCTTAAACCTTCTAGAGACATTCTGAGGAATTAAATGGAATTTTTGGGGGTTCAAGTCTCTAAAACTTGTGTGCAAACCCTTGATGGTGTTCTACACTCCAATACATTTACAATCGTGCAAACCATGCCTTAATTGGAGATTGTATGTGAAATTTATGTCTTCCACAAGTTGACCTACCTTGTTGACCACCATAGTACGAGTGGATGTCATGTTATCCCCCCCTTACTCAAACATATGGTTCTATCACATGTGGAATTTCAAGAAGATTCTGGAAGGTCCAAATCTTATCACTGATTGAAGGTTGAGGAAGTCAAAACCCTACCCCTAGATAGCTATCAGACTATGTTAAATACCAGGCCGCTAGGAGGAGAAGGGGTTCCATTCTTTAGCATTGTATTTTTCCATAGTTGAGAAGAGCACCTAGGAGTGGTATTTTGAGAGCATAACAGAGGAGGAGAGATTATGTAGTATCCATACAGGACACAGTGTCAAAGGTAATTCCATCGAGAATGCCTCTTTCTTTGTACTTGCATTTTAAGAAAAGAAAGTAGAGTAGCCTCACCTTCTAGTTGGTTTTTCTCCCGTATTAGGTTTCCCAAGTTATATCTTGTGTTTAGTTGTGGATGGTGTTTGAGTATTTATTTATGTTCTCTATTTTTCGCATTTCATCGATTCATACATTTTAAGAAGAAAACCAGTAATTGAAGAATCTAAAAGCTAAAGGAAATTAACCTTCACAATAAATATTTTAGTATTTTGTTATATATGGTGTGACGAACTGTCCAATAGACTATCCATGAAATTTTATAGATCATATTGGTATCAGAGCAGGTTTTCTTTAGGTATTTTTGGAAAATTGTGAGCTCTCTGGAATCAGTTTAGGAAGAAAGTCACAAAACCCTAGCCATGGCCAACAAATTTGTTCATAACAACCCTCGAGATCCAGTATATGAGAGATTTGCGAGGACGAAAGAGAAAGTTGTTTATATATATCACAATATGTCACTCCTAATAGAGGCTCTAGCAAGAAATCTTGGATCGTTCAGATAAGTTAGAGGATCGAACTCAAAGATCCGATCAGATGAGAAACCGATGGATAATAAATACCTAGAAAAGGAGTCGTGGAAAGAACCCAAGAAAGAGGAGCTGAATTTTGGTACCATAAAATATTTAGAGTGTTTATTCAAGATGGAATAAAAAGTGGACATAAAGCCATACCAAGGTGAGATCTATCCATTCAAACTAAATCATTAGTTGCATCAACTAGAATTTTATTTCAGCATTCACCATATAGATGAAGAACAAAATATATTATTTTCCAAAATGAAGTCACAGGGCCATGCTTTAACCTGGTGGGAAAGACATATGAAAATACTTAGGCTGGAGGGTGATCCACCAGTAACTAGGTGGGAGGACTTCAAAACCCTCATCAAGTCCCAATTTTACCCTATCGGGTAAGTAGAGGACCAATGGATCCAATGGCACAACTTCAAGTAGAAGCAATGGCAAAGTGTATAGGAGTACACCACTGAGTTCAAGAAGATGGTCATTGTTGATACAAAGTTTAATTTTGTCCCTTTAAACCTGAAGTTTTGTTTTTTTCTAGTCATGGAGCCACCCTTAGTCCTAAAAAGAGTCAAAAGCCTTTCAATTTTTTGGGTTTTGGGATTCGGCCTTTAACAAAAGCATAATTTTGTAACTAACAACTCCAGAGCCCCGATGCCGAAATCCCGAAAAGGCTTTATATTAAAGTAATAAAAAAAAAATGGAGTTATAAGTCTCGATGCGCGTTTCATAAATTACCCTCTAATCATGATTAATTAAACCCTTAATCTCAATCAACAATTCATTAGTCTTTCGCGATTCGGGTTTACTTGTATCAAAATGTTTTCAAAACGTCAGCCCTTGAACTCTCGATCCCCGATTTTTCAAAAAGAAAAAATTAATTACTAACCTCGTTTTGATTAAAGCATTAATACAAGTAATTATCACCTAAACTAATCCCATCGTAATTTCACGATTCGGGGTTTGCATATGACATATTTTATGGAGACTGGATCCCCAAAACTCTGAAATGCGAAATCACAATTCATTGACCAAGTCTAAAACTAAATTAAGTTATTTTAAAACGGGATTAATGATGACTAAACTACTTTTCGCATTTCGCAATTCGGGATTTGTTGAAAGCAGTCTTTTTGAAACTCCAGTTTGAAATCGTCGATGTACGAATAAAGATATTTGTAACGGACGAATAGAGATATTTTTAACTTAACTGCGTATCTCTGGGCATATCTCCCCCATTAAAACATTAATTTTTTAACAATTGTCTCAGTACGTCCGTCGTAAGAAGAGTTAAAGGTTAATAGAGGTTTGGTTTTTCGAATTTCATTCTTATCGTTTGAATTCAGAAGTGAATTGCATTCAGCAAGATTATGCATTTTTCTCTGCGACAGGAATTTGTTCTAAACACGAACATATGGCACCTAGAAAGGCACCTAAGAAAAGTGAAGAAGCAGCTGAAAGCTCCAGCCTAGAAGGAAATTTTGTGTCTGATACTACACCGCATGCCATTGATTCCATCAAATCCTGGAGGCAAATTTTTGAAACCTTGGACTATGAAATCAAGAATTTTCCCGACAATTCTGAAAACAAACTCTGGGACATAGCAGATTCTGAACTTCACAAAGTGGCTACGCACCCATGACTCATGACATACAACGATATGATCAGTTGGGCTTTAGAGAGGACAGACGTGTAGACAAGAATCATTTTGGACATTCAAGGGGTTGTCGTCGGCTCTTTTAGACCGGAGCATATACAAGTAATGTACAAACTATATCCCAATTCTAAACATATTTATAATAAAGAATTCGTAAGTGAATTTCGAAGGAAAGAATGCACAGAGGCAGACCAAACATACCCCAGCATAATCAAAGACTGGTGGAGACACCTAGCAATATTCAGGGCCGATACCCATAACATTTATGCCATAGCCTCTTTGAATGAGTACATGGTTTATGTGGCTATGATGTTATGTAGAATTTTTGGGAAGAAAAGTCCTACCCATTTCCCTGTAGAATGGGTGCCCCTTTTACATGAAGCAGCCGAAGGCTATAGCTTCAACTGGAACAAAATTCTATCAGATAACCTAGCTAAGGAGGTTATGGAGTATCAAACCATGAGATCCAATGGTCGGCATGTATCCTTTTACATGTTTGCATATATCATGGACGTTATATGTTTCATGACTCCTTTCCCTTTAATGAATTGGAGTTGGAACCCAACCTACACTGAACCGATTCATGAATATCATTCTGAGTTCTGGGAAGAAAATGTTAAGGATTATTTTTACAAAATTTGTCATTTCGTGGTGATACCAGTGCATCAAATGTTGTATGGTTGTGCACCCCCCCGTATTTCAAAGTCAGTCATAGGAAATCTCAAGGCAGTTGTCGATTGGTTTATTGAGGAGAATTTCTCCTATATCAGGGTTTTCGGATGTTCTATCCCTCCTCATGCACTTCCTAAATTCCTCCCTGATAGACTGGTGTGCAAGGAAGTAGAGCATCAGATAATAACAGACGGTATTGGGATAGAACTGAAGACAGCTCAAAAGAAGTGTTGGTCAGTCTTTCCCGTACAGATTGGAAGGTTTTCGCTACTCAACATGGGTCATTCCAAGGTTGAAGTTGCATCTCTAGAGGAGGTCAAGTTGGTGAATCTCGAACATAGGAAGCACGACCCTTATCAAATAGTGGGAATCCACATGGCTCATTGTGGCATGAAAGCATTTGAACATGAGGAATCCCCTCACGATGACATTTTTCAAAGGGGTCAAAACCTATGAGGAAGTTTTATATAGGGTATAGACGTTATCATCCGATTTTCAAACCAGTCTCCTAACTTTCCAGAGACACAGGCGAAGCTGTTTGGCCAAAGTATTGCAGGGCGAAGCAACATCTCCTCCAGAACAAGAAAATATTCCCCTAGGCTTTAGACAGAAAGTGCAGGATAAACAAGACACCAAGGGAAATTCACAGGGGGCAAAAGGATCCGCACAAAACAAAGAAGTCCCACAGACAGAGAATCCAGGAGTCGAAACAGAGAGAAGGTATGGGACACCTCCTGAGTCCAGTCAATCTACCCCCCCCTTCACCATCTACTATTCATGTTGATACCCCCAAGACTGCAGGGGAAACGAAATCCACAAAGTTGGGTAATCCCATCACTTCCTTGACCCCTTTACAGTCTACTTTTGGGCTCCCTCAGATAGGATTCATATATGGTAGTGATATCGACCCTATCTCCAGAGAAGAAATTCCTCCCTCTGATTACTTCTTCAGTAAAAAGAGGAAGGTTGTATTAAAGCAGGAGATGTATATGAGAGAAGGTGGAATGGTAAAGAAACACAGGTTGTTGTTGGATGGGCGAAACTTGGAAGAAGAATATTTCTCTATAGAGGTGGCGGGCTCCATGGGAGCCCTGGCAATGGAAAATCGATTCACCGTTGAAAATATGAGAACAAGGTTAAAATAAAGTAACCACAGGATAGTCCAGTTGCAAAACCAACTAAAAGATACAGAGAAAAATATCAAATCAGAAATAAATAAAGGACTAGAGCAAGCTAGAGCCTCTGATAAGAAAGAAATTCAATTTCTTAAGTCAAGTCTAGATGAGATGAATGAGAAGATGTAGACTAGCCAAATACAGGTTATTCGGAAAGAAGAATTGGTAAGACAACTACAGGTTTAGTTGAATTCAATAAAAGGCCAAGTTATAGATTTGAAAGTTTTTTAGGACCTGTCACTGGAAATACATGCGAAGATAGAATTTGAGAAACAAAGAGTAATCTCCGAAGTAGAGATTATTCAGAATTATTTTCAGGAAGTAAGCAATGCTCATGCTAATATTATTTTTAAAGAAAAAGAAGCTAAAGTAGCAAGGGCCACTTTTCAAAAGGAAGTTGTATGTTTAGAAAGCAAAGGAGTATCAAAAATTCCAAAGCTTTCTGTCACAAAGAAGATCAGAGGCGATATCATGCTCAAGGTGTGGGAAACCAACTTAGCAGAAAATAAGAAAATAGCCAAAGAAATCAAAGATGATTGTGAAGAAATATTTGATTTGTTGGACAAGGAATCATTAGGTATTGGAAGAGACAATTGCACTGGGAAATTAGGACAGATAAACATTGTAAGACACCAGTTGAATTTCAAAGAGGGTTTGAACGAAATTCAGTTGGAAATTTCACAATTAAAGGAAATAGATGCTACCCTAATAGACAAGTGGTTAGTGAAACCAAACTTGAAATTTCAATCAATCAAGTTTGTTGGTAAGGGGATCAAAGACCGGCTTCCAAAAATCTAGAGAAAATTTTATCTATTCGAAGCAAAGGATTTTTTCAGAGCCTCCCAGAAGTTTTGTACACTTTCTTGAAAAATGTATTGAATGTATTGGGTTGAAAGAAGGAGATAATTCAATAAAACAATGAAGTATCATTTTGAAAACTTGTATTATCGAGATGATAAGAAAATAAAAGATAATCATGTAAACAATTGAGGTTTGCATTTTTGTAACTGTTTGTCCCTAGGAAGTTAGGAGATCACCAAAAAACAATCATGAGTGATCCGGTATAAGTATAATTTCAGAGGACTGAAAAAGGGGGGCTTTTCTGGGGCACATTGTAAAGAAGAATTTGAAGATATTTTTGAATTAATAAAAATGCAAATTGAAAATTCCAGATCTGGTCAAGTTTGAGTTATGTGTTTCTCTGTTGTTTCATATTTTTCATATATCTCTTTGATGAATGCTTAGCTACAATTTAGTACAACCTCTACTGTGGTAATTAATTATTCTTGCAATTTAATCATTTACAGCCTTTCCTCTGTATCGGCTATCAGCAGATACAAGACCTGTGGGTGTTTTAGATTTCAATATCAGACGCTTCATTAAGAGTTCTTCCTAACTATTTTCTTCTTCTGTCATAAAGTGAGATTCCTCTTGAATTGATGCCTCACCTTGTTCGACAGCTTTATGTTTTATTTTCATTTCATGCATTTCCCTTCTTCTTCTTTTTTTTTTTTAATTTAACTTAGATACCATAAACGGCCTTTAGTTTCGTCATTCTATTAATTCAAAGTTTTGGAGATCTCCTTATAGTTTTTGAAACAGAAATAGCGAACCCTTAAAAGAAAGCACAAGAATCTATCCTTTCAGTCTCCATTCCTCATGATTGTTCCAGTTACACGACAGCCTAATATCGAACCTGGACTATCAAATCAAACAAGCATCACTTTGAATTTATTCAACACCATCCTACAAATAGAAAATAACCGGGTTATTTTAGAATGTTCATGGGAATTAATTGAAAGAGACATTAGTATCCAAGAAAACTGGGAAGCTAGACAGAGACAGTTAAGGAACCAGCAATAACCCTTTTCATATAACTTACCTTTTTTTATCCTTAGCCTTCTCTATCTTTTTGGATGCCTTGACGATATACTTTAGAGCCTTAAAGTACAAACTCAGGAACAACATCCATCATGTTGGGTATATCTCCCAAGAGCCCAGATGTAGTCCTCAAGTATCAAGGGTGTCTATATATCCATTTACAAAAGAAAGTGATGTTTTTTAAGCTAAGGACAACGGATGAAGCATGTGTACATGCATAGTATCTGGAAAACATAGGCTGCAAGAAAGGGCAGCCAAGCGGTTCCAAGTAGAAATAGCACCAGGAATCTTCCAAGGAGGGGAAGAAGTGGAAAGGGGGAAAGGATAAGAAGACAAAAACCATTGCACATAAATGAAAGGATCCTAGCATTAACCATTGTAACCATTACAATATTAATGGGCACACTAAGGAAAGGTTTTGGAAACTACATCCAAATTTGAACCTGAAGAACTATAAGAAGGATGCAATAAAAAGGATCTTCTAGACACATATTTGAGCAATCAGGTTGAAAGCAACTCTGATGTGGATGACAAGATTGTTTGCACATTAGTCAAAAAGGAGTTGAATATAAGTAACCTTCATCACCAGGAAGAGAAGGAGATGAACAAACTCTTCCACGTCAAGATCCAGATCAAGAAGACCAATATAGATGCTTTGTTCGACTATGGTTCACAGGATAATATCATAGCAGTAGATTTGATCAGCAAGCTTGGATTGGAGGTTAACGATCATCATATATGTAACATACCCAACCACCATGGTTGGGTCACGTCATGCAAAAAAATTATCTTTATCAGCTCTAATACCATTTTAGTAATATACCTAGCCTCCAACTAGGCAACAATACGTGTGGAATATACATAACATGAAACTTCTGCTAATTAAAGCCATTATTTTGTTGTTATCCATTTTCCCATAGCCTACAACTACAATTTATAACAGTTTTAACTACGGTAATAACCATAAGACTTATGCACCTGAAGCATGCTAATAATCAACATGAGATACAACTAAATTTTTCATTACATTAGCATATAAGTCATTCTAATTCACGCAGAGTTCGTGCACAACGATAATACATGTAAATAAATCGGTACAAGATAAAACACTCATCTTAAACAAGAATTGTGCAACCAATTGCTTGGGACAGACATTCCACCCAACCGTAGACTGATTGTTCCAAATCTCAATAGCCATCTACCCTCGAGCTAAGGCTATCAATCCACAAAAGAGGGTGGTCTCTCATAGTCCACTCACAATTCATAAATCTCTCAAACCAACTAATATTCTCCTACATCTATCCCGACTTTTCCACCAGCTCTCTTCCTCTTGACCTTCCCAACCCGAGGAATGCATCATTTGTTTATCAGGGATAACCCAAGGGATGTACCATCCGTTTATCAGGGATAACCCAAGGGATGTACCATATGTTTATCAGGGTTAACCCAAGGAATGTGTCATTCATTTATCAGGGTCTCTCTGGCACATGTAGCTAGGAATCTCTTACCTGAGAACTCAAGGGTAACTACTTCTAGGAAAACTATCAGCAAACCAACAACAGCACTTGTTGTTTCAGTGGAACTCACGCAAGAGTTCACTCTTCCATCCTGACAACCGGGCTCTTCAGTTCTCCAGCTCAAATTCACTCCAATTACGCTCCAGAATTTTCCCTCCTATGGATGCACCTGCTCCAAATTCTCTTTACATTCCCAAACTTGACTATCTTCCCAAACTGCTCGAACCGATGTTACTTCTGTGTCAACCCATACAGATTCCTCTCGTTTTCTTTCCTTTCTTGACTCACACTCTTCCCCAAGTTGATTGTACTCAACCCCCACGTTCGTAATAACTTCGGTATGTGGCCACTCACACCCACCCTCTTACATGTATTCAATTATTGGCTTTGGAAACACTCAATCAGAAATGGGAAGGTTCATATACAATAGCATATTTAGGAAAATGGGTTAAATCCATAAACATGGGTAATTCCCCCCTTGGACCCCTCTTGGCCATTATCCTAGACACTCCCCTTCTTGTGGATTAATTCAACCCCCATCTCTTGTCCATGTACCCTTGGTATATGGCATCACATTTTATTATTAAAACATTGAAATACAATTTTCATATTACATCGCTTGGTCGTAGCCACATATTATATCTACATAAGCATTAATCAAACTAGGTATTATAATGGGGATGTTACAATATCGCATATCCATTTGAATAGGTAAACAAGTATACAGAGATCAAGGTAAGGAAAAGTGTAAGATTAAATTAATTTAAGTATTGATTTTATTGGACGTAATACCCATTGGCGTATGTGAAGTAGTGTTTGGAAGCCCCTACATGTATATGATGGATATTACAAGATGATTTAGATCAATAAATGAGGAAACCCTAGATAGGTTTGAGTCACATATAACTAATCTCAAAAACATATACTCACAATAACACCATATGATATTATCAATGAATAATTGGTGCATCTAATACAAAGGAGTTTACCTCCTTCTATATCATTGTTCATTAAGAAAATCATTTCCACTTATGAATGTGGGATAGATTGCTTTACACAAAAAGTGAACATTAACATATTCTAAATTCATAAAGTGATTGTATTAAATAGTAAGCCTTATATCTCTAATACCCCCTGTTGCGCCTCTTTCGTCACCTTGGTGAGAAGAATAGAGGTGCTTCCAAGCTCAGTTGGGTCTGCTGAGCAGGACAGCTATAGAGAAAAGAGTTAGGGAAAGAAAACAAAAACTACAATTAAGAATTAAACTAATAGATGCAATAAAAACTAAAATCATGACATAAGGACATAGAAACAAAAAGAACCAAAAGACCCATGTCACCAATATTTGAGGCTGATCTATTGATGAAAACAAAGCACCAAGAAGAAAGGGGACTATGAGTCCCTTCTTCCTCCAAGGGAAGGCTCTTGGACCCTCACTAGCTAGCTCTTCGTACAACAAAGAAAATGAAAATAGTGATGAAAGAACTCTTTACAAATCCACTCAATGGTGAGGTGGATTTTCCAATGTAATGGTGCCAATATGCTTGTGTCAACGATGGAGTCCTCAAAACAATATAGGCAGCATAACATTACTTTGAATTCCTTGAGAAAATGAGGTGCATCCATGTATTTTTATAGCATTCATTTGGGTTATTGTTTAACTGCTTTGTAGTGTGAAAAGAGGCCAATTAGGGAATTATTAGGTCTTTGACCAGCCCACTAGTCGGATCCAGCCCAGATTTGAGGGTCAAATCGGCTTGGGAGATGAACCATAAGTGGTTGGGAGGCCGACCACTTCCATAAATGTGTCGTTTAGCAGGTGCATGGATTTTTGCGCTAACAGTCGCGCATCGTGCGCCTGTGCGCGATTTCTACGTTCCTGTTCTGTGCATGCGCGCACGCGCCCAATGTCTGCAAAGCGCTCTTCAATTTTTCACTACTTTGTATAGTTTTTGACCTTTTTTGAATGTTGTGGTATTAATTCAGGTCCATGGATGACTTCATCACTGTTTGACGATGTTGAGTTCTTATAACCATGTGCAGACGAAATTTCAGTGATAACAGATGCCCCCTGATGGATGAGGTTAGGAGCATACGTATAGCCGAAATCCATCAATGTTTCTTCTACTGAGAATGTTGTTGTAGGATAGAGCAATAGTGGGATCGTTCCAAGCGATCCGTTGGAGGAAAAAAGGAACCGGTAGGACCCAACCTTCTATGAGGTGTGTAAAATATAAAACTGTGTACAAACGAGGTGGGCATGCCCCATGCTCGTGTCATGTAACTCTGAAAAAAGATGACTGAAGTGTTGGTGTAGAAAACTGCAGTGCCCTCAGGGGCGGTCGTGATAGAGGCAGAAGACAATTCTGCAAATGAACATGCTCTGAATAATAGGCATTGATCGCGGTAATAAGTAGCAGCGATGATGTGGGCATTGATAGCCCTGGCAAGTTCAGAAGTCTTCGGCAAATAAAAGAACTAACTGCAATAGTCGCAAAGTAAGACCCAACGTAACATGAGAAAGTGTTGACGTCGAATTTTATGGGGGTCAACGACATCAGGGAACAATGGTGTGTCACCCTGTGTCATCCGAGATCTCTCACTGAATGGATAATGAGGATCAAGATACTGTCGCCCTTCTAGAAAACTGTGTTGATGTCGACAAAAAGGGGGACGCGACTCCCAGAAGCAAAATGGCTTCGTGAAATCTACTAGGTGAGGTGAGGAAGTGGTAGAGGTACATGGACGAAGTCAAGATGTGGGAAGACTCAAGACTACCCTTGGTTGGAGGATGTATGAGATAAAAAGTGGCTGCAACTGTTCAACGAGGTCGAGTGTCAGGGGGATGACAAGACCGGGGATAAGTTGTGCCAGAGGCGGGACAAGGTGAACAAATTCATAGGGTAGAGGTAAGTGACCTGTGGGGTACTCTGAAGATATGAACGATGCCGGGCAAGGGAAGATGATAAGTAGTGCTCCAACCAAGGGTGACATGGGTTGCGGCTAGCCAAAAAGAGGGAAGCAGGTCGCCAAAGGTGATGACAAAAAGGGTAATATAACGACTGAAAATAAAGGTGTTTGTACAATAAATAACGAATAATTGGGGATAAATGTACAAATACAGAAACAGGTGCCCCAGTGTGATATGGGCGGCCCATGTAGGCCATATTTTGCTTGGAAAACTGATGAAGGGTGGGGGCCCCATTGGTAAGTTTCTATAGGAGGTAGGTGAAATGAAGGTGGGTTTGCAGATGGGCAAACTGATGGTGGATGAAATGGAGGGTTCATGATACTGCGGAGGTGCAGTTAAAAAATAGAACCGAGAAGAGATAATCTGGGAGTCCGTGTGGGAAAGCTAGCAAAATGAGGAGAAGGAGTATGTGGTTGATTCGCGACATGATGAAAGACTATCGGGACTCCCATCCCTAAAGGGTTTTGAAAAACATCATGAGTGTCAAAAGTGTCAAAAGGTGCTATGAATGGGACAACTCATGTGGGTAAGAATGCTACCGGGTAAGAGTACCGAAGATGGAAATGAAGGTGTGGGTACTACAGAGCCGGAAATGGGGATCCTAGAGGTAAATAGCAGAGGGTGTGACTGGAAATGTAAGTGCGATACAGCGGGAAAGACTACATGCCAGTGCTAAGTATATACCTGAAGGGGTTGTGCCGATGTATGATGATCAAGTACCTGCACACCTGAAAACCAAATACCCAAAGTGAACAATATCTGAAGAGAAGCAAAGATATGAGCATGTATTTGATAAGTGTGACTATGTGCATGCGTACCTGACCATGGTATGAAAAAAGGCGTCCCGGGGGCTCAGGATGAAAAGAGACCCAGGGACTGTTGTAATGTAGATGACGGGATGTTGATCCCGTGGCTGAAGACGGATTGAAAAATGGACACCGTGGACTCTCGGAATGGTGAGTGGAAGTTTGGCAAAAGGCCTATATATAGTTGTAGGGCCCACATTGCCACCTCATTTGTACCTGCGGCAATAGTGACTGGACGAGCAGTTTTCAGAGGAGTTTTGGAGATTCGGGGAGGATGAGGCATCTTATTGGTGATTAGCGAGCTTCAGGTTAGTGGTCTGATCATCCTGCATAGAAATAGGATTTCATTTTTTGGGCAGGGGCTGTACGTGGGGCCGTATAGAGAGATTTAGGGGATATGGGCCCCACATGTGCAAGCGACCTGGTAATAGGCGCGCACATGTGCGTGCTTGTCCACCGAATGTACACGCATGGGGGCGCGGGAGAGGGGATTTAAGGCGCGCTCTAAGAGCGCGCCTGTGGGTTGAACAGGCGCGCATAAGTGCACGTCTGTAGGTTGAACAGGCGCGCATCTGTGCGCGCTTGTATGGTGAACAGGTGCGCTTGGGAGCGCGCTTGTGAAGCAAATAGGTGCGCACTGATGCGCACCTATGGAGTGAACAGGTGCGCACACATGTGCACCTGTGTAATGAACAGGCGCGCATGTGTGCGCACCTGTGTAGTGAACAGGCGCGCATGTGTGCGCACCTGTGTAGTGAACAGGCGCGCATGTGTGCGCGCCTGTGTGTAACAAAACCGCGCCTAAGAGGCAAGGTTGAGGTGTATAAAACAAGTCTTTTTGATGTTGTTGATGGTTTTGTGAGCTGATATAGGACTTTGTGTTATCTGCAGGTGGACGGTTGTGACGATGCCAGTGGGTTGGCGAGAGCGAGACTGGTCTCAACTGCGAGATGCTGTGACCATTGAGGGGCCAGGTGTGCGTGCGAATTTGGCAGCCTGTGGGCTACTAAAGTTCTTTGAGTGCCTGTTGATACGGGCACAGGAGTATCTCTTACAGTTCCTGATCTAGATGTGGAGTCCGGAGCTGCACTGCTTCCTCGTGCGAGGAGAGCAGATCCCCTTCACTGCAGTGGAGGATGTATATTTCTTGACTGGGCTTCCCTCTCGGGGGACGCCCCTATCGGCAGAGCTGATGCTGCCTAGGGAGATGCATCTCGCGACTATTGGCCGGAGATATTGTTCGGGTCGGAACTTTATGTCCGGGACGGTTGTGAGCATTGCGGCTATAGATTCCCTGGCTCATCTATGTATATCAGCGATGATTGTGCGAGTATATGGGTCACTGGCGACCCAGCGGATCAGTGGTGGCCAGCTTCTGGTGCTGGAGAGAGTGTTGGTCGGCGAGTGTTTCACTTGGGGGATTACGCTACATGCGAGGATGGTGGGGCAGTTGGAGCACTGTCGGTCCACTGATACGGGGGAGTTTTCCTTCGGGTCCATCTTAGTGGCCTGGTTTCTAGAGAGGGTGTCGATGTTGCGCCCGAGGATTCTATTGGGGTCGCCTGGGGTGCGAGAGCCACAGTTGAGGTAGTGGTCGACGGTGTTTCTTCGCCATGGTGGTGGCGAAGGTGGCCACTTCTTTTCTGCAGAGGTGGCGCAGGTATGGCGGCAGATGCCGCAGGTGATATTACGTTACCCCTATGTCGGGGTGGACTTCCGGGATGATCCGGACATGGTGCTACCTCTAGGGGAGGTTTTTGATCATCGAGGTATGTTTGGTGTTTATGTTTTTGCTATTGTGTGTTTGAGATAGCAGTCCATATGTATATGATATAGATGTTGACACTATCTGTTGTTTGTTTGCATGTGCATATGTGGCACCTCGCGGGCGTGAGGTGGAGTTGCAGCGAGCACCAGAGAGACCGCCGCAGGGAGAGAGACGTCGGCGTGATGAGGCCGGGGTGCGACCAGCTGAGCCAGAGAGGGCAGCGAGGAGGTGCCAGTTTGATGACCCTGGTGCTGGGTCATCACATGCTCCTCCGGCGGTGACCGAAGCTAATTATGAGGACATACGTCGTCGTCTGGAGACGATATTACAGGAGGTTCCTGAGGGCATATGGTCTCACATCCAGGACGAGACTTTCCTGGAGCAGTGTGTAGGGGTGTCACCACCATGGCGGGCCATAGTACGACGAGCAGTAGTGGCTGCTGCGTTGACGACCAGACGACTATTGTCGGGGCAGGAGGGGCCGGCAGGGGGTGGAACACCACCTCCTGGGGCAGGAGGTGGTGGGCCACCACCACCTGAGGGAGGAGCAGGTGGTGGTGCTCTAAAGGCACCATGAGTGGTGCTCTGAGGCATTTGATGTATATATAGATATATATATATTTTTTTTTATATAGGTTGGTGAGCCCATTTTGTACCAAGGTGTTGTATTGGCCTGCGGATATGTGTATTTTTTGTATGTAAACATTCAGATGGAACTGTGGACCTATATATATACATGAGTATACTTTTTGAGATCTATGTGGTGTTTACATGTTTTTGGTTAATGGTTTGATGATGTCTATTCTATGTATATGCTGTGACAGGATTGTGATATGTTTATGTATGTGTAGAGGTAGCTTGATGTGATATATGCCAGTCTAACGCAATATTAGCTAGGTTATCTGTAATTTGATTCAATTGTCTTGGAATATGTGTAAATGTAATGGAATCAAAATGTCGAGATAAAAGCCTAACCTGTAGGTATTTGCGAAAGAGGCAAGGATCATGGATGTGGTACACATTGTTGAGCTGGAGAACGACTAGTTGATATTCGAGGAAGAAGCTAAGGTGACGAATATGACGATGTTGGGTGTCGGCCAGGAGGCCAATGACAGTAGTGTATTTGGCTTGGTTATTGGTTGCTGACCCCAAACATATGCCGCTTGAATGGAGCATTTCATGTGAGGGGGTGTAGAGAGCCCAAGCAGCTGAAGCGAGATTTTGTGTCCAACGACTGGCGTTGTCGGCGTAACAGATGTGGTAGGCTGGTGGAGGAAGCATATGTCAATAGCACAAAGGATAGTTTAGACGTGAGGGGAGGAGAAAAAGATTAAAAACGCTAGAAACAAAAGAACCTAAAGTAGAATGACTACGTTTAAGAATAAAATTTCTTGAGATACAACCCATTGACGGGTTCTTTGAGAGAGAGGCCTTCGGGAGAAGCCAGGATATATGCGCCTTTGGTGAGGCAATGTTGAATGATGTATGGGCCATGCCAGAGTGACTCGAATTTGCCATGGCCAAAGGTATCATGAGCGATATCGTAAGCCAGGACAAGGTCGCCTTCGCGAAATGAGCGAAGGTTGACATGGTGATCAAAGGTAGCCTTGGATCATTTTTTAGCTGCCTTGTTGTTCTGTAAGGAAGATCGATGATCTTCGTCCAGAGACTCCAAGTTCAGCAAGCGCTGCTCCATTGGAGTAGTGTCGGGTAATAGCTCAATGGCGGTGCGTAAGGTGGGAATTTTCCACTTGATGGGAAGAGTTGCCTCGACCCCGTGGACTAAATGAAATGGTGTGAAACCAGTAGCGGTTTTCACAGCCATTCGGTAAGCCCATAGCGCAGAAAATAACATATGATGCCAATTGGTTTTATGTTTATTAAACGTGCACTGTAACATGGTCTTGAGGACTTTGTTAACTGCCTCAACCTATCCATTAGATTGAGGGTAATATGGTGAAGCAAACTCGTGAGAGAAGCCTAACCAAGATGAGAGTTCGACGAAGATCTCATTCTCGAAGTGTTTTCCATGATCGGAAACGACTTGGAGGGGTACTCCAAAGTAGGATATGACGTGGTTAAAGAAGAAACGCGCTGCAGTGTCAGCGGTGTTGTTGAAAGTGGGCATAGCTTCGGCCCATTTGGTGAAGTAATCAACGGCGACAACGATGTATTTGTGACCATTGTTGGAGGGGGGATTACAAGTCATAAAGTCGATGCCCCATTTACAAAAGGGTCGACTGTAATGACAGGGTGAAGAAGAGCGGGGGGAGCGTGGGCTTTGTTGGCATAGAGCTTACATTGCTCACATCGTTTCACGGCATGAATGCAATCATGAAACAAGGTAGGCCAAAAGTAATCGGCTCGGATAATATTTTGAGCAGTGGATATACCCGAAATATGGCCCCCACATGCGTCGTTGTGGTAGTCGTTTAAGACCCTATCGGCCTCGTCAATAGTCAGGCATCGACGAAGAATGGTGTCGACGCCCCGCCGGTATAGGATGTCTCCGATGAGAAGGTAGCGGGGGGCCTGATGGCGAATACATCGACGATCATCTCGTGAAAGGTGGTTACCGAACTTTTGAGTTCGGAGGTAGACGAGGAGGTCGTCGTACCAAGGATCGTCCGAAGTGATGTAAAATAGATGTTCGTCGAGAAAGTCGGTGTTGACGGGGGAACTGGTGGTGTCAGAGGGGAGGGTTGTTACAAGTTCAGCGAGAACGAGGGCCTTCTTACTCTTAGGTGTTGATAACTCGAGGTCGTACTCCTGAAGGATAATGATCCATCGAGCGAATTTTCCGTTAACTTGTTGACCACTGAGCAAGTACTGCATAGGGTTGGAATCTGCAACGGCCTTTGTGGTGCGAAGCAGAATGTAATGGCACAGTTTCTGGACTGCGAGGACAACTGCAAGAGCAAGTTTCTCTTCGTGTTTATACTTCAAGGGTGGCCCTGAGAGGTTTTTACTAACGTAATAAATGACGTCTTCATGATTGTCATCTCCGAGCTGGACGAGGACGTCGGCTACTAATACAGTTGATGCTGATACGTAGAGGATATAGTCGCGATTATAGTTAGGTGCACTAATTAAAGGTGCATTTGAAAGTGCTGCTTTAAGATCGTCAAATGACTGTTGGGAATGGTCATCCCAGTGAAAAGGGATGTCGTGACGTAGTAAGCGGAGGAAACCGTGTGCACGTATGGCGTAATCTGGGACAAAGCGCCTAAGAAAGTTAGCTTTGCCCTGTAGACTCTGAAGTTGTCGTAAATTCTGGGGAGGTGGAATTTCGGTGATAGCTTGGACTTTGAGGGGGTCCATGGTAATACCACTTTGGGAAACAATAAAACCGAGGAGGTGCCCTGCGGTGACATAGAACACACACTTGAGAGGATTCAAGCGGATGTTGAACTGACGACACCGTTGAAACATGATTCATAAATCATCGAGATGTTGGGTGTGTTTCTTGGATCGAGTTGTGAGGTCGTCCAAGTAGGCGAGTATGATATTAGCCAGATCGTGAAAGATGTATGTCATCGCCCGCTGAAAAATTGTGCCAGCATTCTTTAAGCCGAAAGGCATGACACGATATGCAAAAGTACCCCACGGGGTAGTGAATGCGGTTTTATACTGATCGGTTGGGTGGATTTGAATTTGATTATAACCAGAGAATCCGTCCATAAAGGAGAGAGCCTCGTGGATGGCGCAGTCATCGATAATTTGGTCGATGAAAGGCGTTGGAAAGTTGTCTTTGGGACATGCATGATTGAGATCGCGAAAGTCTGTGCAAACGCGGGTAGTGCCCTATTTTTTGTTAACGGGTACAGTGTTGGAAACCCATGAGGTATAGGCGATGGGGTAAATGAAACTGACAGCGCGTAACTTGTCAATTTCGGCTTTGATAGCCGCGGCTTTGGATGGATGTAGTGGTCGTTGTTTTTGGCGAACCGGTGTAATGTCGGGACAGGTGTCGATGCGATGTTCGACAATAGAGGGATCGAGGCTAGGCATTTCTGTGTATGACCAGGCGAAAATATCCCTATATTCCTGGAAGAGGGCTTTATATGCAGTGATTTCCTGAGGAGTGAAAGAAGCTCCAATGGTGATTTCTTCGACGATGCCATTTTTAATGGAAATGTCGATTTTGATGGTGGGGGAAATGTTGGCCATGTTACCTTCTTCAAATGCATCAGGGGCAGGAATGGGATTGTTGAACCAGTTGATAGGCCCTGATGGGATAAAATCCTTGGTTTTGACCGCGTAAATGGGGTTTCGATTAGGAGGCATAGAGGCTTCCTGTGGAGAGAAGAGTGCGCGATTGTGTAGCGCATCCCAGGGAGAGTCCGCGTGGTTTAACTCTTCGAGTATTTCTTCGTTGCATTGTAAGTGACAGGAATACAAGGGGTCATGAGGAGTGATCTCAGTGACAGTGGTCGTGTGGTTGCCCCCTAGTGAAGAAGCAGGGGGAACATCGTTAGGAGATGGTTAGGGTTCGCTCGACATAAACCATATATTGAAGTATTGAGGGGGACCCGTGGTGGTTGGGTGGAGAGTGTCCGTAGGGGAATGAGAAAGAGATTTGGGGGGGTTGGGGGGTAAATCCTCGTATACGTCATCTAAGAACCATGGAGGCGTTGGGAGTGCCTCGGTCTCGGGAGAAATGACATGAAGATCCTCTAGTGACGAGGTAATGTCAATTATCGCCTTTACGGGTTGGTGAAGCAGGGTCAATTGACGTTGCCTGTATTAAAGGATCATAGGACACTGGTATGTAAAATGAGCTAATGAATCGCAGAGAGAGCAAGGGCATCTCATACGTTCATTGACTGAAGTGGTGACATAACGGATGTCAGTGATATTTGTTGAGGAGGACGTAGCAGGACTGGGGTTGTTCTGGAAGTTCTGGCGTACGGTGGCTAATGTCTGCCGAAAGCGTGGCAGTGTTGGGCAATGATGGGTATAATGGCCATACTCTAAACATATAGCACAAATGTATTTGGTCCTCAACCCTTTACTACTGGAAGGGTGGGTGGTAGTGGTGGGACTAGCAGTAGTGGC